>OZ010576.1:75188159-75343159 GCA_963932145.1 Acanthosepion lycidas
GTTTTATTAACAATATTTGTATTTCGAATAATGATCATTTGTATATTTCCTCTTTCAAATTTTTACATTTTTATTGCCATAAAGAAGTTTATATTTCGAATAATTATCATTTAGTATAATTGTCCTTTTGATTAATTTTCATTCAAACATTCGAATAAATGTTTTTCGAATAATTGTTTTCGAACAATTATTTTCGAACAATGTTTACATAATCTCCAGCTTTCAGCATGTGCTGGTCGATCAACCGATTATGTCTAGGGACATTCCGTCTTGTTCATATTTAGTAGTGCTCAGTTTCCACCAAGTCTCAGGCTGTATTACCCAGCCCAGAGGTTGAACTCACAATAATAAAAGGATTCAGTTTGAAATTCCGTGACGGTTATTCGGATGAACAAGCATCTGATGAAGACCAGAATACACAACAACCGAAAGAAGAAGAAAGATGAGGACAATAGTCCAAGTGTAAATAACGTAAATAATAACTCCTGATCGCATGAATTCGGATAGAAAATACCCTTTTATAGTTTAGTCTCGTCCAGAATAACTTCTTGATATTATTGAGGTTAACCAACTTAATAAATCGGAATATAAAGTAACCTATTAGGTTGGTGCAAAAATAATGACGTAATAATGTCGTTTTTTGACGTATTTTTTAACGTCAAAAAACGACATTATTACGTCATTATTTTTGCACCAACCTAATAGTTTACCTTCGAGTATGAAATAACTTGAGATTATATTTTGGGTTCTTGCACCGGTGTCTGGAATTTGTACGGTAGAAAGAAAAAACTGGTTACAAAGTAATGAAAAAGATTCCTTCTTGAAAAGTACAGAATTTAGTCGTTTGAACTTTGTGGCTCTGGAGCGGTTGCCTTTCTAAGGAAAAGCGATGCATGTTCGAATCGTTTTGGAGGCTTATTTATTTATTTCCAACCCACTCTGATTGTCGACGACCACAGTTTGACGATATGAGAATTGCGATAAAAAGTAACAGAAATAAAACGGAAGAAATAATACGCAGAAAAAAAATGTCGGTGCTTTACATAAGAAATTTAAATATTAGTTTTGATATTATTATTTGATAATAAAGGTAACTTATCGATTAGAATAAAGGTAACTTATCGATTAGAATGATGTTGAAGCTTTGCCTTGCTGGAATTCGCCTACGTTTTCGCCTTTTAGCGAATCTAAGTAGTAGTGTAGTTGAGCTGGATTTTATATTTAAACATTTCATAAGAAATATGCTTTTTGATATTTAACGTATACAGTTTATCTATAATCAACTTATTCATTTAAGAGGATATAACATAATTCTTCATTGCAGAATAGCAATAAAAAACGGCTTTTCTGTTCTTTCTATCAAATTTTATGTGTCAGATCTGTTCTTTAGTAAAATTGAATTTGAGAAAATCAAACAAACATTTCTGATGTCCAGGAAAGATATTGTTGCGAGCAGATGACCTTGCTAGTTTTCTCTATTTATGAAACATTAAAAGAAAAAAAAATGATATGCTTACTTGCTATATTAATTATGGTATTTATCACTTGGCCACTGAATGACATGGAAAATTCCTTTTGAGTTATTTCATATCTCCAGGCCTAATTTTACTTTCATACTAATAATTTTAACAGTTATCTTTTCCTGTGATTTATTGTCAGATATATATTTTCCTGGTATCTATCTATCTATCTATCTATCTATTTACTTCTCGTCAAAATTTCTTTCTTTCTTTCTTTCCTTCTTTCTTTTTTTTTTTTTTTTTTGTGCAGTGTCCCCGATGATAACAAAAGTCAAATTGAGAACAGCACAGTGACGGTTTTCAATCTGAAAATTTCTCGAAAATGTTTTCTGAAAAATATTTTTACTTCTTAATGAGAGCCTATTAAAGATCATTTATATGAATGAGGCAACGAGCCCCTCGGCTAGTAATCATTTCTTCTTCGAAACACTCGTTTGCATCTATTGACAACGTTTAGTCTAATGACAAATGTGAAGCAAAATGGGCGCCTTAGATGTCAATTCTTTATTTACTGTTGATTTCTTTGAATAACTCCGACAAAACAACATGCTTCTCATAACAAGTTGTGACGCGCACGCACACACACACACACACATACAAAAACGCACATACACAAAAAGAAATGGCAACCCCCCCCAAAAAAAACAAACAAACAAACAAAAAAAACAACCCAGTAACAACTTTGTCACGCAATATTTATTCTCTCTTTTTCCTTTGGTGGCAGGGGTGCAGAGTGATATCCCGTGTGTCACTCTTTGGCACCAACTCCCTTCCTCTATGTGTCACTAATTCTTTAAAAAAAAAAAACAACTTCTCTCTGCTTTACCCCTCCCTCCTGCCTTTGCCTTCTCTATTCAAGATTCTACCTCTCTTGCACTTTATTTTTCTTCATGTCTAATTGTAAGACAAGATGAGCAGGCCATACGATGGGCTTTTGATTACCTTCTGCACATGCACATCAGGGCGCTCACATACTCTTCAATAGGAGGGGCAGAAAGTTAGGCATTAAGAGTTTAGCTTTTTTACTGATTCATGAATATTAAGATACAACCGTTAAACACGTTATCTCCTTCCCATAATGGGAAATATCCTCCTCTTTCTAGGTTTTATCGATTTTAAAATCATTGATTCTTTAATTATCTTTAAAGTTTGAGATTATCTACTTTCCTATTGACGAGATTATGCACTGGAAAATACCAATAATAGTTATGTCATTATAAAACTGTCATCGCTGATTTTCCACTGGATTATTTACATCAATTTCCACGTACACATGGTAGCCATGCATGGGTTAATCGATAGCAGTATTTTGCAGTTTTTGAAAGTTTAAAAAGTGTTTAGTTTGTGCAAATTTGGTCAGAAATTAGCAAAAAAAAGTTTATTTTCCCTTGTGGATGGTATTTTATTTACTAATTAAATCTTGACCTCTTCAAGTCTCGAATTAGCTGTTTATCTTTCCTTTTATCTTGCTCTTTCTTGCTCTAATATAATTGCGTACAGTAACTCTCTATCTTGAGTGGCTCTTGGGTATTGTATTGGGTGAATATTCGTAAAAAAAAATCCGTAATGATGTGAAATGGCAACAAACGAGCAAACAAAACTTAAATCGTAGTTTTGGTCGTTTTAATTATTTCCTACGGCATATCAACCCTTTGCAGTTTATTTAAACTTTATTTTCCCCCATGGATGATAATCTCAGATGATTCTTTTGTATTAATTTAGGCAGGTCCATAAAGGTTGCCGTTAATGGCGATGTTTCTGAAGCTCATGAAATCGCAGTCATCCCCCATGGCTGTGTCCAAGGTCATACATTCTTTCTGCTTTTTATTAATGATCACTCTAGGAACATTTTCAGATCATTAATATATATATATATATATATATATATATATATATATATATATATATATATATATTAGACGATACCACAGTTTATAGACGCACTTCCAAAATCTAAATAATCAGAGCCTAGCAGTAGATCTCTCTCTTATGACCGAACTTTAACAGCTGGATAAGGAAAAACTGACTGGAAACTTTTAATACCTCAAAAAGCAGGCTGGCATCTTTTTACCATCGCCGTTCAGATCATAAATTCTCACCAGTCATAATAAACGGTTGCACTCTCAATGAAACACCAATGCTTTGAACGTCTTTCTGGTGTTTTCAGACCTCATACATACGATCCATTGCTAAAGATGTTCGAAAAATGGCCGGTTCATTCTACTGCTCCAGGAAATACCTGATTCCCGTGATAAATTGTAGATTGTTTTCTTAAAATCGAATAAAATTTGTTCGTACGGATTCGATCTCGAAAGTACTATAATTGCTAATATTCTAAGACCAGGTTAGTTCGGCAAATGTTGCGAAACTTAATCTAAGAAGATTGTCAATCGTTATCTATCCTCCTTACCTTTATAAGTTTCACTTCCTACCATATCCACTTTCCCCCCTAACCATTTTAACATTAACCCACTACTTTGAGTGGATCTCCAGTTTTTGTACTGGGTGAACTTTACTATATATAAAAAAATAATCTAAAGCGAAATTTAGGTTCATTTATAATTATATTATTAAGATGATTATAAAATGTTATACGAGTTTTCTTAACATCGTCATATATGATATTAGTGTTAACATCAATACTTGTCATTTCAGGTTGAACAAGGTTTTGCTTGAAGACTGTAGGCCTTAATTTACGATAACGGAATATTGGCTATTATTTTTATATGTACAGAACATATTTGTTTATTATAGTGATGTCTTAATGTAAAACTGAAACAAATATGATGGTCCTCAACGTTAAGCAAGGAATGCAAGACGAAATAACTGTAGATAATGTGCAAATACGAAAACATCAAGCATTATTAGGGGATCGGTAAAACATTTGATAAGTAAACGATAATTTCAGAAACCAAGAAAATTGTAAATAATTCTATACTATATACATAAGAATATATATATATATATATATATATATATATATATATATATATATATATATATATATATATATATATATATATATATATAAAAATATATATGCATTCTTATGTATATAAGAGTCTTCTATTTTAAATTCTTTTATTGACATAAAATAATTTTTTTCTTTATTATCTTGTTATGTAATGTATGCACGTATATTATTGGCGCGTGGCTGGATGGGTAGCCGAGCACTTTCCAACCATAAAACTTCGGTTCGAATCTTGCCATGGTTGATTTGTCAGAAAATTAACTTTTTGTTGTTATCGGCTGGGGAGGCGATCTCAGCGTGAGACACCTTTGGAAAGTGCTTGAAAGCTATGTGAGTGTAATTCCCCACACGAAGCCACAAGTTATCGTAACGGAGGGTTTGAGAGTTCTGCTGTTGTTCAGTAGCAAAAACGCAATGATTCTTGAGAGAGTAGTGAGATTAAGAAGAAAAAGTTACAGAAAACTTTAACTATTTACTGTTGGACTGACAACTGTTGAATTACGTTATCAGTTGGATAAGTCCCATTAATTATGACTTACAAGTAAAAAAGTGATTATGCACACCGAACAAGCCATGTAAATATTCTATTTTATTTTTTCTCGCTCTTACTGGACTGTAGGGAAGAAGCCAAAAGTTCTAATCGCGTGCCAAATTAAAACCAAGTCATAATAGATTATCTAAAATTCTAAAAATAAAACTTTTTAGCCGGATGTCGAATCTAAAATATCCCTACTTGGAACGACAGGTGTCAGACGTAATGAGAGACAGGTGCTTAAGATAATGATACGAACAGATTTCCAGGATTTCGAAAAATTTTAAAAGTACAGGAAATAAAAAAATAGTAGTTATATATATATATAAAAAAAAATTCATTGTTTTTTCAAGAATCTTTTAAGCGACCTTCACGAAACGAGGGTTGATCGGATTTTGGCAGTGAAGACAATCAATCGATAGATCAATCAGAAAGTGTAGAATGTATAGCTGATCAGTCCAATCGAATACTTGCCACACAAATTGAAACGAGCAAAGTATTTGTGAGAAGACATACAAGTGTTTTATTGCACAACCCCATACGCACGCTGGCGCACGCATACACGATATTCCATTTAGTTTCCAACAAATGGATCACGGGCTAAAACTGCCGTGTATTTCTTGTTCTTCTTCAAGAAGTCTGAACCAAGAAGCTAATCAATAAATGCCAAGACGGAAGATTGCTTAATGTTCGACATCCACACCAGAAAGAATTTAATGTATTTGCTCGTTTTCTTTTTTTCTGTAAGTGGAATCTTGTAAGATTGAAAAGCGTACTTCCTCCCAGCCAAAGGTTTGCTGCTTGCATTGATTATCTGCTTGAGTATTTGATATGGCTTTACCTATCGAATATATTTGGTGGATAGATATGAAAAAATCAAAGAGGTGAAACATACATTCAGAATTTATATAACTAACCAGGTAAAATATATATTAAAATGATAGTGATTGTTTCTAACAGGAAAGAAATTTAAAAAAAAAAAGACTTCATCAATAACTTTATTTCAGGCAATTCCAATTCATAAAATTGAAAATATCGTGTTATGTAGTAAAACTACGAACACCCTAACAATCTTACTTTTGGGCTTATACGAATTTAGGATTTCCTTTAGTAGTTTTTCAAGGTAAACATGTAGTAACTGCTGTCTTTTTAAATAGTCAACTTGTGGAGGATTTTCCTAACATGGGACTTTGCATTGAATTTGTTTACGTTTCTTATACGCAGTAGGATATAACTTAATTGACGGGAGAAGCGTGAAATAAATGAAACATATTTCTAAATAAATGGCGGCATTATGATTGTTTTTGAAAATAAGGATCTATTCGTTTTGGTGTGTATATATAAAAAATGTTTAACAATAAGGATTATCATTTAAGATTCTATTAAAATGTTGCTTGGGTAGTTTATAAATGCCATCGATAATAATAGCTATTGACCTGACAATTCGAGGAAGAAATACGTTTACATAAAAAAATTCATTTAATTAAAACTATTATTATTTAATTAAAACTATTATATAAATCAGTCATTGTTGAAGAAGAGTTATTTTCCAACCTCCAACCTCTCTCTCTCTCTCCCAGGCGGGATGTGGTGAGTCTCTCACTGCTCTATCGCTACTACCATAGAAAGTGCTCGGACAAACTATATTCTTTGGTTCCACCAGGTCTAACCTTCACGGCTAAGACCTGCCATGCCACGTATATTGTAGCAAATCACCCACATTCCCTCCGTATTCAATCAGCAAGAAGTACATTGCTCTTAAAAAGTTTCTTCCCGCGAATCACTGCCCAGTGGAACAGATTCCTAAGAGGATGTTTCCCCGATCACTACAATTCTAACTTATTCAAGTCTATAGTTAACTGTTATTTTACCTCCTATGCATATAAACTACCCCTTAACGTAACACTCTACCTTGTGTGGCCCCGGGGCCTTGTATAAGGTGAACCTTACTGTAAAAAGATTCCCCCGAAAAACAAAAACAAATGAAATTACCGATCCTAGTACTGGGGATTTTCATAAAACCTACAGTAGAAAACCAAATTAAGGGAAATGGGGGTGGGTATCTTTCAAGTAAGGAGTATCTGGCAATAGAGAAAAATCAAAATGTGAAATTATGATGTACCTGGGTTCAAACCCCGACCTTTAATACCAGAGGAGATTAAGAAACGAAAGATTTACCAAGAGAAGAATGTTTTGTCTTTCATTTTAGGTGCTGCAATATACCATCCAATCGTTTAACTGCTTTCCCGTCAGTTCAGTATAATTAATTCTTTTTATTCCTTTACTCTGACCTTTACATTATTTGACCTTTAATTTGTTTAATAACCAGATATATAATCTGGGCTATTGGAATTTTCAACAATACTTCTCCGTTTAATCTATATTTGTATTTTAGAAAATATTTTACAACAAAAGATTTCTACAAAGAGATTGAGGCAGAAATAATTAAATATAGATTGATGTAGATAATTAGTTAACTTAACCGAGCCAAGAACAAATAGGAAGTGGAATGATTGCATTGCGCCAATCATCCAAAAGCATGTGTCTGCTTTAAAAATCAAATTCTTAGCTTTTTCTTGGTTGCTAGAATGTAGGAAATGTCTTCATTAATGATGGAATTCCATTTGGATGCCCATAACTGTAGAACGGCATTGTATTGTAACTATTATTTTATTAATCTGTTACCCCGGTATTCACCATCGTTTGAAATTACTTTGGCTAATGTCTGAGTGGTCATCTCACCACAGTCGCGTTGTCACCTATTCTAATCATCCAAGCCGTGGAAGGTACTCTGAGGTATTTCTTAAATTAGCGTAGGAAGCATGTTGCTTTATAGGTATTAACTTAAGAAAGAACTTTACCGGATTTTTCCGTCCGACGTATTTGCTTAGTATCGGTGTGACGCGTTTCATGTATCTTCTTCTATGTGCCTTTCCCATTTAAGACGTGTGCGGTCATAGCTCTTCACAACTTTCTGTTTCTTTTAGCTCTTAGTAAGGTTTGTCTTTTTGCTATTTTCTCTTAATCTCTGTTCTGTCAACCATTTGCACAATCTCGTTAGGTAAGTAGGTTATTCGCTGCTTTCCTCTGTCTCACTTGCCTTTAATATGTCATGTGAGCGTCAAATTCTCGAAGCCCTCTTTCCTCATTATGTGCCCTAGAAATTTCAACTCTTTCTGTTTTTAAGTATGTGCCATTATTTGTTTCCATTTTCCTCAAAACTTCGTCCATTGTAGTCTATTGTAAAATTAAAAATTTTAGTTCAGTTGTTAGTTTTGTACATGAAAATCCAAGTGTGATCAATAAACAAATTCACAAAAGGTATAAAGATTTCTCTTGCATGCGTTGTAAAAATTTTAAATCGACTATTTCTGTGATCCACGTACAACTGCGTACACGGATGTTACCTCTTTAAAATCAAAAGTGCAATCATTTCATTTAAATGCCACTCGGTAAATAGGGCACCGAAAAGTCTGCGTTCTGTAGTTGGGAAAAGTTTGAAAAGTAATCACACAATCAGTTGTGGTTGTTCACCTAATCATAATAAAGATCGGATCTTTCCGGCCCAAACATCATCACTTGAAGTCAAAACAAAGATTTGTACACTCGTCCGAAGAAAGTCACAGCAGATCGCATTAAAAGTATCTTCAAGTTTAAAATGTTAAAGCAATTTATAAGAGCAATAGTAATTTAAAATAAAAAAAAAGTACCTATAAAATTAAAAGAAACTAAATTTGGTCAACGTTTTGTCACTTAACTGCAATCAATTTAAAAAGAAATACTTGCTGTTTTCCCCCCCGACTTGTTGATATTCATGAAAGTAAACAAGATCAAAGTATTGTATTTTTGCACCATAGAACCGTTGTGTGAAAAAAGATTCCACTTAGAGTGTTTTGCAGAAGATTGAGATTGATTTTCACTGAAAGATTTTAACGGAAACAATTTCAGTCAATTTAAATGTTGCCTTTTCTTATAAATTCTAGGCAAAAAATGTTTTCCTTTTTTTTTTTTTAGCATTAAAGAAAAAAGCTTTTGGCATGCAAGACTACACAACTATTATAAACACGCAAACAAGAAAGTAAAGAATTTTGTATTATATCCAACACACGGCCCTCTGGGAGAGAATATATCCAAGTAGTTAGAGTACTGAATATAGAACGACGATTAGTCTCAATTTATAACTTATAAAGAAAATGAAAAACTCCTAATGTAAAACTAGTTAAAACCGGTTCTCTTTTCTCTAATTAAAATCATTTAATTCCTTTCACTTTCTTGAAGTAAACCAGGACAACACTAAGATATAACAAAAGAATTAATAAAATTCTCTTTTCCGCGAGCAAGCACAGCTGATTCGAATACAGTGTAACCCGGATATAAGAGAGTTGTCGGGACAGGAAAAGGAGTCTCTTATATCCGGGTTTCTCTTATATCCGGGTTTGGTGTATTTTGTTTAGGTAAGTATGGCTCTAATTTGGGACCAGATAAAATCTCTCTTATATCAGGGTTTCTCTTATATCCTGATCTCTTATATCCGGGTTACACTGTATTAAGAATGTTTTACCGTGTTTCTCTGTGCTGTGCCCTTATAGAAGTAAAGCTATCATTGCTTTACAAAACCTCATTTCTTTTGTGGCTTACAGGACTATTTACTTCTTAATGACTTTTGTGTTCATGGTACACTTTCCTCCGTTTGCACCAACTTGTCAAATATGTTTCCCGTCGTGTTTTTCTTACTTTCGATGTTCTGTGAGTGTTAAATTATCCAAGCTATCTTTTCTCATAATGTGTCCCCAACATTTTAGCTGTCCTCCAATTATCTTCAATTCATACTAAAAACGGCTATAATTAATGGCATGACTTAAAAACATATTTTAATTAACTGTTTGATTATTTACATATTGGACTCTGCTAATCTCATTAATTCGGTGAGGTGAAATGTTTTGCCAGAGTTGATATCGTTCCTGAAATCCTTCAATTTTAAAAAAAGTCCAGTATAAACCGGCGAATAGTCTGGGACCATACACGGGCAAAATCCACAAATCGGAATACAGATAATTTGTACTGTACTTTATATCTGAAGAGAATGACACGAGAAAGGAAGGATTTTCGTTTCGATAATTACCGATGTTCATTTCCAGGGCAGCATGTGCTTTTTGTCTATCAGTGGCAACCAAACGTGTCTGTTCGGGTAATGCTATCTTGGTTAGACTGGGTGAATGAGTAACGATGGATAGCCGTTAGAAACGAGAGGAAACTCCACTAACAGCCTTCCCAAATTACATTTTCACATGTTCGTCATCCGATATATTGCTCGTCCCAAAGCCAACATGTCTGCTTCTAGAATCATAATGACTTATCCATATTTCGTATTCCACTGTGCTGTATCTGTCTAGATTTGGCGCTTGATAAGAAACCACTTTCCATATTTCTATGTTTTACAACGTTTTCCTTGCATGATTGAAAGTTCTAAATCTTTGTCCCTGACATAAACCCACCCAAGTATTGGCCCAGTTTTACAAAATTTAGGACTTTTTTTGCCAAAACAGACATTTATTTACTTTTGTTTAATCAAGATAAAATTTTGTGATTTTATTATTAATTTTATTTTAACCAAGCGTTTTATTGTTTCAAACAGTCTAAAAAGTTAAGTTTTTTTTCTCTACAAAACTCACAACATTTCCTGAACATTATATGTATTTGGTTTTTTATCCAAGGCATAATAGTGAAAACAACAGATTTTAATTCATTCATTTTATATTTTCTATTATATATTTGCAATTATTGCTTTTTTTTATTGTTGTTACTTGTAATTCTAAAGAAAAACAACATTCTTTCGAAAATTCAGTTTCAATGTTTTTTGATTGCCTGATATATGAAATATATATTCATATGTATAAATTGACTCCCAATTTTCACAATAATAGATCAGATTATACTTATAACGTACCATATTTTATGACACTTGAAATTCATTTAAGCAAACACACATCCTGAATTCCATTACGTCCTATAAACTAACACTCAATCAGCCAAGCTTGATATACAAATCTTCACTTCAATTCAGTGCTTTTGTAATTCTTTACAATTAGTGTAGAATGTTATTGTAATAAAGCTGTTTATTTTTGCTAACTGATAAATATGCCTAAAGCAGAATTATTTCTAGCCACTAAAACTATGTACGGATTACAGCTTAACATATGTATAATGTGAATTCTAATATTTTAGATCCTTGTCTTAAAAGCTATACGAATGAATTAATATTTCTGTTTGATTATTTTTTCCTAAACTTAAATTATTATTCATTCAAAATGATGTTCAGTGACAAGTTCAATAAAAAGATTGGATAAATATTAAAAATCCTTGCAAATCAATAAAAATTAGGGAAATGTAGTTAATCTAAAGGTTTACTATATTGTCAAAAATCGCATATGACTTTCTTTCCTTTCACCATTTATGTCAAAGCAGCTTTTGTAAGGAATCAAAATGCACATGTTTTCAGTAAATTTACTTATTTATGAACAATCTACAAAAACACATAATATAACCATTATATATGATGATTGTGCAAGAAGACGCGGTGAAAGGGAAGAGAGAAAGTCGTGACGATTTAAAAAAAATATCCCAACCCTCAGTCATCTCCATTATAGTCGCTGTAAATAGCCAAACCCAAATAAAAATCAACATAACAAGTACTTTATGAACCTACGTCTAGGTAATCAATACAATCCGCATGTCTTGTGTGACGGAAACATGTAACTCGCATGGGTTTGTTATTGGATAACGAGGAAAACAGGTTTGAAATGAAGAAAATTAAAAGGAAAAGTTTTGAAAATATGTCGGAAATGTGCAAAAACTATTTTTTTTTATTTTCGTTTTCGTTAAATTGGATAACATAAAAAAGATTAATTTTTCCATGATTATCTCCCTTGGAATGGGTGATCATGTACTCATAATGTTAATTATTAATTCTAGCTAATTTTTAATTAGTCTTTGTCATAAAATATTTTTAGTAGAGAACACATAATAAAGTTTGATTTGAAAAAGTGGGACGAAAAAGAGTGAATAAGGTTAAATCCCATTCTAAAAAGAAAAAAAAAAGAAAAAGAAAAAAAAAACGATATTAAAATATACTGATACCTCACCATGGAGCATGGAGCAACGCTTAGTAAACTAGTCTCGCAGACCATTAATGCTATGAGTTCAGTTCGAACTTTTATTTCTTTTTGATAATAAAGTAATTAAGCTTAAATTAATTTCTTAAATTATTCCGTAATTTCAGTTTAAGTTTTGTATTTGATAAGCTAAAAAGTAAGAGAATTTATAAGTGATTCAAATAAAGCTATCAATTCTTATTAAAAGTTTTTTTCATATGGTATAACAAAACAAATTTCATCAATATAGACACAATACTGTCAATTTTATTGAAAACGAATTTAAATTAATTGACATTCTTTACATTACAGTCATCTCAAAGATCATCAGAATGATCTTCATGTTTTTTCGGGAATAGCATCAGCTAGGCTAATGAAATCCTAAATTACTGACTTTTATCAACATCACAAACTTTGTATCCATACTAACAGGAGAAATCATAAAGTCTTTCCATTCATAAACCAATTGTAATAAAGAGAACTAAGATAAAATATCTATTTATATTTTAAGTAATATAATTCCAGCAACATTTTAATGGAGCGTTATGTTTACTGTTTTTTGTCTAAGTGTTGTTGTCGCAACTGCACATTCTAGGTCGGCATTCGACAGCCTACCAATTGATAGTTGATGCTAATCAATGCCTAAGAGCATAAAAACACACCGAGTTTCGTAAATTAATTTTAGATTCACGTTTACAGCGGCTGTATATTAAGAATTCTTTGTCTTAAAAAGGTAAGAACATTTTGCGAAGCAGGTTTCGGAATCAATTATTCATATACGGAATAATTGCATGTTTTCATCTCCATTTTTTTATGAAGGACTTTCAACTTGGTTACACACGTATGGTTTCTTTTTATTTCGCATTCAAATGTTGATTCAAATACTGATCAAGAGTATTCCTCTTTTGGATGTTGGCTTTCATTCTGAAATATGAAAACGAATGCTTGTGTTTCATTTCAAAATGACTGTATGTAGGGAAAATACTGTGAGTCGAAATTCTTTTTTAAAGTAAAGCAATTTGGATTTAGTAAGCAAGATATATTCCCTCTGGATTTTTCGAATTTGAATGACATTTTAATTCCTAAACCCTTATCGATCATATTCATCTTGGAAATGGGAATTAAAGTAATTAAATGCATGAGAAATTTGCGATTAAAGCAGTTTCAATGTCATTTGAGAACATCCACTTCTGATTATTTTCCAGTTTTAAAGTCATTTCTTTTGATCCAGTGAAAAGAATGTTAATACTTTATACATTGAAAAAGATCAAATTTTTGGCTAATACAAAAAATAGACCACTATCAGTTGAAATGTTATTTTTTACATTATTTTTTAATTGTGTTTTGTCAATACTTAACATTGTTATTAAGCACTGAACCAGATAAATCCGTGTTATAGCATGAGCATATCCCTGAAGTGAAATAAAAATATTGCAACATTTGTTAATACTAGCACTGTCATTCATCTCAAAAGCAAGAAATATTGGGCAAATGTTGAAAGAGAGCATCGTATGATTTGTGAGAATATTTACTTACTTAGGTGGGCTAAAGAGTTCTCAGCCGAACGAAAGGGAATTACCTAGCGTCATAAAACATATATGCTATTCCATATATACACACACCTCTCGTTTCAAGACATCCATATATTCACCCTACCTTTCAACACACTTTGTACATTGGTTCTCAAGTTTCTTTCAACCTTTAAAATAAATTCTTATCATAATTCATTGAAATACTGATTTTGGGAAGTGGATCTGATCGAGAAAATTTCATTAGTCCCATGTACCATCCATACTTTAGAATATATTTCTTAAGATAAGCACATCGTAAGCAGATATGAAGAAATGTCTGATTTTTTATTTTTTTGTCCAAGAGTGGTACTGTTTTGTGGATCGATTTTCAGTGCCGAGGCATTGTTATATTCCTGCTTAAATATGTATTTTACGTTTAAATAAAAATCACATAACAATTTTTCATTTGTTGCTTCTATCACATGACGGTGCGTAGAAATACGTCTAGGTGCTGCTTCAGTGACGCGCTTGTTATCGTTTCACACGAGAAAATCAAATCAGATTTTAAATAAGACCTATATAGCTGATTAATACCATCTATACATTTTATGCATTAGACATTATAATTATTATGTACATAATTCGAATTATGCATACATTTTAAGCATTAACCATTAGATGTAGTATATACATAATGTAAATTATGTATACATATTATGCATTAAACATTATATGTACTATGCACATAATATGAATTATGCATATATTTTATGCGTTAAACCTCATTATTTCTATTATCGGGATCAGACCCTAGGACGCTAACACATAACAAAACATCATGTGATGAGAATGTTTCGAGCCGGTATCAACATTACTGCTCATATGAGAAAACTTGTCAAAGTGAACACTTGCATTTCAATTACTTGGATCAGAAAAATATAAACTGTTTAAAAATTAAGAGGAATATTTTAAGCTCTAAGTTGTTGCTTAATTTTATTTTGTAATTTTAATTTGATTTAATTTTCGTTCAATGCTATTACTGCTCTTTCGCAGTTCGGTATATCTATGTACGAGCGTAGATCCATTTTTACTTAGAGCTTGAAATATTTTTAATTGAAAGGAGATTTCAGTGCATTGCTCCTTATCAGAAACTAAAAAATATTATGAAAAAGATTTCGCTTTGCTTCATGAATGTTCCGTAAAATAAATCTGCTTTTAAGCCCTTAATGCTTCATGCCGCTTATGTATGTATATGAATTAATAACCGACACTCTGATACGCCCATTATATAACAACTTCATAGCTGCAAATTCTTAAATACTGAAAACGAGAAAATTTTACTATGGACTAAAACTAAGTCGGAGACATTTAAATTTATGCTTTATTTGGGATATTTCAAAGACTGGGTTTAAATTTCATGTGTACATTTCATGAGGAAAGCAGAAAAGTTTTTGGCTTTATTCACTTTCCCATATTTGATCAAATGTCTAAACAGCTCAGTCTTGGTTATGATTTTAAACAAAATCCGGCAGTTGGAAGATTGGAGCGTTTGAGGAGCCGGGAACCACCTCTTAATTGGTGTTGTTCCCAGACTTACTCTGATCCGGAGTGGTAGCACCTGTTAGGGTTCCAGCTATAGGCAAATCGTGAACCCCCCCGCAAACAAAAACAAAACACTAACTGCGATTAAAACTCTATGAAAGTATAAAAATAGATTTTTATAGCAAAAATAGCAGCAATACATTTTTTTAAAAGAAGATTTAATCCATATTCTATTCATACAAATCTATCTTAAAAAATCTTTTCGGCATTAAATAACCTACTGAGTTTGATATGCCGTAAAACAAAATAACCCAAACAAAACATCAACTTTTTCGAGAAGGGCTTCCTGCTCGCCCCCCTGAAAAAAAATGAGCTCCT
Organism: Acanthosepion lycidas; assembly: GCA_963932145.1. Lineage (NCBI taxonomy): Eukaryota > Metazoa > Mollusca > Cephalopoda > Sepiida > Sepiidae > Acanthosepion > Acanthosepion lycidas. The sequence continues at coordinate 75,203,765 of OZ010576.1, forward strand.
GTCCTAAGTTAACTGTAAAGAATAGAAATTTAGTGAGAATTTGAAAGGCTTTTACGCTATCTTATCTCGTCACGAGACTTAAACTGTATAAAAATAATAAATTTTGGAACTTCATTAAATACATCAGTTTTTATGCATATACATATGAAAAAATACTGAGTAAACAATATGAAAAGTTAATTTTTCCCTAAGCAGCAATGTCAGCTCATATTGTCAATTTTATGCAAATCTTGTGTGTGTGTGTGTGTGTGTGTGTGAATACTTAAAATGAACTCTTCAACAAGATATTACCGATTTTGATTTAATCTCTTTCCAAAATATTAACATTTTTAAAGTAACTTTGATTATATGTATTACTTCAACAGTGGAGTCAGGGTTGTTAGCGGCTCGGTTTGAGGAATCGGAGATCCGAGTTCGAATTCCAGTCGAATTCATTACATTCACTTATGTGCTTTTGGGAAAGGTATGAATCCTCTTCTTCTTCCCTAAGCTATGGTAAATAGCAGAACAGACCGGGTTCTATACCCTTGGATGGTAACCTACTGTGGGAAAAAAATTGCCTCGTCAATCATGTATCGAAAGATACATGATCGTTTAAGCGTATATCGCGCATGGCACACACCTGACATTCAACAACAAATTTTCTTGAATTCTATTTTTTCTCTTCTTCTATGTGCTGTGTCCCTTCAGGACGTTGGCGATCATGGCTTTCCACAATTTTCTGTCCTTTGTAGCTCTTAATAAATTTTATCTTTTTGTTATCGCTCCTAAAACCTATTCTACGATCCAATTACTCAAATTCACTAAGTAGGTTATGCATTGTTTTCCTCTGTTCCTCTTGCCTTCAATATGTCCTGTGAACATCAAATTTTCTAAACCCTCTTTCCTCATTATGTTTTATAATTATATACAAAGTTGAATCAATAAGTCTGTAGCTTAACAGTTATTAACTGAATTTTGATGTGAAATTTTCGCCGCATAATTTTAGATTTATGTAATTAATAGAGAAGTGCATTGACAAAAATTGTTTATGCGGGGGAAAAGATATTTGTTGTTCAAAATAAATGCTAATTTAGGCTACGGACTTATTGATTTAACTACTTACATTTAAACAGGACATAATGGAGTTTAGGCGGGGTACCTCGACGTGATGTAATGGTTAGCAAGCTTGTCTCGCTAGAACAATTATGACTCGGTAGTGATTTCGATCCTCACTGGGTTCCCAATATTTTCGGCCTTGTGCCACATCTAAGATACGTTTCGAAAATCGTCATAATGGAGCTTAAATGGCAAATGGTAAAATAATCAGTAAGATTTTGATTTTGAAAAAATTTTCAATCGGAGATTTCAAATCTGAAAATTAATAAGGAAGCCGACTAAAACTATTAAATCAATGATAAAAGATTTAAAAGCTGTACTCAGTCAGAGAAGACGGCGTAAGGCTTAATTAGAATGTTGGATATTCTCACAAATACACTTCCTACCACTTCTAGAGGAACACGCCTAGAAATTGTAAAGAAATATGAAACGCATGTCGTTCGGTGGATAAAGCGAACGTTCTTCTTGGATATACCTTCTCCCTTCAGGCCCTGGGTGATTATGGCTCTCCACAACTTCATGTCTTTTGAATAAGTTTTTCCTTTTTTCTACCCTTTCTAGTCAGTTCTGCTAACAATTTACACAAGCTCATTAGGTAGATTAGGTAGTTTATTCGTTGCTTTGCTCTGTGTCACTTTCCTTTTAAATTCTCCAAGCCCTCTTTTCTGATTATGTTGTCTGGCAATTTCAGTTGTCTCTTTCTAAATACAGTGTAACCTGGATATAAGAGACCCGGATATAAGAGAAACCGGATATAAGAGATTTCGTCTCCGATCCCGACAACTCTCTTATATCCTGTTCACACTGTACCAGTGTCTTTTTTGTTTCCATTTTCTTTAAAAAAGTTTGTCAGTCCATGGGATTCTTAGCATCCTTCTGTAGAACCATATTTCTATATTTGCCTCAAGTCACTTCTTCATCTGTGAGGAGATTGTCCAGCATTCGCTGCCATATAGGAGGACTTATATTACATTATTACAGATTAAATAAGGAAATTTTCTTTATTACTTAGTTTTACTAAAGAACCATAAAGATGTAAATATTGTAATAGTCAACCTCGATTTTTTTCAACATTGGCAGCAAAAGAATTCATCCAGATACAATATTGGCGAGAAGAATTTGAATTTTTATAACTAACACTCGACGACAGTGTAACACGTAGGATTCCGAAGTTATAAAATGGAAGAATTTAAAAACCTCTTTCAAAAGCAAACAAAACTATCAAATTTAGTGCTGAAATTAAATTTATGACCTTGAAAATGAAGTTTCTAAAAGTGGTATAAACATTATGAAGATATTAAAAAAGGATCGTAAGAGTTCATTAGAAGATTCCTTTTAAGAAAATTAAAGGGAAAGAACGTGAAATTTTAGCTTACCTAAACAAGTAGCTTAAGTCTGGAAGACGCTATAAAATGTTTAATTCAAATCTTTGTCTAAAGGTCAATTTTATTTATACTTACCATACGTCTCAATTTGGTACAATCTGGTTTGAGGAGATCTCTCTTTGGCATATTAGCTATCAGTATTCGTGTTTTTTGTTTCTCTCTCTCTCTCTTTCTCTCTCTGTGTGTGTGTGTGTGTGAAGCATAAAGCGTGCTGAGTCACGAAAATACTTTATTATTGCAAAGCCTATAAAAATTAAAAATTTACCTCGGTTCTAAGCTTGAAAATTATGCTAAACCTATCCCTATTTAATACATGTTAGCCGTACGGGTACCTTAAAAAAAACTGTGAATAACGACGTAAATACATTTACGCAAATATGGTCAATAGAAATTGTGTAATATTGAAACGAAAGAAACCGACAAAAATTCAATTCTTATAAGCTTCATATTATTAAATAAATAATAAAGAATTAAATAAACCAAAGACGCAGGTATTCGAACAAAACTGTTATAAAATTGAACAAGATCTAACAGTCAGTCAATGCACTAAAGATTACTAAAGAGTACTAAAGTTAAAAACTCGACTTCAGTAACAATTCCTCAGCCTGAAAACAAACTAAAAAGCTGAAATAAAAAACATAGTTGATTGATTTGGTTTTACGGCTTTATCAACCAAAATATATTTTGAATTCTAAGAATAATTCTTTTTTTGTGATTTGCAAATGATTATTGCATTAACAACTTCTTTTTCCAGACGCAAGTCCTACTATTAGCTAGGAGGAGGAGGAGATGGACTTACCGTTCCCAAAGTTATTTCCATATCAATGAATGTAATGGACCCAACTGGGATTCGAACTCTGAGCCGCTATTCATTACACTATCTGCACAAATTATGGAGACAGTATCAAAAATAATTATAAGACTCCAAAGCTCTATTGACAATGTAGTAAATGATATTATTCCAGTTATTGTCCCTTAAAAAATCATGAATGTTACAAATGCGGAAGTAATAAGAAAAGAACAAATCCAGTCTACGTCACACAGTAAAATATAATGTCATTCTAATAAGAAACAAAGGCAAATTTTCTTTACATAGGAAATCTTTAAACGTGAACATAAGCAATATTTGTGTTATCTTGTAAGACATAAGATATAACAATTTGAGCACTTCAATGTGGGGCAATAGTTAGCAAACTTGACTTGCTAGATCAATTACAACTTAGTAGTGAGTGAGAAAAAAATTCAGAAAACTCTTCGGAAACAGTAGTTGATTATAAAGCTAAAATAAATTTTCAGAAACGCCTTCGAAAAAAGATTGTGTTTAATGCTAAAACTTAAAAAGAAGTAGCATTTTATGAAACATGTAGAATTAAAAAAAAAGAATATGGGAACAGTTCAATTACGTCAATTCATAACTCGGTAAAGTCCGTTTGCTTTATAAAGCAAACCCGAATCTGTAAACTAATGGGGAATTTACTCGCGGAAGAGATATTAAACAGGAAACATAGCATAATTTTTGATAAAATTATATTTAGTAAATAGGGCAATTCGAATGATGGAAAAAATAAGGGATTTGGTGAGAAAGAGTAAAACCTACATATACAGATTGTGATGAGTAAATTGTCACCATTTTATATTTTTAATTCCGCGCATGCGCGTTGTTTGCTTTTGATTTTGTCGACTGCGCCGTATAGTAGGATCAGTTGAGCAAACTCTGTGGGAAAAAGAGCACCATGACGCAGTTCACACCGCCAGAAATTTCGAAACGGCTTGACATTCGCGCCGGATGCTTCAATACGAGCATTGAAGGGTGTTTGGGTGTCAATCTACACAGTGGATAGGGTTCGCAAAGAGTTGGATTATTCTAACGGTGATTGCGAAGGTGTTTGGAGTGATTACTAGTGATGGCGACGTTATGGCTCCATTCATCTTCCTACGGGACCACAGACTTAACACGGAGGCCTACATCAAGTGCCTTGAGGGAGTTGTGCTGACCTTAGTGATTACGAATGTACGGCAACTCGGAAAACTCACTGATCTTTCTGATAAGAAAAGAACTATCGAATTTATTGGTGGTGGCCTCAGACTCAACACGGTGGCCTACATTAAGTGCTTTGAGGAGGTAGTTCTGCACTGGATCAAGAGGGTGGCCGCTGTAAGACCCTATATCTGACAACAGGACTCAGCACCGTGCCACACAAGCAGGGGAACTCAATCATGGCTGTCAGACAATTTCTGCAACCACATCACCACTTACATCTGGCCACCTAACTGACCAGACTGTAACTCTCTTAATTATTACGTGTAGGGCGCAGTTGTGTGAAAGAGTAACAAAACTCCTTGTAACACCAACGAAGAACTGATTTGCAAGGATTATGGCAGCATTCACCAACGTAAACAAGGCGACCATCCAGAAGAATTGCAGGAGATACCGAAGACGCTTTGAGGCCGTGGTTGAAGCCAATAGCGATTAAATTTACTCTTTCGTATTTTAAGATATTTTTGCGAAATTTTGTTAAAATGAGTGTTATTTTCATTTTCCCTAATTTAGACGACAATTTATCCATCTCACCCTGTACACACACACACACACACATATATGCACCCTGTACACACACACACATATATATATATATATATATATATATATATATATATATATATATATATATATATACATACACACACACATACACACACACACACACACACACGCACATATATATATGTGTATGTGTGCGTGTGTGTATGTATGTATGTAGACGCGGAAAGGTGATATTTGAAAATGAAGAGACTGACATAGCAAAAAAAACAAGTCTTTGTTAATGACTCACGATAGGCGAAAGTATTCAGAAAATGTAAATTTATATTTAAATAGCCGGAAAAATGATCAGAAATACGGGAAAAAATAAAGAATTTTCGTTAATATATATATATATATATATATATATATATATATATATATATATAAGTATCGCACATTGAGTGTTGGCGATTATGAAATAGTGCTCAGTATAATAACAGAGATACCATTTATACTACTAATAAATATAGTTTTTTTTTCACCAGTGGCACAACTCCGAGTGTCATGCACGATGCAATCGACTGGTGTGGATTGAAAACTGTCCGTTGTAAAATTATACGTCCTATTTCATATGTGCATATACTCTCTCACACACACACATACTTATCGAATCCTTTTAATTGATCTAATGATAAACTTAAAACTGTGAATGCTAAACAGAATATGCCAAGAGCCGACTCATACAATTTTATGAATGCTCATTTGTATGCTTCATTTGATTGTTGATACATAAAATTTTACCGTTGCTATGTACTGTCTATACAACTTCGTTTTCTCATTCCCTCTTAGTATTGTTGAAAACTAAAAACGTTTTTCTAAATTATCGGACTTAAATTTAATAGAATATTTGACGTTCCAATAAATCATAATCTTGGCTCTCGTACAAGCTAGAGTTCAATTAAGTACAAGTTCTTCGCTATTTGGAGTGACCATAGGACAAGGGCAACGTAAATATTACAAGCCATGATCACACCGCTATAATATAGGTGATAAAAGAAAACAGCCGATACAACATGGCACCATTTTAAATCATTTAAGAGTGCTTAACAAGATGCAAATGTCCTGTTTGTAAAACGATTTGCATTTGAATTGAATGCAGAACGAATAATCAAACGTATAAAGGGTTGCGTTAGCTATGTTGAAATTGATCTATTTTTGCGTGCTATCATAAACTGCGATGATAAATGAAAGTGTATAATAGCCAGAGAAAATATAAACAATCGTTGAATGCAGTTTAGAAACTTGGAAAGATATGCATATTTGTTAAATAAGTGATTTCATACATCATAACCTCCTTCAAAGTAACCAAACAATTAATGTACGCATAAAGAGCGGCTTAAAAGATACATTTAAAATTCGGAGAGGCAGTACTGATTTTGTGGGATACCAGGTGTCATTTTGTTGCGGGTAATGTTGGTCCTCATCTTAGACAAATGGAAGGCTTATGGCCATATCTTTTTGAAACGTCGGTTCTTGTAAGGTCAATGAAGTTAAGCAACATCAATTAATCACTTATTGATAATTTTGATTTTTCTACTTTCACTCGTGGTCATATTCAAAATATCTCATTCCCTTCATTTCTTAATATAAATGCTTACGCCCATATATCGAAACACCGGCTTGCGTACGCTTACCGAAGTTAAGCAACGTTGTGTATGGTCAGAACCTAGATGGGATATCGATTGGAGATATCAGGTGCTGTAAGCTTGGATGTACGGGTGGTGTAATGGATACAGACTCGTAATTGGAAATCAGAGATCCGAGTTCCAATTCCACTCTGGTTCGTTATTTTCACTTAAGAGCAAATACCCTCGGGAAATGAATCTACTACTTCTCCACTACGGGTTACTTAGTAGGACTTGTAAATGATCATTGTCTCCGTCAAATTCTTTCAATCTGAAAATATTTTCTGGTTTTAAATAACCTTCAAAAGGTTGATAAGCCGCAACACCACCCCACCCACCAAAAAAAAAAAAAAAAAAAAAAAAGAAAAGAAATCAATCGATAGAAAAATGATATATAAATCGTGCCAGTTGAATATAGTGGATTTATGTACTACGTTTTTGCCTGGATTCCGTAATAAAAACCTCTTCAATCAGGTTATAATTCATGAAACATTTAATGAATTTATCTATCATTTAAATGAAAATTTTTTCTTGGAAGAAAATAATGCTATGGTGCGATAAATAAGAAGAATGTTAAGGAAAATATTTGGATAGAATAAAAAAAATATTTTCTGCGAATTAAAAAAATGTTTAAATAAATCTTTAACACGTTATGAAATGGACAAAGTCCGACAATTATTTTTAGACATTTTTATAAAAAAGAATGTATAAACATAAAAATGTCTTAAAATAAATCTGTAAGTTTATATAGAACATATCTTTTGGGCGAAGATAATTTTGCTATGAACCATGTCATCATTTTTTAATGCTAAGTCACTTCAGAATGTAGGTAATTGTGGATCTTTATAGATGTCTTTTCTTCATTATCTGCTTATTACGATGCATTACCATTATCCGCATATCCCATCATTGTTTCACAGTTGTTCAAAAGAAAATTACTCATTCACGTTTCATCTATAATAATATTACTTTCCAGATGATGGCACAATGAAATCGAAAGTGCAGTAAAACTAATTTCAGATTATTTAATTATATTTTCACACTGATGCTTTAACATCGTGAATGTAGAGATATATTCAATAATCTGTGAAAGTACAGATATATTTAAAAAAAAAAGACTTTATAATGACTTCGTCTGACATTTTAATAACATTCTACAGAATTTAAAAAAAATGACCAATGAATAATTAGCATACAGATGAAAATATTAATCACTCTGGTAATAAATGGAAAAAAATTGGAGGATCTGATTTAAATCAGAATAACTGAAAATATCGATAGGGCATTTGAATGCGTTTCAAAGACACACACACACACACACACACACACACACACACACACACACACACACACACACACACACATATATATATATATATATATATATATATATATATATATATATATATATATATATATATATAATATCGCTGATATTAAATAGAAAAGTATGAAAGAGGAAAAAGTCAGTCCGTGCTTCAAGTTTGAGATGAGAATTTCCCCACAACACGGGTGCAGCAATATTTATAGCGTGTTCTCAATTTTCTCTTTCAGAAGGATACCTGTGACCGGAAGTAATTTTTCCTACTTTTTTAAGTCATTCTTTTTAACCACAAGAAACCTTAAAAAATAATTTTGTTACTATCTTTCTTATAAATACTGATCGTTTAATAAGCGTATTTGTGTCTAGTTATCATTGAGGATTTTACTAGTACTAGAATCCCTATCGTGTGTAATCAAATATAAATTTCACCAATGAAGCAATGGAGTTTTAAATTTTAAAGACATAATTCAATTTGTACTTCAATTCTTCGCGGTAATGCAGACATTTTTTTTAATGAATTTATTTTGAGTTAATTAATGGGAAAGAGGAAAATTATCCAGATACGGAAATACAGTAAAATGTCCCTTTGTCTACTTCTCTAGAAACTGGACGAAAAAACAAATGTAAAAGAATTTCATAAAAAGCGAACGTTGAAATTTATTCTTTGGTTTAACTATCTAAAATAGTTGATTATTAATTAGTTAATAAACAAGTTACAACATGGACCAAAAGCATGCACACACACACACACACATAACACACACACATATATATATTCTATTGGCCATAAAAGAATTTAAGAGTTTTGATGAAAGCAGAAACCCTGCGACGCAAGTGCAATGCACTAGTAAATAATTGATTGAGAAATTGGCTGAGGTTGACGTAGTTTGCCTTAAGTTGTTTGTCTTTTACAATCAAAGTTTGCACCATTCTGAAATCTAAGATCAATGCTATTACAAAAATTTAAGAAAACTTTCTTGAATCTTTGCACAATGAATGCAATGAGTAACGAGTCATCGAAAAGTGTTTGATTCTTTTTTTTTTTTTTTTTTAGCATTTGCAACGAAAATGGCCCGCGGTGTGGGCCAATCTCGTGATGACGGTGATGGGTTCTTTTCTCTCTCACCCTCCTTTCCTCCATTTAATGTAAGTTCTGACAAAGACCCAATTCATTGGCATGAACACGCTAATAGGTCTTTTGCTAACAGACTTCAAATCAAAAGCTCAAATCGTGGGGAGCCATTTGAAATAAAATGAAATGAAATAATAATAATAAAAATAGTCACATGATCCTTTGAAAAAAATGTGTATTAACAAAATGAAATTTAAGTTTATAAAATTGCAAAGTTTTCCTCTTTTTAGGCGGGAGGTCTACAAACACGAGAAGTAATCGATTTAAACGACTACGATTTGAATTTTTGTTAATGTACCAATCATTCGTTCGATTAACTAACCGGCACTGCACCTATCAGGTTTCGACCCTATGAACAACTATACCTGGCTGTTACTGCTTCTTTATTACCCATACGGCGCCACATTCTATACTCACATCATCAACCCTTTTTTTTTCATTTTCTTTCTTTCTTCCTTCCTTCCTTCCTATCTATCTATCTATCTATCTATCTATCTATCTATCTATCTATCTGTTTTCTTACACTTTAATCTTTCTGAAAAGATTTTTATCCATCTTTCTATCTCTCTTTCCTTTTCTTTCTTTTTTCATAGAAATATAATTTAAGTAAATATCCGGAGGATTTTATATGATGACAGTAGCGGAAACGGAAGGAAAATCTCTCGTTTTTAGTTTTAAAGGATAAAGACATAGAGAGAGAGAGAGTGAGACAGAGAGAGAGAGAGAGAGACAGAGAGAGACAGAGAGAGAGAGAGAGAGGAGGGAATGAGAGCTATGGTGGGTGTGAGCGAGAAAAAAGTAAAAGAGAAAGTTGCGATAAAAAGAGAAGGGCTAGAATAAGAGGTAACTGGAAGCAAGAAAGACAAAGAAGAGAGATAGAGAGAGAGAGAGAGAGAGAGAGTACAAGAAGGAGCGAGGTGGGGATGGGATGAAGATATGCGAGGGGGTGTGATATGAATCTTGTGTGCTGTCAATGTAGTTGGCATATTTTTCTCTTATCTAAACTCCACATTCTCCACCCACGTTTCCTTCGGCCAATTTCAAACATTGATTACTGATTATTTTTTGTTTGTAGATTTTAACTAAAGAAACCATAAAGTAACTTTGAATTTTTCGACGGGTATTTTTTTTTCATTTCAAGTTGTTTTTTATCGCAATTCTCAGATCCTCATTCTATAGTCGTTCATAAATAAACTTCTATCAAGACTCGAACTCACATACCTTTTTCTGGGAAAGCTTATCTTAATGCGACAGCTGCCTCCTTGCCGATTAGACTACAGAGATTTCCGGTTACTTTTAATGCTATCCATTTTTATCGCTCGCAATATCCAAAAATTATAGTTGGATTATTTTCCAACCACGACAATCATTAGTCTTACTTTCACAGCCTGCATACAGATATCCAAACTCTCTGATAACTAAAGAGAACCCTCGATCTAATACTATTAGTTAATTCAAATACGCCCCTTATTTGATATTATTTAAATGTTTACTTCTTCTTAAGATACTAAAATCAGCATACCATTTTCTTTTTACACACATATTGAAGATAAAACATCAGTGTCTATCATTAGTATATACCCATGATCTTATTTTCTTTCTTCTATGTGCCGTGTTTCTTCTGTATATTGGCAATCATTGTTCTCAATTTCATGTCATTTGTAGCACTTATTAAATTTTGTCTTTTTATTCTCTGTTCCGCCATCCATTAACTCAAGCTTCTTCTTTGTGAGATCATGATCATAGCTCTCCACGACTTCTTCTTGTTAGTAGTTCTTAATAAAGTTTGTCTTTTCAATGCCACAGTCTATGTTCTGCCATCCATTTACACAATCTCGTTAAGTAGATTATGCGTTGCTTTCTTCTGTCCTTGATGTCAATCTATCCCGTGAGTGTCAAATTTTCCAGGCCATCTTTCAACATTATATACCCTATTTCTTTCTGATGTTAAGTGTCTTTCTTCGTTCCATTTTCTCTCAAACTTCTTCGTTGCTCAAATATATTCTCAGCATCCTTTTGTAGAACGACATTTCTGTTGCTTAATTTCTCTTCATCTGTGAAGAGATTGTCCAACATTCACTGCCGCAAGACTGATATTACGAAACAGTTCAGTACTCTTTTCTTTGTTTCTAATCAAATTTCCCTGTTTCTTAATCACTGATTTTTTAACGGAAGAAAATCCTCGCATAAAATAGCACAGAATAAATCTGTTCCTCATCACGAATTCTAAATAACTGTCAATACTTCAGGGTACAAAGATTGGTTTTAGGTTTATCCCGGTTAACGATCTTTCCGATGACATCAGCTCTCAACTTGGCATTAACGCTGACGACACAACCATTTCCTCCTGCCTCGCTAGTAAGGCTGCTCAGTCCGACTAGGTCAAAATGGTAGCTGATGTACAAAACGACCTCAAATCCGCCGTTAACTGGGACATAAGATAACTTGTTAATTTTAACGCCTTCAAAACTAAACTACTCTCCCTCAATCATCTGAGAGATGCCTCTCTGCCTTCCATCTGCATGACATGCTAACCTCAGGGATAGTGACTTGTTATACCTTATCAGGCTAGCGTTCTCAGCTGATATGAAGTGGAAAAACTATATTGAATCCATTGCTAGGTCAGCTGCTAAGAAAGTTGGTTCACTGTGTTGTGCTAAACAACTTTTCTCTCCGGAATCTATCTTACATATCTATTCGTCCATATTTAGAATATTACTGCTATACATGGTCTAGTGCCCCTGCTATTTACCTTGAGCTCCTTGATAAGATTCAAAGAAGAATCAGCAATATTATTGGTCCTGATCTAGAGCCTCGGCTTCAGTCATTTTCCCACTGCCGTAAGGGTGCCTCTCAGTGTCATTTCTATAAATACTTTCATGGTAATTGTTCGGATGAGCAATTCGCTATGGTACCTAGACTTTATGAATTTAAGCGCAGTACTAGACTGGCGTCGAGATCTCATCAATTTACAATTGATCTAGTTAGATGTAACCGTAAATTCTGTGTTAACAGTTTCTTCTCTCACATTTCTCGATTGTAGAACTCCCTTTAAGCTTCATGCTTTCAAGCCAACTTTAATCTGCAAAAAATTAAATGCAATGTCAATCGCAATCTACTGTCCTCGTTACTCTTTTCTTTTTCTGTTCATTATTAATGTTTCTGTTCCTAAATATTCCACACCCTGTAACCCCTTGCGTTTTAGTGACTTCGCTGCCTTGCTTGGAGTAATACCAATAAAAAAATTTAGTCCAGGCTTAGAGTATTACTGCCACATATGGTCCAGTGACCCTGCTATTTACATTGAGCTTCTTGATAATATCTGAAGAAGTATCAGCAATATTATTAGTCCTGACCTGACGGCTCGGTTTCTGTCACTTTCCATCGCCGGAAGGTTGCCTTTTTGTGATTTTTTTATAAATACTTTCATGGAAATTGTTCGGATTAGCTTTTCGTTATGGGACCTAGACTTTCTGAATTTAAGCACAGTCGGGATCTCATCAGTTTCTTCTATCGCACTTCTCACTTGTGGAAATCCCTTCTGGATCCATGCTTTCCAGCTAACTTTAATCCGTAAAGATTTAAATGCAATGTCAGTCGCTATCTACTGTCCTGATTTCCTCTTCCGACTCATTATTAATGTTTCTGTTCCTAATTCTTCCACACCCTGTGACCCCTTGTATCTTTGAAGCTTTACTGCCTTACAAAAAAAAAAAAAAAAAATTAGTATGTTTTTCAGTCCCAGTTTCTACTGTTTTGTCTTATAGACCATTTAGTCTTCGCCACACAAATATATACATGGATCACGTAAACATCCTCATATAGATATGAGCAGGCAACTGATATATATACACAACTCAAAAACAAGCTGGGAATACAAATCAAAGGTAAAGGTGTGGAGAATTGAGTAGATGAGCAATATTTTCATTATATAAAGCGTTTAATATCTCTGAAATTTCAACCATTATTTATTTCTAAGAAGAAATTTCGTCTCAAATCATATATATTCACAGATCGGTACGTAGATGTACTGAATCTCCCATACCGAATTTGAAATCTATTCTTATGATTATCGTCACGAGGATAACCAATTCAAATAAAGCACAGGTCATAGATTATTAAAAAAAATATTTCTTTGTTTCTACCGAATTTTTTTCTCTTTCTTAATACTTTGCATAACTTTTGGAAAGAAACTTTCGCTATCCCAATGCGCCTTCGGATTTCACTGTCGCACTTTCCGTTCGGGTAAAACACTTCCCTGTACTTTTCCTCGCATATATATATATATATATATATATATATATATATATATATATATTGAAACTTGACTAATGCATGGAATAATAATGCAACACAAAATGTACTTAGAACAAAATGTATTGAAACAAGAAAGTGTACACAATATTTACATATATTCTTTTGTATATTCCTGGGAAGACCGTTCCTGGAGAATGTGTTGACTGAGTCGCAGTCGGGAAGAGTCTCTGGTTGAATCTCTTGATTCCTGTATTTATCAATCCACCAACGAGGATCGAATGTGGCACAAGGCCGTTTTAATGTGGGTATCCCCGAGCCTGTAGGCTCGGCCAAAAATATGGCCTTTCTGAACCCGCCAAGACGGGTTCAGGCCCTGTCAACCTCCCTGGAAGAAACCTTGCCCTTCGGCAAAGCCTCGTCCGGGTTCCCCTCTGCTAATGCAGAGAGTTCGACAGTCGCCGAGAGTCTGTCACTCGGTCTCAGAATCTCTTGATTCCTGTATTTATCAATCCACCCACGAGGATCGAATGTGGCACAAGGCCGTTTTAATGTGGGTATCCCCGAGCCCGTAGGCTCGGCCAAAAATATGGCCTTTCTGAACCCGCCTAGACGGGTTCAGGGCCTGTCAACCTCCCCGGACGAAACCTTGCCCTTCGGCAAAGCCTCGTCCGGGTTCCCCTCTGCTAATGCAGAGTTCTACAGTCGCCGAGTGTCTGTCTCTCGGTCTCTAAATCTCTTGATTCCTTCCCTCTCTTCCCGGTACCAACCATATTTATATGGTCGGTACTCCACTATGCAAATTAGGTGGATCCTACCACAACAATATAATATATATATATATATATATATATATATACATATATACATATATACATATATATATATACATATATACATATATATACATATATACATATATATATATACATATATATATATATATATACATATATATATATATACATATATATATATATATACATATATATATACATATATATATATATATATATATATATATATATATATATATATATATATATATATTATGGGCATTTAATGAATGTCCATATTTAAATATGGGCATTTAATGAATGTCCATATATAAATAGACGGCTCGTTTATTTATTGAACGATATATCTATTTATTTTAGTCTACCACTAAAAATAACCTTAAAGGTGATAAAATTTGTTGGATTAATAAATAAAAATCCATAACATTTTTTAGAAAAAAATATATATATATATATATATATATTTCAATAAAGGTGCAATTAATTTACAAATTATATATATATATATATATATATATATATATATATATATATGGTCAAAGAGACTGTCGCTGCTGGGCATTGAACTCAATGTCCATTTTTATCTTTACATACTCTCTATACCTATATCTATGATACAAGGCTCCCACTTTAGTATATCTCAATTTTTATAAGGAAGTATTATTTTAGAATACAAATTGTATTGTAACTTACAATAATTGATCATAAGCAATATAGGTGAAAAATTCAACTAGAAAAATTGAAAATAAATACAATTTATCTAAATAGAAGTTAGAGACATGTCATAACAGATCTTTCCATCTTAAATAAATCAACAATATTTTGCGGCAAATTTTAACATGAACTTCAGATTTTTCTTGTTATAAAATTGAATAATCTTAACACATTCAGCATTTTGGATAAAAAATAATGAATTTTATATAGTGCTTTTTTTAGATTCAGCATGAGCAAAAACAATTTACAGATATGGACAAAAAAGATCCCAGAATGATGTAAAAAATGTTCATCCTTTAATTTGTAACATATATAAATGTAGGTAGAAAAAAGTAAATGCAGATAAGATAGCGAGGGTCCCAGAACACTGTCCGGGGCTCCACTCAGGCTTGGTCCTCACATCACGATCGGGGAGTTCAGGGTAATAGGCACCGGTCCTAGTAGATAGCATCTTCTCTCAAGCATTTACCGCCGACAGGGCATTTATTTTCACGTCTGCAGTTACATTAAGAGGAGATAGTATTTTTTCATATTTAATATCTTTTCATAAAACTTTTCTAGAATCAGCAGTACAGTAAAGTGAGGATAGAAGAGGTGAGTGAAATGAACGTAACAGCTCCAACCGGAACTTGTGTTCGGTTTGCCCATTTCATTTTCCGAGTCGATAACCGTAACGTACATCTGGTAATTCCCTACCCAACTTGAATTCATTGCTTTCATTTGTCAAGGAAATATGAGTTAATGAACTCTCTTATTCTGGCGCTGGAAACAGAACTTGACTTTCTTGTACGACAGCCAAGTTTGTGTATCGCTGAGTCAAAAAACTTATTCAAGACAGA
The DNA here is from genome assembly GCA_963932145.1 of Acanthosepion lycidas. NCBI lineage: Eukaryota > Metazoa > Mollusca > Cephalopoda > Sepiida > Sepiidae > Acanthosepion > Acanthosepion lycidas. The sequence goes on from OZ010576.1 coordinate 75,219,517, forward strand.
AAGAATTTTCAAAGTAGCTCCGAACAAAATGTTACCTCAGTTTTGATTTTAGTCACTACACCAGTGGTTAAAAATTATTATTTATGCGACAGTATTTTTACCTCTTTCACTAGCAATCAGTGTTCGATCTCATGATTCGGCTACGCTTTGGATTGTAACTACTGGAGCTATAAAATCAGAAAAAGAATCAACTTCGAATCAATATTTCATATATACTTCGTTGTTTCGATTACGACATTTCCGCTGATGTCATTTGCAGCTTTTATTTGGCGTCTACCATCATTGTTTCACGAGATAACCACCCGCCTTTCTGAAAGAATATATTGCATTCAGCAATTCTCAGTATTTCTTTCCTTTCTCATTGGTCAAACAACAATGATGTCCGTATGACTACTTAAGATTAAAATATTTAAGATGAAATGTTATCGTTTTTACGATTTGTTTCTGAGGAAAAGTCAAAACGTGACTCAGCAAAATAATAGCATTTCTGTATTATCTGCCTTTTTTCCTAGATACAGTTCATTGTTCAAGCTAAACAAAATTTACCTTGAGAAGATCGTTAAATACTAACTGGCCCATCAATGTCGACACGAATACAACTATTATCACAAATACACCAACAATGGTAAGAAATAAAATTATAATGAATTACTCGGTGATTAAATGAAATGTTCTTGAGAATGTCCGATGACAAACATATTTTAATGTCAAACTTTTCAAAAGAATATGCAAAACAAAAAACAAAAAACAAATCATCGTTACAAATATCTATTGAGAAGACTAGTTCACAAAAGCATCAAACATATTTCAAGACTCCATTTCTGGATTTTCAATCAATTTGAATGGAACGGCGACACAGAAGAAGATAAAAATGCGAACCAAAATTTACGACAGAGCATAAACTTTGTTAGTGAGGAATTTTTTTTTTGTTTTTTTAAGCATTTCATCCCAAGCAAGGCGGGAATGCCACTGGAACGCAAGGGTTTACAGAGAGTGAAAGTAAGAGTAAAGAGGGAGAGGTTACAGAGAGTGAAAGTAAGAGTAAAGAGGGAGAGGTTACAGAGAGTGAAAAAGTAAGAGTAAAGAGGAGTGTTTGAGGAAAGGATAAAGAGAAGGACGGCGATCAAGATCAAGGCATCAGAAGATGTCGATTGACATTACATTTGAATATTTGAAGATTATAGTTATCAGGGAAGCAAGTAAGGCGATGGGAGTCTCACTGATAAGAAGAGCGAGAGAAGAAGTTGCTGGAGTAGAAGAGGCGGTTACATTTAACTGTTTCTACAGTGAAAGGGTGGGACCGAAATGCCAACTTAGTAGCACGCTTAAATTCATGCAGTTGGGGCACCAGTGAAAAAAGCTCGTCAGAGCAGATGCCATGAAAATATTTGTAGAAAAGACAGAGGGAAGATACATCACTGAAATAATTTTGTCAAAACATCGAAAGAAGTAAAAATCAAACAACGCTGGGCAAAAATATAAAATTGGATTTTACAATTAGATTCCTCTTGAAAAATTACACTAAGTATTTTTAATCCTAATTTAAGTCCAGATTGCAATATGTCTAAATAAATTAGGCAAGAGACTTTTACAGATGGTTTTTGGTTGTATTCTTTCATAAAAATGCATTTTTCTGATGAAATTGTTTTTTCATGAAAATAACCTTCATATTCAAAAAAAATATTTTAAAGCAAGTGAAATGGCTGCAATGAGGGAAATTAAATTAAAAATTGATATTGTTTCCAATATAATGCTCAAATTACAATATAAAAATACTGCAAAAATGAACCCTGATTTTTTTATCTGTTTTTATGCAAATGTGTGGGTAATTTTGAAGAAGGAAAGCCTAAAAAAGATTTTACCGAATTATTAGCCAATCTGAGGCTGTGTTTTTATAACACTAATAAAACTATCTTTATGTTATCCTTTTAGACTTTCCTAATTTGAACAATACACACTAACAAAAACACGCTTTTTAGATGAAAAGAGACAGTGTCCAGTTTAGTTTTTTAATTACATAAATCAAAGCACTTACTAGAATTTTTAAAAATATTTGTTCTTATAGCTTTTGAAAAAAAACCTGAACACACACACACACACACACACACACACACACACACACACACACATATATATATATATATATATATATATATATATATATATATATATATATATATATATATATATGATAGTCATTACTAGAAGAAACTTACTGTCGTAGACATTTCGATGTTATATTCATTGAGAAAGTCGAAGGCAACGACGCGTTATGCATTTCTCTGCTAAATAACCATATTTTTACCTTAAATGAAATCTTGAAGATTCTATTTTAATGGAACTGTTTTAATTTTTAATTCAGTATCGCATTATCTAGGTATAATTACTCTCCAAAATCTGACTGCCCTCCAAATCTTATATAGAAAATTGACTTTCCAGCCTCAAAACATGAAGGAAACCATAGACTCACCATTAGTACCAAGGAAATTGTTCTAGAGTGCTTGGCTTTTTAAAATGGTCTACGTTTATATATATATATATATATATATATATATATATATATATATATATATATATAAGCACATATATATGTATATATGTATATCTGTGTGTCCAAATAAATGGTGTGAAAGTCTTTCCTGAATGATACTGATACAGAAGATATGTATATATATATATATATATATATATATATATATATATATATATATATATATATATATATATGTGTGTGTGTTTGTGTGTAATTGAGCTTTGTCTTATGAAGATGTTAGCGCAACTACTGAATTTATATATATAATTTTCGGACTGAACTTATATTTGAGACAATCCCAGCCACACACACAAGCACAGAACTCACCTTTATATAAATAAATTTTGATGATGCAATTTCATGCAAAGGTGTATGTGATGAGTGACGTGTGAAAGTGGGGACCACATTCAGTTGTCCATGATGAAAGCCTTAAATCAGTGGAAGCGGAATAATTTTTCTTTTTCTCTATTTGCCTGTTTGGCTTTTTAAATATTGTTTAGAATCAACTCGTTCACCATTTATATTGTTAATTACAAAATGCACATAGGTTCAATTTTATTAGGTTGGTGCAAAAATAATGACGTAATAATGTCGTTTTTTGACGTAAAAAATACGTCAAAAAACGACATTATTACGTCATTATTTTTGCACCAACCTAATACATATCAAACTCCCCCCCCCCATTTTGTGTCTTAAAATGATGATTTCTTTTCTTTTGGATATAAATTAAGAAAAAACGTTTTTCGTTGAAGAAAGAACAATAATTCACTTTTTCTATGTGTTGATTGATAATTGTCATAACAAAGAGAATTTAAGTTGCAATCGAGCATCAATACTTGCACAATGCAAAATCTGGCTTAGAAAACAAAGCGGAACTGAAGTGACCACAGAGAGCAAAGTGAAGTTTCACAAGATCTTAAGGAATTTGTGCACAAAAGCAAACATTTTTTTTCTTTTCTGATAATTCATAAACAAGTTTATAACCAGTAAAAGTTTAAGATACTTATGACCATAAAATTTTTTGTCCGGTATTAATCATATATTTTTAGCAAAGAACATATTCGAACTCTGATCGAACTGTGAATAATTACTACTAATGGAGATGGAAGATTTACTTTTTTCCTTCTTATCTACTTTTTTTTTTATTTGTATATGAGTAATTCAGAGAACATCAGGTCCATGGCGTGTTTCCAATATATCGTGTATCGATTAACATGTCTGAAAAAATCGATTGTAGATAGTAAACGGAAGAGAGGCATACGAAATGGATCCTGCTAATGGGGATCAAATGATACACAGGTATTTGTAAAGTGGCAAAAATACGAAACTATTAAATTAGATTCCATCAAATCTACAATCGCCCCCAGCTACTACACTCACCTTCATTTCTCTATTTCATTTTAATGCGTGTCTAAATGCATTGATACTTTTTACAAAGCAGACGTGAATATATGTAGATATGTATACTTATCTACAGGAGACATTGTGTCGGTTATTGTATATTTATGAACATGGGGCTATATAAGAAAATAGGTATATCTTTGTATATGTTAATGCATAAAATATATGCAGATTAACTTTCGTGTGAGTAAATACGGTATATACATGAGTGTAAGTTTGTATTTATTATATCTTTTATAGATAAATAATAAAATAAATTTGATAGAAAGATGGGTTGGTTACATTGAACTTCGGCCATATTTCTAATTTGTATATGCGTGTACACACCTAGCTCTACCAAAAACTGCATGACACATGATTTACATACACGTACGAAAGTCTTGCTATGGATAAAAAACATATTTACGTATTTATCATGTATTAGGAATATACACACACACACACTCATACTTGAACACACGCAAACACACACACGACGTAAACACACACACATATATATATACACGGATATATATGAGGTGTTCTAATCAGGAAATCTAAATATTGTGCCTGTGCATTTGTCCGCCCTCGCATGAATATCTAAATGTAAGAATCCGTATATTTTCATTTTTACTTTCAAAAACGTACGTTTCGACTTTCTTAACTCTCCAATCAACCCGCCAAGCAACACACGTACACACATACTTACTTTTCTACACATCCATTTATGCATATGCCTATAAAGCAGATCGAAGTAATGTTTAATATAATTTTATTTGTAATTTTCCATATACATGTCTTATTAGATGCACGCCATGGTACTACTACTCTCTGGAAAACCTGTATGAGGAAAAATTGTGGGGAAAAATGAAGTGAAAACAACCATATCCATTAACGGTAATTATTCCTGATTCGACCTTAGTTCACATACTTACTCAAGTCAATTGCACATTCGAAAAGGACAAAAAAAAACATTCAAAAGTTTTGCATATCGTAAGACATATAAATATACACGTATCGGAGTATTGGAAGAGGAAACGATCAGCCATATTAATTTTATGCAAACTTTGATGAATAACGAACGGTGATAGCTCAGTGTTTTCTATATTTTACTGATAATCACTAAGATTCGGATTCTAACATTTGTTCCTTGTAATCGGAATTCATTACCATAAACATGACAGAGAAGGAAACGATTTTTTTCATGCACTTAATTATATTCATGAAATTCGCTATTTAATATCAATATAAAAGCAAATTCTCCTTCGATGGTCGTTGTATTCTAATATGGCATGCATAAGTAGATTAAATTTAACTTTAAGGCTCCATTTTCAAATAAAACTATAAATAATTACACTGTTTTTAAAAGAAGAAATGCTTTCAAAATTTTTCTTTAATTAGATATAATATCGTGATTTTTTTTCTCTTAATTACTTTATGTTCTGTTGGTCAGTGTATCATTTATGATAAAGTGGGAATAAATTTCACACTATTCAAATTTTTTAAGTATTATTCCATACAATGCTTTAATAAGAAAAATCAAATCAACCAATCAATGATTAAAATAAAGTTATTAATCTAAGAAAATAAAGCAACTTTAATGAATCAAACTATTATATTTCCATTCTATCTGACACATCTTGATCACAGTCGGAAAGATAGCGTCATTCTGAATTCCACGATCATTTCATTGTCAGCATAGTGCGTTCTTCACCAGGGATACATCAGTTAAGTTACGTGCCATGCGAGATACACGCATAGGCGATCATATATCTTTCGATACATGACGGATTTCTTCCCGCAGTAGGTTACCATTTCTTTCTGCGGTAGACCAGTTGCCGTCCAAGGCTATATAACTCGGTCTGTCCTGTAGAAGAAGAGGATTGATACCTTTCCCAAGGGTATTAGTACATAAGTAAATGTAATGGATTTGACTGGAATTCGAACTCGGCTCTCCGATTCCTCAATCCGAGCCGCTATCCATAACTCCACCGTAGGGCTACATACGATTCGGAATTCAGAGTTTTCTTTTCCTAGACTGGTTTCCAACCCAGTCTACCCTACATTTTAACTCATAGCTGATAGGGAGAGAAGAAAAGACGGATTCACACCTTTCCCAATAGTAATTGCGCAAAAGTGAAGAACTGAATTGGAATTTGAACTCAGATCTCTGATTTCCAGTTCCAGGCCGCTAATCATGATATCACTTGGCCAACCATTAAATTATTGAACATTCCTATTGTTAATTTATGGCATTTCTGTTTAAAAAAATAGAAAAAGAAAAACAAAAAATGATCAAAAATAATTTTGTTGTGTTTGGATTAAGCACACTTCTCGCTTGTGGAACTCCCTTCTGGTTCCATGTTTTCTAATCTGCATTAATCTGCAAAAATATAAATGCAATCTCAATAGCTTTCTACTGTCCTCCTGGTTACTCTTTTCTCTTCCCGCTCAATATTAATGTGTCTCTAATTCTTCCACACCCAGTAATCCCTTGTGTCTTAGTGACTTTACTGTTTTACATGGAGTGAAACTTCTTTTTAAAAAATGAACAAAGGGTATATTTTTCATATTAAAACCCTTCATTAAAATCGTTATCAAGTTATAATGGTATTATGTTTAACGGAATTGTTGTATTCTCACTTAACCTCTTAGTAAGTTAGTGATCAGATCTGAAAGTTCCAGGCTTTGATATGAACCGTGATACTTTGCTCTTGTTGTAATTGCCCCCAAAGAATGCAGCGTTTTTGTTCAATCTCTATTCCTTTTATTGAAATGTTCATTTTTTTTTTTACGCTGACAAAATTCGCGGATCAGAACCGACATTTCCTAAGTGCCAATAATGTGTAATCGTAGCGAAGTCCCTTCGAAACATCTTTGTGGTTTTGTTTCCGAGTTGATTTCTTTTATCTGGTTTATAATGAACAGTGAATGAGTCTTTGTCTATGTTCGTTTCATTATTTTTTTTTTTTACTTCCAGACACAAAATTAAACGTTGACTTACGTTAATAAAAAAAGAAAAAAAAACTAGTCAAACATAAAAACAAAATAGCTACACACACAAAAGACTCAAATCTCAATTCTTCGCGCTGCTTTACTCGCACGTAACAGAAAATATGAAGGAGTTATATTAGAGCCAAAAGGGAAATCTTAATGACAATCGATCGATGCGGGGAAACTGTTTTAAAAGCAAATATTTAATGATGAATATTAAATTTCGTTTTCGGTGTTGTGAGAGAATAATTAATCGATGCCCGGGTTTATTTTTGTTTTGTTGATTCATTCGTAGCCAATTTTAGTTGAGATTACGGCAATTAGACACCACTTGATGCTCTAATTCAATCTGGCAAATATGATCCAACAACCTCGTTCAAACATAATGCTATCTTTATGAAGACCTGCTAAAATAGAACTGAAAACATGTTATTGTAGACCGCATTTTCGGCTCTCGTTACGCTTACTATGGTTCGTAATGAGGAGTTGAAATAGCGAATATTCGTCAGGATTTGGATCAGAATCAGTTGCGGGCGAGAAACAAAAATTGGGGATATGGAGATAAAAGAAAATGGTGAGCGAGATCAAATTTAGCAGAATAGGAAACACATCAATACACAAGATGACTATTTTAAGAAAAAAAAAAAAAAAAAAAAGAAAACAATTAATCACTCTTCATTTTTACTTTTTCAGACCAAATCTTATTTTTAGCATAGCGGATTTTATAAGTTCTCAGATTACATTATAAAAAAAGATTTTTTGATATACGGTTTATCTTTTCTAAGAAACTATCTTCATCAGTTCTTGTCTCCTGCTCACAATTGAGCTAAGTATGTCTCGTGGATATAATATGTACTAGAAACATGTTTTTATAATGATGTCTGTACAAGGCCCAAGAGCCACTCAAGGTAGAATGTTACAGAGTAAGCGGCGCAGGTTAAGGTAGTAGTGATCAGAGATACATTTTGGGAGTTGATGCTACAAAGCAGCAGTTCATGGGAAGAAGCTCTTCGAGTGGAAATTACATCTTATCTATACAATATGAAGAGAATGAGGGTGGTCCTCTACAATGTGCGTAGCATGGCGGGTCTTAGCCGTGATGGTTAGAAATGGTGAAACTAAAGAATGTAGTTCTTCTGAACAGTTTCCATGGAAATAGCTTGCAACGTTTCGACTGTGGGAAAGGGGTTGTAGGGTGGGAAATAAATTATCACGCACAAGGGCGCAAAGGCGTTTTTGGACCCAAGACTAGAAAGTGAAGACTGTCTATAAATGGTAGCAGTACTCCATTTTTGGCCTGATCTGGCTTTTGTAAAGGTAGAAGATAGCAGGAGGCGTCAGGTACTTACTGGGGTGCTACAGGGAAACGACTATTTTTCTAGCATCTTTAGCCATGGATCTTATGTACGATTTCCACTGGGTTGAACTTAGGTCATGGAGCCTCCGTGAGAGAAGACCCATTCATCGCGATCGGCAAAAATTCAGGGTCTGTTCAGTGATGATGTAATGTCACTAGTTTGGTTTTCGATGCATTGAATGTGACCAGCCAGTTTTTCTTCTACTGAACTGTTAGAGCTAGGTCAGAGGAGAGATCAGTTGCCAGACTCTGGTCATCTAGAGGTGCACCTATATCATCATTGTAGATATCCACAAATGATCGGAGTATACTCTTCGACAGATCATTAATGTAAAGTAGAAAGATGAGTGGGGACGCCTGTGTTGACCACTTGAGCCTTAGAAGAATGATCGTTAATAACTACATTCAAGAACCTACCCGTTAAGAAGGAATTTATAAGTGAGAAGAAATTTACAGTTATTCCATAGTTAGAGAATTTGTGCAGTAACACTTTATACCACACCGGTCAAATACCTTTGAATGTCTAATGCGATTGTCCTTGAGATGTATTTGTTGTTTCGTGTCTGATTTTGTGAGTAATGAATCGAGCCGGTAGAAATCCGTACTGCTTGTTGCCTATGGTTGTCCCCGTTGAGGTGATCAACAACCTTCAAAATGTTGGCTAATAACACTGAGGAAGCTGAAGGGTTTGTACAGAGACGGAGATAAGCGCTCACTCTTGAAAACAGAGCATACATTTGACACCTTCCACAGATTTGTGAAGGATTTCTCCTTCAAACAACAGTTAAAGTGTTTTGCTAAGATCGGGGATAACCCAGTGTTAATATTCTTAAGAACTTTTTTCTGGACAGATAATCTTCTAAGGGTCAATACTTTTTATAAGATTTAACGGGCCGTGGTAAAATATTACTGAGATTGTGCTCTGTGATATGGGAGAAGGAGATGACCTTTGTCATCTAACGTAGAGACAAAGATCGTGATGAGAGTGAGATGACATCAGTGTCATTTATGATAGTAGGTGTACTGACGCAATGCATCTATTGAGAATTTGATTGGAAATTTTCGAGAACTGGTGTGATTCAATTTGTTTGCTTTCGACCTTGTCCTGGACAGCTAGTGCGCTAGATATATCATTCCATTTTCTCGGAATGCAGACAGTTCTAAATGCAGCAAATGTTCTACTACGCCGTTCCGTGATAGAGATATCGTAGTAGTGGTTATGGTGATCAATGGCTGCAATACATTCAGGGATGGCTGTTCGGTTTTTTGTTGGAGTTTTGTCTATGGTATAAACACTCCATTCCAGAAATGATCCATTCTGAGACGAGGGCGGTTATTTCAGAGGCAGTATGTTTGGAGTAGGTTGGGAGAGGAGCTTTCGCCATGATTTGGAAAGAATGGTGGAAAAATCATTTTCTCTTTTAATCGTAGAATTTTTATCTGATATGGAACGTGGAGTTATATATATGTAAGTATATATCCATGTATGTGCATGTATGTGCATGTATATATATATATATATATATATATATATATATATATATATATATATATATATATATATGTATTTACGATATACGAAAACCATATCTCTCTGCCTTTATCTCTCTCTCTCTCTCTCTCTATATATATATATATATATATATATATATATATATATACACATGGAGATGATGAGACAAAGTAGAAAAGCGTTAAATGGAGCGTTTTTCCATCACTTTGTTTCATCACCTTCACTTTTGTTTTGGATACTATTATACATCTTACAAATATACAGACACACGTACCCGCACATACACACACACGCACACACACGCGCGCCCCGCATATATCTTTCTGACAGTATTTGAATGTCACGTCTGAAAAACGGGACGTCTTTTGAGGCTAGCCACGAGTCGACCCACTTGTAGCATCTTCATAAGAATGAAAGTGCTGCTCAGCCAGGTCATGTGTCATCGATCGGAACATGTGATAATTGGACGGAGCAATATCTAGTGAATACGGCGGGTGAGGTAGGACTTCCCTTTTAAGCGTTTCCAAGTAGGCTTTCATCCGTTTTACAACATGTAGCCTAGCGTTGTCAAGTTGCAAAATCACTTTGTCGTGACTCTGCCCGTATAGCGGCCGTTTTTTCTTCAATGGTCGGCTCAAAGGCATCACTTGTAGCCGATAACGATTCCGTGATGATTTTGGTCGGTTTGAGCAGCTCATAATAAACTACAACCAGCTGAGCCCACCAAACGCAGAGCACAAGCTTCGAACCATGAATATTCGGCTTTGCCGCCGGTATTGATGCATGGCTGGGATTACCCCATGATATTCTACGCTTAGGGTTATCGTAGTGTATCCACTTTTCATCGCCGGTCACGATACGATGCAAAAAACCTTCCCTTTTCTGTCGTTGAAGCAGATGTTCACATCGTTCTACGCCTCTCGGCTTCAACTCGCACGGACCCAATGTTCTTGCTTTTGAATCATTCCTAATGCTTTAAAACGTTTCGAAACTGTTATGTGATCAACTCCTAAAGATTGTGCAAGTTCAGCTTCCGCCTGACATGAGTCTTCAGGAAGTAATGCCTCCAATTCTTCGCTTTCAATCTTTTTCGGTGCGCCAGAACGTTCTTTACCTTCAAAATCATTATTTTTAAAACGTCTAAACCAATCTCTGCATGTTGTTTCTGACAGAGCATGGTCGCCGTAAGTCTCAACAAGAATTCTGTGTGCTTCAGCTGCAGATTTCTTTTGAATAAAGTAGAGCAGCAAAACTCCCTGCACATTCACTTTCTTTGGCACGAAATCCGACATGCTTAACGCTATGAAAACCAAAGTTGTTTACACTTCGGAGAAATGACATACACTGAATTTCAAGCTTTTGGTTATAGGACTTCTTTTTAGATGCGTTACTATCTGAAATTATACGCACGCAGTTCAGTGAATGCCATATGTTGGAAAACAGCGAGAACTTATTCAAGGTCCTAATATAGTGATTTTCTAGCGTAGCTTAGATGTGGCATAAGGCCGAAAACATGGGGCGTCTAGTGAGGATCGAACTCACTACTCAGTCGTAACTGTTCTAGCGAGACAAGCTTGCTAACCATTACACCGCCTAAGTCCTAATATATATAAGGAGATTTTATAGCCGGTGGTTTAACAAGACAATTGCAACCACTCGATGTTTGTATTAAAAAATCCTTTAAACCGTTAATGAGGTAGGAAGGGACCAAATAGATGCAACAAGAATTTTCTACGACTCCTACCGAATTAAGGAAATCTAAATACGTTAAATTCTTTTTTCTTCCTTTATATTATTGTTTTATTTTGATATTTTGAACTCTATTATGTTTCGAACAATATAAAGTAATTTTTAAAGTATTATTTTCAGTTTTTTTTTCCATTAGATTTAAAGAAAAATATGATCTTTTTAAAAAACCTTTGTCTTTAAAATAAAGCGATTCATTATATATCGGTGTGTCTTCCATTCTGAAAAATACGGCAAACTCTAGTCCTAAGAAATTAGAAACAGCGGCACACAGGATGACTTCCTTCTTACTTTTTGTAGAAAGGGATTCACCGTAATGATTATGTGTGACGTAATAGTTAAAGAGATAGTGTAGTTTTGACAATGCAGCTGTAGCAGCCAGGGAATAGGAATAAGATTTAACACCGTTTGGGAGCAGAATGATTGTTTGGGTCCAGAAACAAAAGAACACTGAATATCTGGAGTGGCAACTATTGTGGCGTTTTCTCGGACCACAGTAAAAAGGGTATACTAGAGAGACACAAGTGGCGCGTAAAGTAAAAATACGACTGAAAGTATGACAAACATCCAACGAAGCGGAAGATTGCGTCAAATCCAATCTTAATTCAACACTGGTGCCGCTCATTTCACCATTCAATGCACTATACAGCGTGCATTCCATGTCATTCAGTAAATCCAATTCTTCTTACATATAAATGCAAAATTATATTCTTTATGACTTTTTCTGACTTTCGTGCTTAAATCTCCTTCATTTTATAGTATGGGATTGCCATGATATACCAGATGTCCGAACCGAAATTAATGTCGATAAAGAACATTTGTTCTAAGAGAAGTTTATCTATGGTGAGCCGAATATATACTGAGCCCACCCTAAGAGATAGCAAAGCAGAGTTTACACTCGGTGTCACACCAGAGCATCAGAGGAGCCGGTGTATCAGTGAGTCTGAAAGGTGTCCTCATAGCTACGAGAAACAGAATCACTCCTCGCAGAATATCAGTGGCTGTCCCAGGTAGGTTAAAAGGTGATCAACTCAGATGTGCTTAGAATGTGAACACATGAGACAACCGAAAGACAGGAAGTTATATTAGCGCCCTACCGAGGAGAGAAACAGAGAATCACTCACATCCTCACGAGATCCATGTTTCAATACATCTCCCAACGTCATACACGTTCATGCGGATACAAATAAGTGAAGTTCACGAGTGAATAAACAATAATTTTACGCATGAAAGATTTTCTTTCGTTTTCATATTAGTCGTTACGACGACAACGCTACTACTTATTGATATATCAGTAACTTTGCTCTGTTGTTGACTTATTTATTTGAAGATCTATTTTGGGTAATTCTGAATATATGTTCAGTTTATAAAATAATGAGAACAAGGATGAAAATGAATGAAAAGAGTTATTTTCAGTTATTTATAATAATTCTGGGCTGAGCAGAAACATCGCCCGCATACCTGTCCCAGAAATACCTCCCACTTAATGATAGGACATCAGTGGCAATGGTGTCTTCATTTAAATAATGTCGCACCATTATGTGGGAGGAATTTCTGCTGAATCTCGTAATTAAAATTACTGCATTCATTTCGTTAATATGAATCAATTATTTTTTCCTCAATAGGAGTAGATAGGGTCGCCTGTTATCCGGTTCACACTCCTTCCCGTTCTTTTGAGCAAGAGTAGAGGTTTATACTTTATTTTCTGTTTAGAATTGGATTTCCGATTCTTTTTCTAAAGTCTTTTCCTTCTTTTTCACTTCCAGTACCCTCTTGCGTCTTAGTGACGTTATCACTTTGTTTGGGGTGAATTGATTAAAAAAGAAAATGCCTAACTACATGTGGCATTTAATGACAGGAATAATTCCAAAGACAAACCAATGTACACATTTCAGGATTTATTTTCTTTCCACGCGATTATTAAGAACATAGTTATTATTAAAAAGAATTGCCGAAGATCTACGTAACAATGTCTGATAAGCCTCATTGATAACACAGTTAAATTGTGAAAATAAGCGCGAGAGGCGACACACTGTTTGCTAGAGAGCACGGAAAAGAATTTGTGTCGAAGTGTATGTCATCATTTAGAAAAAGAAATAAAATCTGAATATCGTATAAAGGCTGCTTATTATTAAAAGGTAAATACATCAAATTATTCGAGAGTGTTTCGATACGCGTATGACAACCTTATTTTGTAAGAGTATAATATTTGATTTTATAAAAGAGATATTACTTTATTTTACTGACATGAAATTATTTGTAAAGATGAAACATGTCTACCCAGTGTAAGGGTATTTACTAAGCGTTGTCTATTACAAGAAACCACAACTATGAATATTCGTTGATGACAGATCTCACTATAACAATAATGACCTATTAGACTAGTTTTGCTAACAACTGTTTAATTATTAAAATTTTAGAATTTAATTTTAAAATTTTAATTTAAAATTTTAATTTAATTTTAAAATTTTTAATTAAAATTTTAAACAATTTCAACAAGAAAGAGAAAGTATAATTTTAGTTTTATTTAAAAAGTCAGTAATTGAAATATCGAACGTTTAGATGCACGTCAAAAAGCTACACAAAAGGAAGCTAAAATCACACACACACACACACACACACACACACATATATATATATATATATATTAATGTCTATACTCGACTTGTTTAAAAATGCCCGGATAGTACAATTTGCAAACAAAAATATATTCAAACAAATTGGTATCTGGGGGGAAAAATAGAAAAGATTAAAACATTCGAGTAGGCAGAAAAGATTGCACAGTGTTGTAATTTCTAATCGAAAAAAAAAACCTGAAGATCCATTTAGGTGAAACCTAGGTAGGTAGTTTCTGGTTAACTAGGATATATATATATATATATATATATATATATATATATATATATATATATATATATATTAAAGAAAAGAAAAACCTGTGGTGGAATTTGCCTAAACCTAAAACTTTTATCCCGATACAGTCTCGAATAAAACCGACAATACTGAAAAAAAAAGTCTAAAACAAACTTACCTATTCAGTAAATTGTTCGAATCCCGGATTGCCTGGACCGAACAAAAAAAAAAATGTTTACTAACGTTCAATCCTATGAAAGGATGGCTCTAGACGTAACTCGATTTTTACGCTCAGGCTATCTTCTGAAGACTTAATATACAAATATGAGACCCCAAGAAAAAAGTCGTTCAAAATAATATATAGAGTATTAAAATTTTGGATATATAATTTCAATTTACAGTTGAATTTCCTCAATGTAACGGTAAGTTCTATGCTAACAGTTTCTTTTCTCGCACTTCTCACTTGTGGAACTCTCTTCCAACTTCATGAATTCCAGTCAACTTTAATCTTCAAAAATTTAGATGCAGTGTCAATCGCTATCTACTGTCCTCCTGATTACTCTTCCTTCTTTCCCATTGTATAGCAATGTTTCTGTTTTCTAATTCTTCCGCGCCCAGTTACCCCTTATGTCTAAGTGGCTTTACTACCTTGATGGAGTGAACTTGCTTAAAAAAACAAAAAAACAATAAAGAACTAATTTCTGTTACTTTGTGTAAATTAAGAAACATTGAGTTTAAAACAGATAATTATGAGACAGCAATAGGTCGTTTGTCAGTTAACAATAAAATGGCGGCTCAACTATACAAATTTATTACCAAGCGAATTATCTTTAAGGAAAGGAAAGCAAAAATGTAGAGATAAAATGACACACGGGCAACTGAAAATGCAATGACAAGCTTGTATTTTTTTCTGTTGTGAATCTGTTGTGAATCTGTTGTGAATCTGTTGTGATGTGTATTATTAACTTTCTAGATATCAGATACATTATTTACATTAGTCGGACTATTGTCCTCATCTTTGTCGCCATATTTGTCACAACGTTTCGGCCGTTGTACGCTCCGGCCTTCGTCAGCTGGTTGGAATTTGGAACTAAACCCTTTATTTCGATCACTGGGGTAGACTGTTCTAGTTCCACGTGCCATGTTTGATGGATGTCAGTTATCAGTTATCTCCTGTTAATTTCCCTCTGAAAGTTCTCTACTGCCTTCACCGGGTATTGCTCACACTCTTTGGGTCTAACCAACGCCTTTATCCACTGTGCCATGTGTCCTTGAGGACATCTGGGTATGAATTTCTGGGTATGAATTTCTGGGTATTATAAACCTAATGTCTTCAGCAATCATTTTTTACCAGTGCTCATATTGCAATTTTGCTGTTATCATTACATGTTTTTACCAGAGCTCATATTGCAACTTTGTTATCATTGCTTTTCTCTGGCACTCCTTATTACTGGTTCCCATATTGTATTTATTTCTATGCTTGGTCGGCTCAGGAGATTTTTGTGGCCTAGCATATGTGCTGATTTCTTAAGTTTACGAATTTTCCAATGGTGTTCCCTGTCTATGATCTCAACAGGATCCCACAGGGGACGGTGATCTCCCTTCTCTCTCCATATGTGGTCAGCCACGCCTGATTTTTCTACTTCCCCTCGCGTTACAGCTTTCTGGTATTCTTGAAGCCTTACCTTGAGGGGGCGGCCTGTCTCTCCTTTATATTCCTTTCCGCAGCTGCACGGGATAGCGTACACACAGTCTTTAGTCATGTTCTCCTCTATGGGGGGTCTCACTCGAGAGAGATATCTGCGAAGTGTTGTCACACTTTTGAAGGTTGTCCTGATGTTATATGGACCTCAGATCCTTTGTATTTTCTCTGATAACCCCTTCACATAAGGCAGGCAGACTGTTTTCTGAGTGTTGTTGTCCTCCTCCTCCTCCTCTTGTACCCGCCTATCCCAGTTTTTTGGAGCTGCTGCCATGTACCCAGGGTAGTTGTTACGTTGTAGGGTACTACTTATACTGACCAATTCCTTATCTAACGTCTCTGGGTCGCCACTTATGACTTTTGCTCGGTGTTGTAAGCAACGGATGATCCCTTTACGCTGTATGGATGGTGGAAGTTGAAATTGAGGTACTGTCCGGTGAATGTCGGTTTACGGCATACGGATGTCTTGAACCCATGCTCTGTTCGAGATATCAGTACATCCAGGAATGGGAGTGTGTTGTTACTCTCTTTCTCCATTGTGAACTGTATCTAATGTAAATACTGTACATAATACCTCATCTCAGAAATATAGACAGATATCAGATACATGTTTATTTCTACAAACATTTCAAATGATAAAATTCTTTGCCATGAAAAGATGCATCGACAAAAAGTCAACTCTCACTGTTACATACAAAAAGTGTGTAAAATGTCGATAAATTACAGTTTTAAATTTAATCGCAATTATTACAGGCTTATTTGCTATAGAATTGTGATTGACTAATTATTAACGTTGCTTTACAATCATGATTAAAACAAAAAGAAAAAAGAACATGGAAAACAATGTCAACAACATGTTCATTAATGTGACATGGTCGCTATTTTTGGTTTAGTTTAGGAAGACTGTGAGTATTTTGGACATTTACTAGAGCTCCATAGAATAAAATGATTTAGGGAAATTCGCCTCACCATGTTTATTTATATTAATAAATTTATTATATTAATTAATGGATTAAAACAGAAGTAATTAATCGTTTTATCTTGTTTGTGTACGTTCATTTTGAAATCATTTAGAATATGCAAATTATTTTCTTATACCAATAAACCCTTTCTGTTGTTATGCTTGTGGGCATTTACTAAGCTTAATTGAAGGCTATAAGCGGAGAGTGTACAGTAATAACTGTCTACTCGACAAGCACGCTAATCAGTTTGGTTGATTTTGTTTAGCGGCATATCAATCTCCATCCCTTCTTCCTACCTTTAATGCCGAAAGCTAAATATTTTGAACACAATTTTATGGCTTCAACTAAATATATTTTGAACACAATGGTATGACTTCAACTACAGAAAAATGTATTGTTGGTCATTTTGCTATAAAATTTGTTGTTGGTAATTTTTACTAAAATAGGTGTTGTTGGTAATTTTTTTTTAATATAAAATGAATTGCTGGTATTTTTAATATAAAATGTATTTTTATACTTTTTGTTTGTGGGTTTCACTATTTAGCTATAGCTGGGACCCTAACAGGGTCAGGGTGGATCTGGGTAACAACAGCAATTAAGAAGGGGTTATATGCTCCTGAATATATCCAACGCCAATCAGTAATTTACGACTAAGTGTACATGTTATATTTATAAAGATTGGTGTAGAGAGAATTGATACTTACTTAAATGAATAAATATTTGTTGTCTGTAGACAAAGAAAGACTGCAATATGAAATTATAATGTAAAAAAATATTATCAGCACATATGAAATCCATGTCAAATATTTTTTAGCGATCTTTAATTAAGACAGTTTTCATTATTATGAAATAATTGAACAGTTATATATGCTTACGGCCATTTTTTTTTTAAGCTTAGCGCCCCGAGCAAGGCATGAAGCTACTAGGATGCAGGGGGGGTTGCAGAAGATTTGTAGCAAGAGCAGATAGGAGTGATAGAAGAAAGGATGAAGGGAAGGATAGTGTGTAGATCAAGGTAATTGGAGATGTCGATTGACATTACATTTGAATAGTTGGAGATTATAGCTATCAGGGAAACAGTAATTGTGAAGGGTGTTCCACAGGCGAGAGGTACGAGGTATGAAGCTATTGGAGTAGAAGAGACGGCTACATTTTAAAGTTTATACAGTGTAAGGGCGAGAGCGGGATGCCAGCCTCGTAAGGCGTTTGTATTCATGGAGACTGGGGACCAGGGAAAGCAGCTCATCGGAGCAATTGCCATGAAAGTATTTGTAGAAGAGACAGAGAGAGGCGACGGCGCGTCTGTGAGATAGTGGCTGCAGGCGAGACGCCAGATCAGGGCCAATCACATTACATATCCGTCTCTGGATCTTGTCAAGAACTCCAAGGTAAACAGAAGGTGTCCCAGACCATATATGGCAGCAATACTCCATGCAAGGGCGAATGGTCGTTTTGTATATTTGAAGTATCGATTCAGGGGAGAAAAATTTCCTGGCGTGGCACAGAGAGCCAACTTTCCTCGCGGTGGACGATGCAATTGACTCAATGTATTTGTTCCATCTCAGGTCAGCAGTCAACTTGAGACCGAGACGCAGGGAGTCGCTCTCAAGAAGTTGACTATCAGATATTCTAATGGGGGGCAGGTAAGGATCTCTATGGTGGTTGATGGAGAGTAGTTTAGTTTTTGAGGCGTTAAATTTGACCATCCAATTGTTGCCCCAGTTAACAACCGATTGGAGGTCCATTTCAAGACGCGCGGCAAGGTTAGTTTTGACCGCGACACTAGATTTGTTTTTGAGGCAGGAGTAAATTGTAGTGTCGTCCGCGTAGATGTCAACTTGGGAACCTATGGCGTCAGGAAGGTCGTTGATGAAAATAAGGAAAAGTGTGGGGCCAAGGATGGAGCCTTGTGGAACACCTGCGTTCGTGGGATAGGAACTGGAGGAGAAACAGTTGAGAACGACCTTCACGTTGAAAACATCGGTTCTCGTGCGGTCACCGACGGTAAGCAACGTCTAACCTGGTCAATATCTAGAGGGTGACCGATTGGCAATACGAGATGCTTAGATGTGTGTGGCAGTGTAATGAATAACGGCTCGGAATGAAGAATCGGAGAACCGAATTCGAATCCATCTTTTCTCCCTCCAACTACAGGTTAAATAGCAGTACAGACGGGGCCCTATAGCTTTGTTTATCAACAAATCGGTCTCAGAAAGAAACGACAACGTTACTGCGGGAATTCTTTTGCCTAGACATTCACGAATCGAAGTGAAACCTAAGCGCATGCTATACTTATGGCAGCTAAGCAAGAAGGTTTGTGTACGATAGAATTTATAACTATATTCATAGATTAGTAGTAGTGACTTCTTAAATAATAGATTTATAGAACATGTTTCAGTATTGATGAAGAAGAATTGGATTCTTTGCCCAGTAAGCGAATGTAACGAACAAGATTGGAATTGGAATTCGGCTCTTCCATTTTTCATTCCTAGCCGTGAAGAAAGGAGGAAAAGGAAAAAAAAGTTTATCTTTCAAAGGATGATTAATTTATTTGTTCAGTTTGTTTCTACAATATAATTCTTTGCTCAGTCTTAGCTTTTATTTTTATTACATAAAATTCAGCTTAATGGTGCTTATTCAATTCGCTAATTTACTTTTTCTCTACGATAAAAACCTCAAATATATTCAGTCGTATCCATATTTCCCATATGATCATTACGTAATTGCATAGAAAAAGAAAGACTTGTTGAAGTTGGTAAATATTACTCTATAACCTGAGATGAACATCCAAGTAAAATTGCTGCTTAAATGACCGTCGATTTTATCAGATGATCCGTGCATCAACTCCTTGCTAGAAAATATAAACTTTGAAGCTAATTCGAGAGACTTGATGTAAAAAAAAAAAAAAGATGAATGCAATAGATAAAAAATATATACATTTAAAATAATAAAATGATGAAATTAATTAATAAAAAACACGAGACGTTGTGCATTTAATCAATTTGATTAGATGCAACGAATTGAATATCATCTATGAGCAAATGTAGTAATATAATTTCAAGAGAGCAAAGTGTGATGGCTGCCATCGCCAATACCTTAGCGAGTGCTTTTTCTCCATATTTGATAAGATTGAAGTGGGTTATCAAGTTGACCTTTGTATACAAAACCGCTAATTCCTCTACTGGCTCAAAATATAGAAAAGATAAAGCAATATTTATGATACATGCATTAACCTCGTTTTGCAAAGCAACTGACTTTGATACCATCGCAGAAATTCTATCATGGAATAAAACTCACAATCAGGCTAGTATTCATTACTTCAGTTCCTGTATTCTACACATGGAATGGGATTCAAATGAAAACGACCAAAATTGTAAATATTTAGCCTTTAAAAGTTGGAAGTCGACTGAGCGAGAAGGTAACATTACGCGGTAGAAAAACAAAGAAAAACAAAGAAAAACAAAGACCCCTTGAGGAAATCCAGATGCGAAGTTCAAAATTAATTGCTTGCATTAAAGAATGAAAAATATTCGTGATAATAATGATAAGATGGATCAGCCTTCATTTCAGCTTTAAATCAGAGCTTCTTGTTTTTATGCCTTATAATTTGTTTGTTTGTTTCTTTGTTTCTTTCTTTCTTTCTTTCTTAGCTTTTTTCTTTTCGAGCTTTATTCCTTCTCTTCATTCCTTTTTTTTCTTTTATACATTTATTCTTAGTTCATATCGCATTTAATCCTTTCAATTCTATTTTCCTTCATCACTCCATCCCGACTTCTTCCTACCTTAATTCCTTTCTTTTCTTCATTACTTCTACTGATGACTGTTTTCGTGTTTGTACACGTGTACGTATGCTGCTGACGAATAATGATAGATTAAACCTCTAAACTGATTAGTTAGCTTTCGTTACGTGTAAATAAATGAATTGCACTTACATTTGGTTTGAAAGTATTCGCAATAATAATAATAATAATAATAATAATAATAATAAAAATAAAGCAAATGAAGAAATTGTTGAAAAGAAAAGAACGAGGAAGTAAAGAAAAGGAAATGTAGAAAATCAAGATGAATCCCGAACACAATGGAAAAAAGTTAACTACCTACTATATATGGATGACTTAAATTGTTCACGAAGAAGAAAAAAAGTACTGGAAACTATGATTAAAACAGTTAAGAACGACTGAAATGACATAGAAATGGTGTTTCATAAAGAGAAATGCGAATTACTAATGGTAGACAAAATGACAAGAGACAGAATTAACTATTTCATAATTTTGTTTTGATTTTTGAGATGAGGAAATATACTTTGACTTATTCGATTCATTCAAACTATTGTTCTCATCTTTATTATTATTATTATTATTATTATTATTATTATTATTATTATTATTTCTTTGATTTCTGGTGTTTACTCATTTCTTTCCGGGCCCCAACGAGAGATCTAAGTTTAGAAATGGCATTATGATATTTTCCACTGAGCATTGTTTGAGAAAAAGAAAACGCCTAAGATCACTCAAATATTATATAGACAAAGCTCTTTGTAAGGCTTGGGTTGCATTTGTGAGTACAAATTTTTGTATTTCTTAAAGACAAGTTCTACTAGGAATCCTTTCAATGTGTCTATTGGAATCTTTTCATAACAATCTGAGGGCTCCAGCTACAACTGGAATTGTGCCACATTTTTGAGATTTCAATTCCAATGTCCTAGTATTTTGAAAGATTTTTAAGATCTTCAAAGATACATTACATTCATCAGGGACTGCCATGTCAATAAGAAGGCACATTTTGTTTTTGCGGCCTCTGATCACGATATCTGGAAGATTAACTTTGATGGTTCTGTATGTGTGTATTGAAAAGTCCCATAAACTTGTTACAAGTCCTATCTCCATAACTGGGTCTGGGTCGTCTTCATACCAATTTCTTGCAATTTCCTTCCCGTAAAAGCTGCAGATTTTCCAATGCAGATATTGTCCCTCTCTGTCATGCCAAGTTTTATATTCAGTGGGTGCCAATACCATGCAACCTGATGCAAGGTGGTCTATTGTTTCTGGACATTTATCACAGAATCTGCATTTTGGGCTAACAATTTTTCAGCATGAAAGCTTGGTAATATCTTGTCAGCAAGCATTGGCTCTATACAACAAGAATTACACCTTTGGTTTCAGCCTAAGCCTGCACTACGTAGCCACTGATAGGTACAAGGTTTGTCTACATCAGCTTGTTTAGTATCGGCAGAATATTAACCATGATGAGGTTTATCCAGTCATCATTTCTGTATCTGGTCGATTGCATTTGCCTTTATTTCCTTTTTTGAAGGTTTTTGAAGCTTCGGTAGGTATATTATGTTTTATTTGCATTTCTTCACCCACTTAAAACTTCATTTTGAACTTGTTGGCTTCTTTTATTACCGAATAAAGTTTCTTACTTCATTCACGTTCTTTGACAAAGATCATCATTCAGTCTTCTATAGTTTCCAAGTATCTTTGAAGACCGATTGTTGTAGTTTTGTAAGATAGTTATAGTTGAACTAATCCTCTGCCTCCTTCGGATCTGGACGCATGCAGACAATCAGCGTCAGCTTTGGGGTGATGAATGCCGTGGGAAGTGAGAAGCTTTCTCGTTTTGGAGTCCATTTATTTAATGTCAGTTAAGGATGTTGAAACTGTATTGCACCACGGAGGTAGCCAATGTGCTTATGGCTGATATTCTATTTTGTGAAATCAACTCGATATTCAATACCAGATGTACTCGCCTGTAGTATTCTTTTCTTACTTTCTCCTTTATTTGGGTATTGCTGTGTTCCATCTCCTTCGCTAATTTCTAGGTAGCTATAAGTTTCGTCTACCAGTTCCCTAATCTTTGTGACTAAGTCTAGATCTACTGAGTGTATTTCTGTAATTCTCTCTTTCTTGAATGTTAGTTTTTCACATTTATCTAATCTGAAATCCATACCTATGTCGTCACTAAAACGTTTTACAGTACTGAGGAGAGTTTGAGATGATCCCTGTAGTGTAGGTGATTGAACAATTTCTTGTTTACTTTGTATCCATGGCTATTATTGTTTAGTTCATGCGAAAGTCGGGTTAAGGAGAGATAAAACAGAAGTGGTGATAGGGAGTCTCTTTGAAAGATTCCTCGTCGGATATTCAGGCGATTGAAAGTGGTAGTGCTTTGGTGTGATTTAGGTACAATGTGGTTTTCCACATTCCCATGCTGCAAGGAAATTTACTTTTACCGTAAGGACTTTCTGCATTTCCAAAGTCACACACCCTGAAAGGCTTTACGGTAGTCTACCCATTCTGTGTTGAGATTTCTACTTTTTTTCTGCAGTTTTCCAAGATCATTTTGTTTATTAGTAGTTGATCTTTGCAGCTATATGAACCTCTCTTGAATCCATTTTGTTCCAGGGGAAGAATATTGTTTTCATCGAGAAAAATTAAGTACAGTTCGTCGAGACAGAATTTATACGTGGTGCACATACACATTATTGGTCTATAATTTTTCGGACCATCTGTTTCAGCCATTTTTGGCAGGAGAAATGTAATACCTTCAGGGAATCATTCTGAGACTTCACTGGGATTACTAATAAGTAGTGATAAAGTTTGTGCAAGGGTTTTAAGAATTGATGACTGACGGTAGAACCAAAAATTGTCATTTTCTGGGGATTTCCATTTTTGGGATTTCATTAGATCTTGCCTAACATAAATCTTGGTTATATTTACCTATTCTTGTAGATGTTTATCCATCATTCGTTCTTTTCGTTCGATCCAACGTGAATTCGGGTTATATTCCTTTGGACTGCGCCAAATATTCTCCCAAAATTTATGCACTTTTTTAATAGACGGTTGCTTTTTGACATGTATAACTGCTTTTCCAATTTCACTGTAAAATTTCTTAAGGTCCATTTAGAATATTTTATTTTGGCAATAGAACCTACAACGCTTTTCCTATCGGTTTGTTACCTGTGACTTTAACTGCAGTTTCTGTTTTAGGATTTCCTTGATTGATGGAATTTCATTTAGTAATTTAATTTTATATCTCCTCTAGCTATTCCTGCATTTGCGTGTTAAGACATTTGAGTTTCTTGAGATCTTATGTACTACCGATAACACACATCTGATTTCCTTTATTTCTCCTCAGTTTTGCCCTCCAAGCTGGCTCTTTTTGTGTGTGGTTTGATCTTTTCATTGCCTTGACACCAAGTTACCCAGTAGCTGCTAAACCTGATGCGTATATAACATTATTTACTTCTTTGATGTTTCCCAGTGGTTTGTCCATTAACAGTGTTTGCAGTGTAGCGTTGTATATTCGCGAAATATATTTATTGAATTTTGTCGTACTAATTAAGGTATTAACCATACTAAGTTTTAACTTAGCATAAGTCGCAAAGACCACTACGAAATGAAAGGTCAGGTGTACATAAATTGGGGTTATCGCGAGAAAAAAAGGAAAAAATAATTAATCAGCCAATACGACCCTTACTCATGCGCATATATGTGCACTCACGCACACACACACACACACATATATATATATATATATATATATATATATATATATATATATATATATATATATACAGACACACCAATATACATATATACACATCGATAAAGATACACTATGCTTAGGTAAAAAGCGCAATTCACTTACTAAAACTTCTGATGGAAGTGTAGAAAAATTTTTTAAAAATAAAAAGAACAAAAAAATTATAATTAAAAGAAAAAGAACAAAAATTCTTCAAATGAAGTCGAATGGACTTAAAATACAATTTGAAAAACAAAAATAAAAAACAAAACAAAAAAAAAACATAAAACGCAAAATCTTATATATTGTAACCCGAAAAGAGAGTGGCTTATGCCAAAGGCTAAAATGTTTAACTTGTCGACGCTATTAAGAGCGATAATAATCAGACTTTATAGGGTAGATCACTACCCTCGGCATTGCAATTTAGCGAAAGGGACACTAAGGATTCATTAAACAAAAAAATAAGGGAAAAATACAATAGATTTTACATTTGGGGCCATTTCTCACCCTCTTCCCAATACGGAACCCTAAAAAGTAAGATTCTTATTCAAAAAAGTTTGCCAAAAACGGTACATTAAAAAAAAGGAAAAAATAGGTAACCAGCCAATTCGATCCTTACCTATGCGCATATATATGCACAGAAAGACACACACACACACACAAACACACACACACACACACACATATATATATATATATATATATACACATATCAACAAAGATATAATACGCTTAGATAAAAAGCGCGATTCAGTTACGGAAACTTCCGCTGGAAGTGGAGAAAAATTAAGAAAAAATACGGGCAAAAATAAATTAAAATTAATAGAAAATTATATTTTATGTCTGATTAGTTAGCTTTCGTTACGTGTAAATAAATGAATTGCACTTACATTTGTTTGAAAGAAATCGCAATAATAATAATAATAATAATAATAATAATAAAGCAAATGAAGAAATTGTTGAAAAGAAAAGAACGAGGAAGTAAAGAAAAGGAAAAGTAGAAAATCAAGATGAATCCCGAACACAATGGAAAAAAGTTACCTACCTACTATATATGGATGACTTAAATTGTTCACGAAGAAGAAAAAAAGTACTGGAAACTATGATTAAAACAGTTAAGAACGACTGAAATGACATAGAAATGGTGTTTCATAAAGAGAAATGCGAATTACTAATGGTAGACAAAATGACAAGAGACAGAATTAACTATTTCATAATTTTGTTTTGATTTTTGAGATGAGGAAATATACTTTGACTTATTCGATTCATTCAAACTATTGTTCTCATCTTTATTATTATTATTATTATTATTATTATTATTATTATTATTATTATTATTATTATTATTATTTCTTTAATTTCTGGTGTTTCCTCATTTCTTTCCGGGCCCCAACGAGAGATCTAAGTTCAGAAATGGCATTATGACATTTTCCACTGAGCTTTGTCCTGTACTTGTGTGTAAATCTTTTTTGTATTTCTTTAATGCATAGGCTACCAGGCATCCCTTCAATGAGTTTATTGGAACCTTTTCCAATCAATCCGAGGGCTCCGACCGCAACTGGAATTGTTGGTGCCCTTATTTTTGAGGATTTTTGAGATTTCGAACTCAAGGTCCTTCTACTTTGATAGGTTTTTGAAGATCTTCAAAGATACATTAGAGTCTGTAGGGACTGCAATTCTGTTTTTGTCGTCTCTGTTCACGATATCTGTGAGATTAGCTTTGATTGTTCTGTCTGTGTGTATTGTAAAATCCCATAAAATTGTTACAGGTCCTCTCATTGTAACCGGGTCTGCGTGCTGTTCATACCAATTTCTTTCAGTTTCCTTCCCGTGAAAGTTGCAGATTTTCCAATGCAAATATTGGCCTACACTGTTATTCCGTGTTTTATATTCAGTCGGCGCCAATACCGGGTAACCTGATACTAGTCTATTATTTCTGGAT
Source organism: Acanthosepion lycidas (assembly GCA_963932145.1). NCBI lineage: Eukaryota > Metazoa > Mollusca > Cephalopoda > Sepiida > Sepiidae > Acanthosepion > Acanthosepion lycidas. The sequence goes on from OZ010576.1 coordinate 75,246,023, forward strand.
ATTTATCACAGAATCTGCAATTTGGGCTAACACTATTTTTCAGTATATGTTCGTGGTAATTTTTAGTTAGAAAGCATTGGACATGTGCAGCTAGACATTATTATTATTATTATTATTACAGACGTTTTAAAAGACACCATTTCAGCCAAGTACTCTGTAGTTCTCTTCAAGTGTTTATAATTTTAGCAGATATGATATCTTATTCGTTGATTATAATCTTATTTTGTCACGTGATGCCGTTTCTTGTTTGTTACACCTGAGCCATGCTTTTTTACTTTCTGATCCAGGGATTAATCTCACGTAACTGGGTGAGAGTAACACTTAACAAATCAACGTCTATATCTACCACGAGACTGTGACAGATCAATAGTGTGTTTTCGGAGTCTTTAAATCCAACGTCAAATGATTTCTACATTTTTGGTTAAATAGTTAATTCGTGCCGTTTATTTGTTTGGTAAATTTTGTGCTTGTATTATATATATATATATATATATATATATATATATATACATATATATATATATATATACATATTATTAGGTTGGTGCAAAAATAATTTCGTTTTCTCACATAGTAACATATGTTAGAAAACGAAATTATTTTTGCACCAACCTAATATATATATATATATATAGTAAATTGCTGATATCCACTGAAGAAGAAACAGACAGGTCCATCCACAAAACTCTGGAATCTGGATGCTGAAGGTAACATCAATCAGCTAAGTGACAAATTTTACTCAAATTAATCCGATATATATATATATATATATATATATATATATATATATATATATATATATATATAATTATTTATTTAAAAATATGATTCCAACTCGCTACATAAGAGGTCTCATGTTTCAAAACAAGAGCCTAAAACTTCAAAATAATATTTGAATTAACTTGAGTTAAAGTGGGCTCTGTTCCATCTTCAAGCGAAATTTTTCGGGATATATATATATATATATATATATATATATATATATATATATATATATATAGTAATTATACAATATGGTAATCCGTATGGAATTTCCAGGATGATATAGTATATATTATAGATCCAGGGAGAGCTCTATGTCAAAAGACAGAGCAAAATTATTATTAATTAAAGAATATCAAGCACTTAAAATCCCATAGGTAATAATTTTTATTTTATGTGACCTTTAAAAAAACAGCTCTCAATCTTCAAGACCTAAAAACAAAATCCTTAAACATTATTACCTATGGCATTTTAAGTGTTTGATATTCTTTAATTAATATTATTATTATTAATAATAATAATAATAATATGTATATATATATATATATATATATATATATATATATATATATATATATATATATAACATCTGTAATAATAAAAAGAGAGCAAGAGTTGGAATAAATCGAATAAATAAAAGTACATGGTCAATTTCTTATATCAAAAATCCAAACAAAAATGGAAGATGTCGATACAGAATATGGGAAAAGACTCATTAACGACGAGGACACTGTCGATTGTGCTTAATGAAAGAGTATTAATGGCAGACAAGGTTTCAATAGAACTGATACGAGTATAAATGGAGAAAATGGCAAGTGAAAATGGCAATAAAAACATATACATTTCAAGAGATAAAGTGAATTTCAGATTTAACAGCATAGACATGGTCGTCAAAAGGATATTTATAAACATAAACAGGATTCTTACGACTTAGAACAATTCTATATGAATCAATTTATACTCATCTAGCCCAACCGAAATGCTAATCAGGGTTATAAATAGTAAAATATTTTCAAATCCAAGGAGTCATCAACCCAGGCGTGGACGTACAGATAAATGGTCATCAGTTGATTTCTAGTGAAAAACACAAGATACTGTTGGCCTGAAAAGGCAATATCACATTAATTTGAACCAAAACAAACAGAAGAATACTAATATCCAAGTAGAAGTAAAAAATGCGAAGAAAAATTATGTAAACACTTCCAATTAAAAATAAATTGAATTGGCGATAAAACGAAATGGGCATTGCTATGCAAGGCAAACCTAAAAAGAGAAATAGAGAAGCTTTTAATAACAGGATAAAACAAAGTCATATGAACGAAGTATATAAAGAACATAAGAATACAGAATCGAAAATGTATATTGTGTGGAAATAAAGATGATGTCATCGACTACGTAATCAGTAAATATAGTAAATTAGTCCGGAAGGAATACAAGAATAGGTATTTGAGATACAAGAATAGGTATTTGTTTGTGTTTCTTTAACGGTATATCAACGCCTTATGGTTTATTTAATGCCGAGATTAAATTTTCTTGGGAACATTGGTAATTCCTTTTACAAAAATGTATTGCTGGTATTTTTACTATAAAAATGTTTATACTTTCATCGTGTTTTGACCCGGTGGACTTGAGAATAACAGCAATTAAGATGTAGTTCTACGCTTCTTAAAACCTCCAAAGGCTTTGCAGTTTATCGTCATACGGAGGTAAGAGAGAGAGAGAGAGAGAGAGAGAGAGAGAGAGAGAGAGAGAGAGAGAGAGAGAGAGAGAGAGAGTAGGAAATGTTAATATTTGGGAACTGTGCAAGCGTCTGTATTTTGGCCATAAAGAACATTGCTATATGCATAGATAAAAAAAAATAAATAGAGAATTAAAGAACCGTCGATACACTCAATATAGACGAGAAATTCGGATTTTTTAGTCGTAAACTAGAAAAAGAGAACCTGCCAGAACAGATACGAAAGAAAGTAACATGATATATATATATATATATCTTGAATATACTAAGAAACTGAGGATATTGTGACCTCTGGCTATCTTCAGATGCTTGTAGCATTTGTAGCGGACAGTACACTGAGAGCAGACTACACCTGTGGATTGAACAAAGGATTCAGTTAGAAATTCTGAGAACACTACAAAATATAGACATTTGAGAGTACAACGGTCGAAAAGTTGTGACTTTAATAACTAAGATCAGGAAAGTTCGAATAAAGACTTTCTCTTTATATAATAAATATATATCAGGAATGTTTTGCGTGTTTAAAATACGACTATTGCACTGTTGCATCACATCTCTCTCTCTCCGTCTCTCTACACGCACACAGATGCATATTTGTGTGTGTGTGTATGTGTGTGTGTGTGTGTGTGATCGTATATCTTGTATAACCGTATTGAAGTATATGCGTGTTTGGCGTATTGGTCAATAATATAGAGTATTGAAAAGTATTTAACATTTGCCAAAAAGTTCCATTATCAAAGTGGTTAAATCTGTTTTTTTTCTCTCTCTTCATATTTTTGGAAATAAAACTCCCGATCTTCACATTAATCAGCCAGTCAATATGAGAAGAAGAGACGAGAATGGAATGAGGTCTTTTAATGCGAACCCGCTTCCAGTATTAAAAGTTGTCAACAAAAAGCAGAACAACAAATGCAAAGAGCATAGAATTTGAGAGCAGATAGGGAATGATGAATTTTTTTTTATTCTAACCAAATTGAATAACGAATTTTTCCGGATAAGATCTTGTAGCATGATACAGCGATATGCTATTACCGCTATTATTCTATCTACAAGTTCGATAGATATCGGAGGCGGGCTATAGATTTACATATATATTGTGTTACTTGAAGATATGCAAAAAGCATGTCATTGATTTCCAATCAAAGTCCTCTGGTCTGGTCGGCATTGCTTATATCTTCGTTTTGCTCTTTGCTGAGACGCTGACAGAGATAATTGACATTTCCCTTGTGAAGTGCGTCAGTTCTTGTAGACATCACGTGTATTCTAACATTTTCATTAATAACAATAAGTCTACCATAAGGAAGAACAATCTTAAAAGTGACAGCGTACTCGATCGAAGTTCTGAAATAGAAACAAAACACATAGAAGAAGAATACCTACTTAGCAAACTTTGGGTAGAAATGATGTTTTATAGAAAAAAGATTCGTCAATAAAAATATTGTCAGATTTATCTGCTTAAAGTATGTAAATTGGGGAAAAAAACCACCGAGATGATATAATACAGTCGATATAAATGTGCATGTATGCATGCGTGTAAATGTGAGATTTTCAATTTTTCATGCTTAAAAGAGATTTTATTTTCCTAAAGAGAATAATGTCATAAACATTGCATTAAATTATTTGATATAGATTCTTGTATGCGTAATGTAATATTTTATTACTTAAATCAGTGTTTCCAAAACTTTTTTCTCTGGGCCTCATTTTCAAAATGAAAATTTGCTCGCGCCTCACCAAATTTTATGTGATAAAAGAAACATTGAAAAAATAAACAGAGAAAACATTAAGAGAGATTACAACGGATTCGAAGTCAGAACATTATCATTGATAACTCTCTTCTCCAATTTGCGGAGCATAGTTACTATATTCTTAATAGTTGATATAATGCAAAAATGTCATAATGATAAAATCAGTCAATAATTATTTTTGACTATTTATAATGGGACTCATGCATGCAGTTACACATAATCCATAATAATATTTTAAATTTTGAAATCATATTTATTTTTGGCATATGAATTTTTTGAAACTGTTTTTAAATCTTTGATTGTCTTTCAGTCATTCCGCCTCACCTGCTATCATATTCCATCGCACCTATGAGGTACCTCGCAACATTTGAGAGCCACTGACTTAAAGAATTGTAAACGAGTTACCAAATTTATTGCTACTACAATACTCAATGAAAGCAAGCGTATTGTTGTTGGTGCATGCATGGGTGCATCTTGGTATATTAGATTGTGTCATTGTTGAATACTTAGAAGTTAACTAATTTTGCTTCATTTTAATACTTTTCTTTTAAATAAGATAATATTTCTTTTTCAATTAAGTTCTGTGTTGGTCAATTATACAAGCGAAAATCAGAAACTGAAGAGAGATAGAGTGTGAAAGAAAAGTAAGGAAAGAAGGTAGAAATAGCTGATGAGCCAATAGCAAAAATAAATAAATAGAATGACCTAGAAAAATGCCTTCCTTAAAAGTGCTGAACAAGTTAATATACCATATAAGGGAAGGAAGATGGGTATCGGAAAAGAGTTACAAAAATTTGTCTAATAAAGTCATGTCATTTTAGGCAGCAATCATCAATACATAATACAATCATTATAATTTTAAGCTACTACTACTAATAATATCCATCATAAATAATATAATATAATAATATAATAAAATAAATAAATAGAACTAATAAAGAACAAATTTGGAATATAAAAATGATAAGGATAAAAATAATAAAGATAATACTATTAGGAATAATAAAATATAAAATATAAATTATTAAAAAAAAAAAAAATCTTATAAATGATGTAGGCATTAGCCAGAAAATCACATAAATAATCAGATATATCTACAGACCTATTTATTAAAATGAGCGACAAGCAATATAACTCCATATACATATATATGAATACGCATATACACACACGTTTGTACCCATATAACAAATAAGAATCAGCACTTCAAGTGTATATCCAACAAAGTCAATGTTTTTAGGGAGTTTTAAATTTGCTTTTATATCTACACATAGAAATAAGATTATTATATTATTTTTTATATTGGATATTATTATTATTATTATTATTATTTAAAATTGTGATGGTAATTTGCTGTCTAAAGTCACATGACTTTATTAGACAAATTGTAATTATTGTATTTCCGACCCCATACGCGAGATAAATGGATTTATATATATAGCTAAACAGATAATATTCAGAAACATATGGATAATAAAACCAATGGTAAATTTAGCCGTTTCTATGCAGAAATCATTTGGCATTCATCAGTTGAAATTTATAAAGTAATTTTTTAAAACATTTTATTTTCTTATAAAACTATACTTCTCAATTTCACTAACCGTTATAGCTCTTTCTACTACTGATGAGAGTTTCCTTACAAACATTTTGTTATTGGTACTGTGAAAAGTTAACATCTTGATTATATCATTATTTTGTCATCTTGATGTACTGCCTATTTTTGTTGATGTTGGAAGCGTCCAAGTGCTGTGGTCTTCGTGATTTGGTAAGGCACCTTGTCTACAGGGTATATTGGTGATAGTTTAAACATTTCAGAATGGTTTGGATACCATGCACGGCGTCCATATGAGAGTCTTGATCTGACGATGCTATTTAAGAGCATCACTCGTTTTCAGGGAAGTATTATAATTTTGTAGCTTAAAGCATTGGACAAAAGTAGTCTTAATGCAACCTATCCTGTGTTCATTTTATTTATCTCCTATCCGAAATGTGTTTTTATTTATGTCCTATCCGAAATGTGTTTTATTTTTCTCCTATTCGAAATGTGTTTTCAGTTATCTCCTATCCAAAATGTGTTCTAACGACATATTTGAAGTGTTTATAATTTATTATTTCTGCTTTTTGAATTTTTAGGAAAATATAGCTAATATTAGGTGACTTCATATTTTTCAGGAATAATTTTTAATGAGAGCGATTAAAATTTTTTTTAAATTTAAAATTAACAGCAAAAATTAGTGTATTGTTGTTGCTATGATGCTAAATCTTCTTTCGGGCGAAGAAGAAATTATTTGTTTTCAGTTATGGCCTGCTATTAATTTTGCTTACAAATGTCAAAATAGAATAAACGAATAAACTGTATCAACAATTTTACGCATAAAGTTTTATAGAATTTTTTCGAATAAATGGTCTGGAAAGAAAATCAGAAACAAAAGGTAAAATTTAAAAATAAGTTTATGCACTAATAACTGCAATTTGCATGTATATTATCAGAGAAGATGAAACTTGGGTGCATCACGTTACCCTGATGACAAAAGATGATTCCATGATCTGAAAACATCCATCGCCACTGAGTCCATAAAAGGTCAGCAGTCAGCTAAGAAATGAACGACAACTGTTTTCTGGGATACAAAATATGGGCTGATTGTGGATTTCATCCCATACATGGTCAGACAACGCCGTCAGATTGTTAGAGAAGAGAACTCATTAGAACAATCGTCATGAAAATATTTCTACAAAAGATAGAAGAATCCACGTAACGGCGGTGGGAAAGTGACTGAAGTTGAGATGCCAGGTTAGACCAATAACATTACAGATCCTTTTGAATTTTGCCTAGAATCTTGAGATATATGGCCGGAGGAGCAGACCAGTTATGGCAGAAATATTAAATGCACGTATTCAATGTAGATTTATAAATGTGCAAGATGGATTTTGATGAGAATAATTGTCTGGCACCACACTGTGAATCAAGTTTCTTAGCAACAAACCTAGCAATTAGATACTATGAAATACTGGGCAAACTCTCAGAAGCTGTTCACTGAAAGAGATTTTTGAGGAAGACTGACATTTTGCTGTCAATCTAAAAAAGTCTGGTTATAGTGACATAGTTGGGTTTTACTATATTTACTGCATATTCCTAACTCGGTTCATTAGCTTATCATCTGTTTGTGAGCTTCAAGCGATATTTATCCGTGAAAGCGAGTCCATACCGATGACACTGTTATTGCAGATATTCATGAATAGCTCCAATTGCTTGACGCCACGTTCCCCCATGTGAATATGTATGCGCTCGTTCACCGATAGTACACTAATCTCGATGGGAAACACATGAAAAAATAGTGTTGATATCATACAAAATATTTTTGTATAGTAAAAAAACAAATGTTAGATTTTCAAATGTCATTCTTTACATTTCACATACCTTTCGTATATTTATCTATCTGTCTCTCTCTTTATCCATATATATATATATATATATATATATATATATATATATATATATATATATATATATATTGTTTATATTTTAGTTATATTTATTGGGGGGAAGAATACATAATATCGGGGTTAGAATTCACGTCTTGATCTCAAGCGATCTTCAGACTTAGGGAAAAGGATATTTACTATGCAGTGTTGATTCCTATGTGTACACACTCCATCTCTCTCTCTCTCTCTGTATATATATATATATATATATATATATATATATATATATATATATATATATATATATATTGAGGAATCGGAGAGCCGAGTTTGAATTCCAGTCGAATCCATACATTCACACGCGCTAATGCCCTTGGGAAAGGTGTTAATCTTCTTCTCCCTCCAGGTATAGGTAAATAGCAGAGCGGACTGGGTTCTATAGCCTTGGATGGCAACTGGTCTAGGAGAAGGACAACTCTGAATTAAAAACCTCTGGAGTGTCGTATGAGGACATTGTTGCACATAGTGCACTAGGTCTCTGTATTCGGCCTTTCAATAAGTGTGGTTTGTTTCTGCACAAAGCCTTCACTAGTATAATCAAATCATATGTGCAGGTGTCTGGGCTGTCGGTTCCTAGGAACTGAGCTGCTTGACCCTCATACGTCGCATAGAATATATATATATATATATATATATATATATATATATATATATATATATATATATGAGTGTGTACCCGGGAGTGTTTAAAAGTCCTTGAACCATTCCATTTACAAACATCTGCATTTCAATGATAAAACATTAGAATAATGGGAATAAGTTTTCGAGGCAAGAGAATTTTTATGTCTAAATTTCTGGGATGAGAAGTTATTATTATTATCATTATTTAAATTGGGACTATTGCCCTCAACTTCATTGTTGCTATCACAACGTTTCGAACATTGTACCCTCTGGCCTTCGTCAGGTGAATATCAATTCAGGTAACCTACAGGGAAATCCGAATTGAGCCCTTTATTTAATCTAGGGAGTTGATTGTTCTCGTTCCACGGTCCATATCTAGTTATATCTCGTCTAGTCCTTATTTTTAGTACTGCTAAATTATTGATCGCCCTGTTTCCACTGAGTCCAAGTACACACTGCCCAGTCAAGGGATTGAACTCAAAATTACTATAGCACCAAATTCACGAACCAACGCTTTAAGCCGCTATTGTGAAGTTGTGATAAGAACAACAAAGATTAGAACAATAGTCCGAATGTAAATAGTGTAAATAACGACAATTTTTCATCACTCATTCTTATGTGTGCAGGTACGTATGAATGCATATAAAATAAAAAAAAATGTGGCAATTTAATATAAGGCTTCATTATACGTAAAGTAAAATAAATTTTCTGTTTCATTGTTTCTTCTTTCCGAACACAAAATAATCTCAGTTAAATCCATATGATGTATTAAAAATGAAACAATTCAAACAACTCCTATTTATTATGTTATCAAGCATTACAATCCACAGAATGATAAAAACAAAAAAGTTTCTCACGGGTTTTCTGAACGCTTCGCATACCCTACACGCCTATTACTCTCCCTGGGGCTCATGGGCAGATCTAATCCAAAAATTGTATCACCCTGATTATAGTTTGTCTGGTCGTAACTAGTAATCAGAGAATTTAGGAATAGACAATGTTTCTGAGTGAAGAAATCAGGGTGCACACGTGCTTATTAGTATTAAAATGATAATACAAAAGCTTTAAAACAATCTTTTCTCATATATGTAAATGCTACACTTTTAAGCCGCAAAAGAATTGCATATAAAAATATTTAATCATGTCGTTACTTCATCACTTTGCCGCTTAACTTTTCTGCATTAAGAAACTAAATGTTTTTGGTGTCAGGGAGAAAACTGATGATTAAGCAATGGATTTTTCTTTTCTACTTAGAATGTATTTAGACATACTTTGGCGCTCTGGAAAAATAAAGAAGGAATTCTGGTCAGGAATTAAATTAAAAGTTGCTGACAAAATGGATCATATATATTGCGCATAAAGTATATTTTGGCATTTTTAATATACTAGAATTTTTGGCAAAATGTTGACGCGTCTTGAAATCGTAACAGTATTTCGTATTGTTCGAGTTATCGCTAACATGTTCCTAAAAAAAGAAAATTTGAAATTTTTCTTCTACTCTTGAAATCCTCTGCTTATTTGAAACTCTTCCTTTTTTTACCAGAATGACATATATATATAAACTTAAATAAAAGATATGCAAAAACAATATTGCATTTTTACTAAAGTATTTCTCATTTTAATTATTAAATTGTTTTTTTTTTAAGTAGTGGTAGTATTTTGTCTGTTAAATAATAAAACTTTTAATTTAAAAAAAAAAATAATTAAAATTTATTGTATTAATCTTGCGTAGATTAGTACAATATATTTTCATTACTTTTTTGTAAAACCAACTTTACTTTGTATCGCCTTACCTGTTTCCACTTCTCCCTAAAATTTAGTTTCAATTGGTCAATGTATTTTAGAGGGAGTGAAAGACAAACGGAAGCCAGCAATTTATATATATATAGACTAGCCGAGGTACCCAGCGTTGCCCGGGAGTACATAGCTGCAATTGTATAAACGAACCCCGTTGTATATCCGCACCCTCCAGTCTAGGAATACCTGCCTTCGTCCCCGCTTGAGTGCATCATCCGTTGGCTTTTATACGGTATGTCTTTCGCAAGTATTTGATTGCTCTTAATAAAGTCGTTGACCGGGGTTAAATTGTTTCAATATTTTAGATATTCAGTAAATTTCCTATGGCCGTAATAACTTTTAAATAGTATGACACTGTTCACAAATCTAATAGTCAACAAAAGCAGGAATGAAGCGTCAGAGCTTGATTCAACTGCAAGTGCTATCACATGAACGCCTCCACCTTCTTCGTACGTTTACTGTAAAGCTAGGGTTAATAAGATGTTCTTTGGGATTTTTTCCTTTTTAACGCTTCAATAATCCTTCTAAAACAATCTTTGCACCAAAGGCTGTTCGAATGCCAATTTAGAATGGAATCTTAGGAAGAAACGGGTAAATGACAAAAGCTGATTTTGGGTCTAGTTTGTTGCAGATTTCGTCCACTTAACTGAAATAATCTAAACCAGAGATTCGCGCAAGTCAATTTGTGTCTCATATATATTTTACATTACAAATTTAGAAAGCATTAAGTGACAAACTAGACAGTTATGGCCGAAAAACGGTCTTTTTTAACAGTTTTTCAAGGTTTCTTGTAATACGCGTGGAAGTGAACAGGGCTAAAACCACAGTATTTCTTGCATCATGGGAAATTTTTTGCGACATGTTTGAAGAAAATCGGATAAAAATGAGGAAGTTATTCAAGTTTTTATTTTAATTAGTGCGAAAAATCCGTTTTTTTCCACAGTTTTTAAAATTTTTTTGTGTAAAGCCAAAATGTCGCAGCAAAACTCTCAAAAAATCTACATAAACCTCGTAACACGAGCTAGGTTTTGCATTAAGTGTGAAAAACATCAGCTTATCCAGTAAAAATTTTGTTCGTGTGTAACTTTGTCTTGGTTTTTGCTAAAACTCTTACCCACATTCAGTTTTATGGATTTTTCTGCCAAACCCGAGGGGTCTGGTGATTGAAACGTTGGTCTTGTTCTATTTTGGTAAATTTTCAACATGTGTGTACAATTTTATCGAAATCGTTCAAGAAATGTGAACGTGCATAAATAGCGTACACACACAGACACACACACAGATACACAGACACACACACACACACAGACACACACACACACACTGCTTCTGTTTTTTAGATGTAGATTATTTTCGTTATTGCTAACAAAAAATCGGTAGACTCTTGGTTTTGCTATTCTTTTAAATGGTCGCATTGATAAAATGTCAGGCTTCAAAATTTAAACGGAAGTTCAACGTCAATGAACATTTCGCAGTAAATGAAACTCATAATGATTTGCTATTTACAGTGACTTCCTTCTGCTCTCGAGTCAATCGAAAATTTGATCTGTTTCATACCAAATGTAAGAGATATTCGAACTATTTAAAATAACGTCGCCATAATCAAATAATAATATATTGCTGGCACAATATATTGTACACTGTCCTTATTCTAAAAGGACTTGACGCGTGTGGTATAGTATTTTCTTTTAATACTATACATCTTAATATCTGTCTCTATTTCTGAGATGACGTATTTTAACTATCTACACTATTTACGTTATTCGGACTGTTGTCCTCATCTTTTTTGTCCCCAAGGATACATGGCCCAGGGGATAAAAGCGTCGGTTGAATTAATCCAGTGAATTGACCACAGTAAGGTGAATAAGAACTTGGAGAGTTGAGTTACTAAAGAGAAATAACTGAAACTGAGATAATAGGAAGAGGCATGGCACGTGGAACTAGAACAATCTACCCCGATGAACGAAATAAAGGGTTCGGTTCGAAATTCCACTCACCTGAAAAAGGTCGGGGCGTACAAAGGCCAAAACGCCGTGAATATGACAAAAAGCTGAGGACAGCAGTCCGAACAATCTAAATAGTGTAGATAGTTACTATACATTTTAGTTGATAATTATTTAACTGCGTTCATATGTAACAGTATAAATTAATTTTGTCAATTTTAAACGCACTATTTCGCGTCGAAGTTATTTAAACTACCTTTGAATTTCCAGAAGCAATAAACTTTATGTGTTCTATCAATTATCACTTAAAATGAAATCTTCCGTCCAACTAAAAATTATAATAAATCGATTTAAATAGATGAAGTCAGACAAAAGGTCTTAAAGTTACCCGATTAAAGTTTAGATTTATTAAGTGACCATAACTCAAAGAGTATAGATATTAACTTGTTCAAAACTGATACAGTTGAAGTAAAGACCATATACATGGGATCGCTTGCGATTTAATAATGAAGTTTGATAGCAGGTGATCGAGAATCGATGGTGAAAAATATGTTTCAAAAGGAAGTAAAAATAAGATTGTGAAATTTATCAGAACATATTTTGTTGGTTTTACCTCGGGTAATAGATAGTCTCAAACGGATAAATTTTATACAAATACTAATGTAGAAGCATTAATAGATGCAGGACCAAATGGTTAGATTGATTCAACTATGAGACTCGTGATCAAATCTCACCAGGGTCAATTAGTCTAGGATGTGACTGATGTTTTCGTTCTGGGTAGATGATCCCGGCGTAGGATATCATTGAAAAATACCACAGGTTGGCCCAAAACTTGTGAGTGAAATTGGTCAGACGAAACTCTTCAGGTGGTTGTGTTCTTACGTTAATCGTGGAGTTATGTTGCTCCCATTGTTCAACAGTGATCTGACAAAAAAAAAAAAAAAAAAAAAACTATGATTATAACATCGTATGGTGTTAACAGTGTGGAAGTCAAGGAATAATTTTTATGGACATTCCAAGACGCAAATTAGAAGTTTTGTGTTTTATCGTAAAACATATATTTAAGAATGGAGCTTGAAATTAAAATGTTCAAATAATCGAGAGATACAAGAAAAATATAGATGATCATTTAAGCAGATAGAATAATGGAGGCCTGTAAAATAGATTCCATTTTAGAAATTGTTTGAAACAAATTCATAAATGATCCCACGAAACAACAACAGGGGAAATGACAGCGGAAAGATTGTATAGCGCCAATTTTCCACATTCGAACGAATTTACTGCCTTGAAAATGTTCCATGCGAAAATGACAGGGATGCCTTGAAAATCAACATTCGAAATCCTGTCTTTTAATTGGACTCAGATAGTAGTCAGCGGTACACGTGCGAATAAAAGGCAATTAATTTACCCTTGAGACAGGGTCAAATTCTGACGTTAATGCTAAAATAATTGCTTTCTAATAATAAACACCATGAACAAAATTAGCCTTGAAGTGAGTTAAAATGTAGCGTTCAGTTATCTTGCTTTATAGATGTAATTTCATAAGTTATTTAGCATTTTTATATAGGAAGTCAATATTTCGGATTTCAGTTTACTAGTTAATCGTAAGTTGAGTCCTTTATCATCCACGCAAAATATTAAAGATGTTATTAGATGGTTCCTGCAATTAAAAACATCTTACATTTGTTGGTGGATAAAAAGTTTATAAACTGAAGGTGTTTCCTCTTCAAGAATTCAATTACACGACCTCCCCTCTCTTGTTGAATAATTTAGTAATATGCAGTCATGAATTACGCGTAAATAAGTATTTGCTTCTAAAAACAGTATCCATTTCATCTCAAGTTTTTGAAGATAGCAGAATAGTTGAAAGCATACTCAGATGTTGTTTAGAGAGAACATTCAATAAGTAAAACGAAAGTAAGAGACCTGTTTATTTTAATCCGTAATCATTAAACAGTTGTTGAAAATACTTTCGTTTGTTTTGTTTGTCTTGATTTAAAAAAAATTAAATTATAACTTGTTTCTTTGTCTGCTTAAGTTAAAGAAGTTTATTTACTCCCTCTTTCTTTCTCTCTCTCTCTGAATATGAGCAGTTATATGTGCCAAGAATGTTAACTACTGCTTTGTAACAGCTGTTCATGTTAGGATCAGAAATCTATAAATTGGTAAACTAACCTCGAGTAGTTGGTTCTGGCTGTATCTCATAGTTATGCTGATATCCCCCCTATGCAAGTCCCAAGTAAAAGGCACCACCCCAAGCAAGGGGATAATGCCACCAGGATGCAAGGGGTCATCGGAAATGAAAGAGAAGGAAAAGGCTATAAAAAAAACCCCGAAAACCCAATCCTAAGCCGTAAACAAGGGATAAACATCTACTTCTGTTCAAAAGGCCGGGGAGAAGTTTGAATCGCACGATAGGCAAACCTATTGACTCCTATTGAGTAAAAGAAGTAAATAAAAAGTAAATAAAATTTCAGAGAATTAGGTGGAGACGTTAGAAGTATAGAGGTGAAGTAGTGTTTAGAAACGGAAACCCATTTCTAAATAAGGACTTTGAATGACTTTCATAGAGACCAAATTGTTACGAACAGAAAACTATTGTGGATTATTTTCGAAACGGTACAGCTTTTGGGACGCTACATTCAATTGCGCTAGCAGCAGTTATCCGAGGAGGGAAAAATCACCAGCCTACGATAGGGCATCAGACGGTCAGGACTTTGCGAAAAATGAACGCTAGATTTTAAAAAGTCTTTTATAAATACCTGCTTAGCAATTGCAGTACACTATTGTTTTTAAACAACCCGCATTGTGCGAATGGATGGCAGAACGCGGGCGCAGAAATGATAATAAGGTAAGAAAATTCTGGAGGAGCGTGATGGCCAATCTTCTGATGGCCAATAATCTGAAGGGATGTGACATATGAAAGAAGAAGATTATATTTCCGCCACTTGTTTTCGTCTGACCAAATTTTATCCACTTCAGCTACTTTCAAATTATCAGTGACCTGCCTACAAAATTACGCTTATAATAGATAGTATGTCTATATGTGCGCGTGGGAGTAGGTTGAATGTATGCGAATTTGTACGGGAGGGAGAGAGAAAGAGGAGACAGACAGAGGAAGAGTGAAAATTATATATATATATATATATATATATATATATATATATATATATATATAATAGATCGACTAAGAGAAAAAGCTTAAAAATATTCATCCCAGATGTTTTCGAAGCTTTACAAACATCCTGAACAACTTGTCTTTATCTACTCTAAAGTATAAAATTACATTTCCTTTTACACTGGATAAAAGATCACATGTCGATTTTGCTTTTAAAGCAACGGCATTGTTGGTCAGTAAGAAGGAAATGGATACAAGAATGTCTATGAGATTTATGTATCGATGACATTGCAAAGATTAAAGGTTAGAAATGAGCGTCGATGCTTTGATCTGTATCAATCAATATTTTTGTTTGTTTCACATACGAGTTTGCTCGTGTGGAACAGGGTATTTGCCTCGAGGCGAAAGGAGGGAAAATTGCTTTCACACTTAATGTGCTCACTTACACAACTATCATTATATTCAGAGTACGTAATAGCTAATCTGAAAACAGATACGTGCATCTATATATAATTATAGATAACACACGCGCACAGACATAATGTAAAGCCACACGGATATATATATTTTTTAAAGTTCTATATAAATATGTATTGTTTCAATGGGCAAATATTGTAATATTTATTATAAAAAATCAATAATAAGATAATATGCACAGAGCCACAAATATATGACTATTTAGACAATTGTGAAACAGTATTAATATCTGCACATTTATATTTTATTATACCAGCAAATAATATCTAATATATATATATATATATATATATATATATATATATATATGTGTGTGTGTGTATGTGTGTGTGTGTGTGTGTGAATTTAGCATCAAACCATGGTAATTATTTTACGCATTCCCTCTCTTTCGGTTTGGTTTGGTTTACAGCATATCAACACCTCAATGGGTTATTTAATGTCGACTTGATTTTTAGGATAAGTTTGTATGAATGTATCCTTTGCAGAAGTTTGTAGATCAGGTTTCATTAACGTATTTTTGTAAAAGTGGTTATTGTTGAAATTCAAATGTATTGCTGGTATTTTTTTTCATGGTAGTATTTTCTTTCAAAAATGTATTGGTGTTTTTTTTTACTATGAAAATCTATTTTTATACTTTCATAGTGTTTTAGATTCCAGTTTGGGTTTTAACTATTTTCCCATATCTGGGAATCTATCAGCTGCTGGCACCCCGGGTAAGGGTGAACCTGGGAACAACAGCAATTAAGAGGTGGTTCCACGCTCTTTAAAACCTCTCCATCTTCAAAAAGGTTATCTGTGTATAAAGCGAGCCCCACATTTTTTGCGTAAAAATATGATTATACAAACTTGCACTATACTCGACTATATACGGTAACTTTATTTTCATAACGTAAACAAAGTAATTTCATAAGAACTAATGGATTATTATTACTCCTTATTAATTTAACCACTTCCCGGGTGTAGACGTGTATATTCGTTTTCACCAAATGTGGCCTTTTCAAACACGAACGAATAAACACGTCCAAAACATAACGTTCAAAAACTAGCTACAGATGTATTTAGATGTCGATTTTAACTATTTTTGTGTCCTTCTGAGCTTGAAACAAGTTCAGTTGTCAACTCATGCGTAGAGGTGCTAGCCACCGCTCGGGTACTTTAAGGTACCTCAGTTTCTTAGTTGCTATATTAAAAACAAATAAAAATATTCGTATGAAAATGAAACGTTTTTCCCAAAATAATTGGTCGGGAAGGGGTTAAAGGTTATAGTTTGCGTCCCCCTTCCTACAGCACGGTTCATTTCCTCACAAAACTACTATTGATACAATGTTGGACAATTAAAACCTAAAGCGAAGAAGTTCTTTATGAAATGCCTCATGTAGAAATTGTTTTCCTTACGTTGTCATTCACCAGCTATCATGCTAGCTGCAAATTTAGAAAACATTTCTGAAGAAAGGCGTATGTCAAGCACGTTTTAATACCAGATTATTGCAAAGAAATGCAAAATTAAAAAAGATCATTGTAAATATTTATTCAGAAAAATGTAGTTGACAAATGCATCAATTATATTTCAACCCTACACTTAAAAATTTTCAGTTTCACTTAAACTGCTATACAGAAAAATATTAATGTGGACCAGAACTTACTATCAAGCACAAACATCTCTTTGTGAATGAAGAAACTGAAATATTTTTTTTCGAACATCCAAAAAAATAAGACAAAAAACACCTTGAAAAAAATGTACAAATTATCCATGTAGTACATTTTATCTTGCTTGTGAGGCAAAATAATATTGCCTGAATTAGTTTTGGTAAAGCTTTTATAAAAACTTATTTTTCGGATGACATTAATTCTGGTTTTCGTGAAAGTAACCATCATTTCTTTAAGAAATATTTTATCTTTGAGAAAAATTAAGTTTTAAAGTAGAAGGGAGCGAAATGGCTACACAAAGATTTATGAATAGTCCCCAGACTAAACTCTGACTTTGTTTCCGTTATAATTATGTCGAATGTTCAAATTACAATGTAAAAATACTGTTATCATGAAACCTTGATTTTGTGCCGGTTTTATGCAAATGGTAATTATGGTAATTTTAATGTACGAAAGCCTAAAAAAGTTTTAACGAAATTATAACAAATTTGGGGTGGGTTTTTGTAATACCAATAAAGCTTTATCATTTTCTTTAGCTTTTTAGATTTCCCTAATTTATTAGGTTGGTGCAAAAATAATGACGTAATGATGTCGTTTTTTGACGTATTTTTTAACGTCAAAAAACGACATTATTACGTCATTATTTTTGCACCAGCCTAATAATATATAGACGCTATGGATTAATAAAGTAGACACACTTCTTGCATAAAAAGCACCAAAAAGTAAAAATCCAATTTTGCATTTTACTTGCTTTGTTAATCACACTTCACATATCTAAAAGAAAAGAAAGTAAAACGGAATGTCATATTTATTCTAAGCATAAATACATACTTCAGCATAACTCGTCAAATAGTTTTTGAAAAAAATCCCGACACACACACACACACACAGAATACATTTACTTGTGCGGACATTTCGATTTTTATCGAAATAAAACAAAAGTAAAAGCAAAAAATAAAACCAAGCATTTGACTCATGAAATAAGCACGTGAGGCATACATAATCATAGTTTTACCTTAACTGTATCTAGGAAGGTTTTCAAATTCGAATTCTGATATAATTAACATTTTCAGACAGTTGGCAGGACGTTAATTATCGACTCGACAAACTTGTTTATGTTATACGGCGACATGTCTATTTTAATGAAAACGTTTCGGTTTTTTATTTAATTCAATTAAAACCACGTATTTTATGAATTTGTTATCGCATTATTTAACTTCAATAAACCCTCTCGAACGATCACTTACATACACCAAAAGAATCCTATTTCTATTCGATTTTTTTTATTGACATTAAACGATTTCTTGGCTCATTCAAATAAAATCCGGAAGTAAAACATGGGCATGCCGGTGAGTGACATGATGGGCGTGGTATTTGTCGAACGATGCTGGTTTTACTTTGATCATTATTTTTTTCGAAAATTACAGACACACAGAGACATCTCACCTTTTTATAGCATATATATATATATATATATATATATATATATATATATATATATATATATATATGTGTGTGTGTGTGTGTGTGTGTGTGTGTGCGTGTGTGTGTGTGTGTGAAAACAAGTTTGATTAAAAAGAACCGGTAAGGTCTGTCTCTCATATTTTATTATATTTTCCCAATTTTAGGATAAGTGCTATGTGCTCGAAGTTAATACGAAACAGACTGTCACTCCTGGGTATTGACTTCAATGTCCACTTATCTATCTATCTATCTATCTATCTATCTATCTATCTATCTATCTATCTATATATATATATATATATATATATATATATATATAAGGATAGCGTAATGTTTAGTGGCGTGTAAAATAGTATCGATCAGCAAGCTAATTTCAACTTCCTCCTATTCACTTAGCTTTAAATCTATTAGGAAAGGCATGAATCTATCTTTTCCTCATCAGTTATAAACAAACAGTAGGGTAGACTCAACTTTTTATCCATGGCTGGCAACCAGTTTCGGTAAATGACATATTTGAATTCAATTTCTCCACCCGATAACTCAACATGGGTCAAGTCCATTACCCCTTAAATCTTACAAGCTATGGAGAAGGCCCAAGTTCTGTCGTGGACAGAAAATGACTGATTGTGTGTGTGTGTGTGTGTGTGTGTGTGAGAGAGAGAGAGAGAGAGAGAGAGAGAGAGAGAGAGAGAGAGAAGGCATAGTCATCTCGCGGAATAAGAAATTATAAGAATATTGATTTATGCGAATATATTGATTGGTTGGGGACAGTATGACAGTTAAAGAGGAAACATTTTTCACAATTCAGATTCATCACTGCGCAAAATGTCTTTCCATATCGAAAAAATTGTTTTGTTGCTATTAGACGATTTGAGTATTTCTGATGTCTCTCCTAAAATACTTGCGAGTGAAGCTAGTTGATATCATTAAATGTTTTTGTGGAATTCCTGGCGATGTTGTAGTTGTTTTTTTAAATTCTTCATACCGTTACTACAATTATGATTTCTACTTTTTAATATTTCAGTGTATTTGCTATAATTTGATTAAGAGAACAACATCAATATTTTAACTAAAAATGATATTAAAAACCGAAATTCCTAACATCGCAGTTGGGTAGACATTATTTCATCGGATGTGCATTTATATTTTTATAGAAATTATTGTATAATATAAAGAGGTCTGTAGGGGTGTAATGGATGTCGGTAAAGACAGTAGAATCGAGTTCAATTATCAGGAGAGTCTGCTGAATTCAGCGTCGCATTAATGCTCTTGGGAGAGGCATGGAGCTCTGCTGCTCTTTTGCTATGGATTAAATGGTAAGCTAGACTGGATTTTCTAACCTTGGATCACAATCAGTCTAAAAGGAGGTAAACTCTGAATTCAAAACCGTAGAGAAGACAATTGGAAACTACTCCAGTATCTTTCCGAAAAATTCCTGACAATTCACAGATAATAAAGAAAAGGATTCTGTGGAGAGTCATGATCGTCTACGTCCTGAAAGGACATGGCATTAAAAATGATATATTTGGGTTTTTTTAAAATGCTTTAAATTTGTCTTCGCAATTTTATTTGATTGAGATTTGCTGGGTATAACAATACTTAACCAGGATATAGAACGTTTCCTGAATTTAATTCTCTTGGCTGCATGAAAGGCAATCAACTGATAAGGATAATTGTAAAGAATCTCTGGAAAATTCCTTATAAGATGCGGAACCATTGGCTGTCCGAAGGTCAAGCCATATCAAGGCGTGTTCAGCAAACGATTGGGATTTACAATTCATTTGTTTACCCACACAGAAATTTTGAATAAGTGAATAAATAACCAAGTCTGGTACGGACATAAAAAAGGAGCAACATCTATCTTTCGAGGTTTGATAAGGAGAGTGGTTATTGGAAAGAGGAAGACAGTGTGAGAAAGGCTGAGAGAAAGAGAGGGGGGAGATAGAGAGAGGAGACTGAGAGAAAGAGAGAGAGAGAGAGAGACCGAAAGGGAGAGAGAACCGGGTTCATGAACCAGTGGCCAGTGTTGTAGGGGGCACCAGCGGAGGAAGCCTTCAATAACGTCTCAACTGATTACAACAATGATTTATGGCTCTTCCAAATTCTCCTATCTTGGCAAAGCTCTATCACTGTCAATAAATCATCAGTTCACTTAATAAAACTGGAAGTAAGACTTGTACTGCTGCAAAATTAGTATTTACTCAGATATCATTGATATATTCATTGGTCAATATTGCTTACGGGAAAAATACCTGCCTTTTCTTTCTGAGAGGTTCAATCATTTATAGATTACGATAGGGAAATGTAATGCTCTTTCACGTGGCTTGCTCACATAAATCTAGGACCAAGTATAAATGGAATGTGAGTTCGGTAGAAGGAAAAATGATGCGGGAGTCGAATGGAAAAATCGACTTCATCAGAATATTATTTCTTGTTTAGGGAAAACTTCAATAGATGTCCATAAAACGATTCTTATATCCAAATGAGTTGAACTACACTTTCACGTACTCGGTAATACGACTTTCATTACTAGACGTTATTAATTTTTCATAATTTTTAGAAAATTAAAGAAGTGATTTATGGAAATATTTTCACTGTTAATGTGCTGGATATTTAACTTAATAAGTATCAATTAGACTACGATGGGGCAAAAATTTTATTGATTGAAATGGATTTTTGAAAGTTTCATATTATTTACCACGGTGTTGTAATTAAAAACTATAATAACAGAATGGGCACAAACTTTGCAAAGTTAAAAGTTTTGACCAAAAATGCTGAATACAGTGCCATTGTAATGAAACTATACTGACAAGACAATATTTTTGGGAAATGCATTCTTCATCTTCTGGATGTAGATTTAGAAAATTTTCAACATTGATTTATAAAGATTTCCCCAGTTGAGTTGTTACTTATTTAATAATTCTGTCTGATGTAATCCATATTTTCAACGCAATTTTACCGTGGCTGAACCCACGATCAAAGTACTTTACAGACATTTTTTTTCTTAAAGAATTCTTTTCTCTTTTAATCAAAGTAGCATTCCCTATGTCAAAATTGTGGACAGTTTCGTTGCGGTGAACAACCAATGTGTTTTGTGTGTTATGTTTTTAAAAATGTCCCTTTTGTGTTCATATAGTCTTTTGTTTAAATTTCTTGAGGTTTCTCCAATATATTCTTTCTGGTAATTCCTGCAGTTGATAGAGTAAAATTCTCCTTCAAGGACTTCATATATATATATATATATATATATATATATATATATATATATATATATATATATATATATATATATTATTCATCCCTTTAAACGTTATTTTAGTGGATTATCTGTATTTGAGTAGACGCTTCTTTTATTTTATTATATTTATTTATTTTCTGTCTGAATATTCGAGAAATCTCATTAAATTTCATTCTCCATTTTTATTTATTAATCAGTGTGTTTGATACACACTGATTAATAAATTACCCGCATGTGCATTCGAGAAACCTTAATAATGAAAACGCGCTCCACGATAGGGATCGAACCAGTGTCTCCTTCCATTTGACTAAGTATGCTTTACTGTTTGGCTACGAAGAATGTAACTGCAATTAAAGTTATATTCCCCACCTTTTTTTTAAAGACAAGCTCATCCGCTTCAGTCGGATTATTTTCTCGAAAGCTTCATATCTGTTCAGTTTCTCATCCGTAAAACGTAAACAAAGCAATTTCAAAAGATCTATTTTTAATCCGACATTTCTTTTATTACTTCTAACGTCATTATAGTGAATACTTTGCATTTGAAATAGACGGCATTAGTTTTATTTACTAATTACGTCTATCAGGCCTGAGCATTTCAGAAATCTTAGTAAAGAAAATGCGTTTCCTGGCAGGGATTGAGCATGTGTCCACTATTTCACCCAGTGTGCTTTACCGCTCGGCCACGACAAATGTGACAGCAAGTAAGGTTCTAGATTATTTTCTTGCTTGCTGACGATGTAGACGATTTCATGGCGCATCTACTTTATGTGATCCTAAACGATAGCCATATCATAAAGCCTTCACTATCATCTGGTATCAAAGATTTGACACACTCATTGTAATCTACTGCACAATGTTCGTCCTGCAAATTCGTACACCCTTTTGTGGATGCACTACACCAAGGCGGATACCTGATTCCTATTCATTACATATTCGCAAGCTACAGCAATGAGCTAACGGTGTATTTCTGTGGAACACAAAAGTTGTTTTACATCCTGCACCACTGTCCATTGTTTTTATGATGGTAGTCTTCTTTGCTGTGACGTCACATACACATGCTTCAATATTAAGGCTGTTCTGGCTGTTACATGAAGTATTGAGTACCCCACCACCTGTTGGTTTGTGTTTAGAGTTTTTACAATGTTTTAATAGAAGCCGATTTATTTCTGGCTTCACCTTACTTTTCGGACATACTCGTAGATACAGAAACATATAGCTTACATGTTTCAACATATCTCTAACATGTGAGAATTAATGTATCTATCTATCTATCTATCTATCTATCTATCTATCTATCTATCTATCTATCTATCTATCTATCTATCTATCTATCTATCTATTATATTCTAAATGCGGTGAATACTGCTTCCACTCAGTTAAAATATTATATGTTCAACTCAAAAAATTATTATTATTATTATTATTATTATTATTATTATTATTATTATTATTATTATTATTATTATTATTCTATATTCATTAATTTGGAGGGATGGGATGAATTGTAATTGTAAAATAATCATTAAAATAGACTTAAGTTTAACAGATAACTTGAGTGTGTGTGAGGGAGAGAGAGCACATAGGCGCATTACACAATACTTCTAAAACAGATCAGTATAAATATTGGCAGATAAAAGTATGTATCTTGCTTTGTTCATATCTATCTATCTATCTATCTATCTATCTATCTAATTCTTTGTTTCTATCTGCCTGTTTTTCTATCTATCTATCTATCTATCTATCTATCTATCTATCTATCTATCTATCTATCTACATAGAAAGATACATTGTATAGAGAATGACAAAGAGTGACGGAAAGAAACATATGTCAGTATGTGGATATGTGTCTATGTTTTATAATGAATCATTGGTAGAGAATATTCATTTCAATTCCGTGTATACAGGGCGTGGTATAGGCATGCCCAACCCTGTCAATTTCCGTGCAGTTAGCCACATGGTTTACTCTCTAATTCTTGTTTGCTTCCTACTTGTATCATTTCTTTGGCGTGACTTCTACCGAAAATATACTTATATACTGATACTTTCAAAACATTATGACTAGTGGCACGTTGCAACATTGCACGAGTTGTACAGGAATGGTTTCGGAAACATGAAGAATAATTCACTGTTGCTCTGGCTCCAAAGTCCATAGTTTTGAATCCCATTGCGCATTTATAGGATGTGTTAGACTTACAAGTTTGTCTTGCAGAATCTCCACATTCTGTTTCCAGATGACAGAGAAAACCTTTAGAGGTTTTATATAGTCCATGAATCATCGAGTGAGAACCCTTTTGCGAACACTTGGGGGACAACGTCTTATTTGGCCGGTGATAATCTTTTAGATTATCAATGTATAATCATACTTCTACAGCTGAACACATTTTCTTCTTTTCGTCTTCTTTTTATTTTCTTATTATTATTTCTTCTTCTTTTTTCTTCTTCTTTTCTTCTTTTTCTTCTTTTTTTCTTCTTTTTTTTCTTCTTCTTTTCTTCTTCTGTGTGCTATGTCTCTTCAGGACGCTGGCGATCATAGTTCTCCACAATTTCCTGTCCTTTGTCGTTCTTAGTAAGTTTTGTCTTTTTTTCTTTTTTTAGCTCTCTTAAATCCTTTCCCTCTATTCATTTACATAATCTCGCTAGGTAGGTTATGCGTTATTTTCCAATGTTACTCTTGCCTTCTATGTGTCCCGTGAGTATTAAATTCCCCAAGCCCTCTTTCCTCATTACATGCCCTAGAAATTTCAACTGTTGCTTTCAGATTTTCTTTTCTAAAAAAGTGTACTTTTTGCTTCCATTTTCTTCAAAACTATGTCGTTTCTCAGATGTTTGGTCCATTGTATCCTCAGCATGTTTTTGTAGAACCAGATTTCTGTCGCATCAAGTCTCTTCTTCATCTGTGAGGAGATTATCCAGTATTTCCAGCCATATATGAGGACTGATATTGTGTAACAAGTGATTTTTTTAAAGATAGATTTTAGAATGTTTTATAAACCCACGCATGTGTGTAAACACAAAAAACACGTTACAGCTTTCTTTTCAATTCAATTTTGTCATAGGGAAATTGAATTCATTTTCAAACTGGTGTAAAAGTATGTAGAAGCGTTTAAACACAAAGACAGAGCATACCGACAGAGCATATTTTAAAAATATATATTTATACTTATTTTTTTATTTAATATCGCATGTGTATTAATACTTTCTTATATATTCATTGCTGTCTATTTTTTTTTCCATTTTAATTTATTTAATTCGAAATATTTTTTTAAGATAATCATTATTTGATGAATAAACAGAAAAAATGCGATAAGTTATATTAATATTTCGATGTCTCATTTTAAAAACATGACTGGAAGAAAGCTCTTTGTAGGGAAGTTAATTATAATAAAAGACAATAAAATAAGAACAAAGTGATTTTGAATATCTGTCTGTATTTATGAAATGAGGCATTGTAAATATTTACACTATTTACATTGTTCAGACTGTTGTCCTCATCTTTGATGTCATATTCACGCCATTTTGGACGTTGTACGCTTCATATGATTGGAATTTCGAATCGAACCCTTTATTTCGTCCGACGGGGTAGATTGTTCTCGTTTTATAAAGAATAGGACTGGAGAGTACGACGGCCGAAACTTTGTGAATACGACAACAAAGATGAGAACAACATCCCGAACAATGTAAATAATTTAAGAAGACTTTGGGTTAGCGTATTTGATTTTGATATTGGGTTCTGTTATCATTATTTACGGTGTTTTTTTATGTTTGCGAATATACTTTTGCCATTGTGGACAATATCAGTTTTGTCATTTTTGGTCATCCATACTTTAACAGTCTCATGAGACGTTCTTTAAACTGTCCTTCATCAGATATGGATATGAAAACCTGACTCAATATTTTTGGATTGAACTGACAGGTAACTGATAGCCGCTATATGGTGTTTTTGTAACATTTTTTTTTTTATTAGTAAAAGGTAAGTAATATTTTTCAAAATTCTGTTCGGTCGCTACATGCACTAATTTCCGTCAAATTCTATATTTCTATAGCAGCTACTTTATTCTTTATTTGGCAAAGATTTGATTTTTCTATCGGCAGAAAACACTTAATTTTGGATGACAACCGTTGACATAAAAACAGCCTAAATTTGATCTAAATATACGAGATTATTTTAAATTGTTTTTTTTTTTTACTATTAACCTCGTTCTATTTTCTGCAGATTAAACCAAAATGAAAACTTAATATATATATATATATATATAATTATTTATTTAAAAATACGATTCCAACACGCTAAATAAGAGTTCTCATGTTTCAAAACAAGAGCCGAAACTTCAATATAATTATTTGAATTAAATTGAATTAAAGTAAGCTCTGTTCCATCTTCAAGCGAAATTTTTTTGGAATAACTTATTTCTGAAATTTACGTGTTTTAATAGCATATTCATTATTGAAATCAAAATTTCCACGGTAACAGCCAGTGCGATTGAAGATGGAACAGAGCTTACTTTAATTCAATTTAATTCAAATAATTATATTGAAGTTTTCGGCTCTTGTTTTGAAACATGAGAACTCTTATGTAGCATGTTGGAATCATATTTTTAAATAAATAATTATATTTATGCTCTACTTTTGTATCGAGCACTATTTTTAAAAAATAATAACAAAAATACTAAAGAACTTTGGATTATTTACCTAACCAGTTCTTTCCTATTTTCTATATATTTTCACACACACACACACACACACACACACACACACACACATATATATATATATATATATATATATATATATATATATATATATAATTTATTCCAATATGTTTTAATTTTTTTTTTAAATGCCACTCACTATTGTTGCAATTAACGTTTTAGTTATTGTAATGTGTCAGTAATGGCTGAAATATTGAGATTTCATTTTTCCTATGTAATTATTTGTTTATTCACTTCCAGACTTCGTCAAATTATGTGGTTTCGGGGTTTTCTTAGAATGTTAGATCTTATTCTTGCAATGATGTGATGAACTCTTCTTTTCTTCTTGTAGGCCTGAAGTTCACATAATTTTCAGTCACTCAGTTGGCTTCACTTTCTATTTATGTTACACCAGATATTCATTGAGGCCGGATTCAGCAATTAGTGGCTTTGTGATCATATTCTTGGTTAAACTAAGTCTTTCATATTCTGAAGTGAACCCAATACATATTGAAGTCACCACAGATCAACTCTACTTAAATGTTCTTGAGGACAACCAACAAAAGCAACAACTAAAATGGATAGCACATATAACTTGAAGAGAAAATAATGACATCATCAAAATATTGACATTCTACATTACTTCAAATAAAAGGTTAGAAGGGAGTCTCACCATCAATACTGTAAAGAGCAATAACAGCTACTGGATTTGAGAAATATATCCTCCTGAAAAATTGTTTTATACTGACATATTTGCATATGTTTTCAGTTATCTTGCTAATTTAACATGAATAGGTATTAACATCATATAATCAATGCCACTATCTTATTCGCCAATAAACTATTATAGTAGTCAGTAATTTAACTGTAATAATTTGAAATTATTTAATAAGCACTGTTATTTTATTTTTTGTCGATTATGGGATTTGAGTCACACTCAGGTATCTATACTATATTTTGGTTAAAATACTTATTTTGTCTACTATAGGTTCTGACTCACAGTCAGATATCTATAATACATTCTTGTTGAAATGCTTACTTTTGAATCAGAATGCAGCCATTTGATTTTGTTTATTGACTCCCTTTGTAACATGCAATCCTTTGTATGCGGGAAGGATTTTCGATACTTAAACAGAAAGATTTCTGTTCCATATAATGCAACTTTATATTTGAATTTGCCAATGACTTTGAGTTTATTCGACATTGAGAATGACATCAGATCTTTAAATTTATAAATAATGAAAAACAGTTTGTTAGACTAACATTTTTCTTTCGCAATTTTCTTTTAACCTTTTTCATCGGAAACTATTTGTCGAATCTTGCCTTGTTTTCTTTTTTTTATAATTCTTGTTGAATATTATATGGAAACACTTCTTGTCATAACTGTCTTGGCATTCGATTTAATAAATGGATAAAAGTCCAGTATTTAGGAGGTTAATCGTTAGAATGGAAGACATTTTAAATCGAATATTTTTTATTTTCTATTCTCGGCACAATATATTAACCATTACGTGATGACATATTTTATTTGGTTTGTTCGATATTTTTCGACGTCTATTTTCTTTAGTTCTATGACTTTTTTTTTGTGAGACTAAATAAATCTGTTAGGCTCAGGTCAACCACTTCATTCTTTGCATAAAGAAACACATCACAAATTGCTAATAACGGATGTACGCGAATGAATGTCTTCCATACGTAAATACCCAAACAGATAAAAGACTCTACCTTCTATTTACATACAACTCGGACATGCAGAGCAAATATAAACAAATCGTTTCCTTCTTAAAGGCAGTAACTCGCCCCAATTTGTTCAACGCACTTAGAAATTTCCATTTCTGGCGGGCGGATTCAATTCCATTGGGATTCGACGTTTAGCAGCTCTACTTGTTTACTAAAGAAGGTGAATAAGCAGATGTCATTAAGTGAACGCTGGTCAGAAACGATTAGAATTTACAACAAATGGCCGCTAGCCACAGGAGCTGCTTAGACATTATCAATATTATATAAAAGTTTTGTAATAATGTGACGAACTAAGTGGGTAAAGTAGAAGTGGCAGCCGCCAGCGGGCTTTGGTGCCTCTGCAACCAAATTTGGGCTTTAAGCGATTGTCAATGGGATCAACATATTATTTGGAAAAGCAATCAGGTGTCGTCCAGTCGAGATGCCAAGTTGATTAACCCTGTGAAAATGTCCTAGTGGCACAGATTTGGGTCCGACACCCATACGCCTGGATTTGTGGGCGAACAGGGTTCGAAACGAAGCAATGACAGACAATTACGATGTTTAATTTCTAGTTCATCAATGATCCTATTTCTGAAAATTATAATAAATCTGAAACCGAAAAAAAAAAAAAAAGAAGATTCTAATCGAATATCCATTGAGAATTATCTTCAAAAGTACACATTTTACTGTGGTATTTTAGAAGAAAGAAGCAAGGCTATTTTACTGGCCTAGTCTCTCCGTTTGTTCAAAACCGAACGCGGTTTTTTGCTTATATTATTAGGTTGGTACAAAAATAATGACGGTTTTTGACGTATTTTTTAACGTCAAAAACCGTTATTATTTTTGCACCAACCTAATATTTGGAATGTTCATATCCTTACTATTTGCATAATGGCTGAAATAGGTTTTCTTCGATGTTTTCTTCGATTTTAGCAGAACATTAGTCTAACTTGTTACACGTGAAAAGGATTTCAAGAAAAAATATTTCAGTTTTGCTATATTACGATAGATTTACTGCTCAAGATCGGAATTTGTGAAATCAGAAATTTCAGACGTCGCTTAATCAAAATTTTTAGAAAAAACAAAAATTCTATTTTGCTTAAGGGCAGGTGGAAATATTGGGTAAAATATAAAAATGTTACACTGAAAAAGAGAACATTCTTTTAAGGCCACGAAACGTCAATTCGGTTATAAAGCCATAATAATTAAAAGCAGTGAATTTAAAAGGAAAAAAAATATTTTCTACCTAATTTTCAAATCTCTCGAGAAATACGATCAGTGAATATAATTATTTTAAACTAAAATATTATAGACAACTAGCAGGCTTTGCCCGCTCGCTATCGCTTCGCAAAGCAAGATATATTCACTACTTGAAATCTTTGAAACAAAAATTTAAAATTAACATTTCATTCATAAATTGGCTTGTTATAGTTAAGGAAAGTTTTACAAGTAGATGCCAACTTGTTGAAGGCTAAGCAAAATGCAAATTTCGAACACTTTTCTGCACAATATAAGACGATATTCCATATGGAAATCAAAACTATCCTCGAATAAAAGAACAGTAATGAAGGATAGTTAATTAATGAAATAAACTTTTTTAAAATCAATATGCAAATTAATTAAACAAGAAGAGTGGTGGTGTCTAGAAGTAGATAAGATATAATACAGATGTGTAAATTACTATAAAGCAGAGGAAATAAATTCCCCCACAAATTCTGAGATTAAAAAAATCTCAGAATTTGTGGGGGAATTTATTTCCTTATGACCGGAATTTTGGTCCTAATTCTTCAAATCTCCATTTTCGTGAAAATGGAGATCTGAAGAATTAAGACCAAAATCCAGGTCCTAAATAAATAAATTATAATCCCATGAACCCTTAAACTTGTATGTTTCTTAATATAATTAATATATATATATATATATATATATATATATATATATATATATATATATATATATACTACACTAAAAGTTATATTAGTGGGTACCCGTATTTGAATAGACGTTTTTAAACACACTGCAAAAACAGGGCGTCTACTTAAACATGGGTCTCCGCTAAAATAATGTTTAGGGTAATAAGAAATAATGACGAAATTAAAATAGAAATCTATTAATTACATAAAGTATTTAAAATGTATATACCTCTTAAATATCTGCGCACATTTTATATGCGTATATATGTATGTATATATAATTTGTAAATTTGCTAGTACATGTATTATTTGATACATTAGAATATTTAAGTACAATATATCAAGCATTTTCCTGATTTAATTTCTAATCACTTGCACACTCCCCAACACGATTTTTATTTTGGTCGCGAGAGTTTTCGAGATTAGAAATCGAAGAAGCCTTTTCCGGCACTCACATAAGTCGAAACGGCCAAATCTCTTAGGCTCTTCTAATAAGAACAAATCGTTCGTTCGTAGACCGTTTCTTGAAGAGTTCCTAGTAACCGTTGATACGCCTTCGTTTTTGCATCCCATGAACGCCAGTTGTCTGCCTCGTCAATCACAGGTGCAGATCCTTTGCTCTAGTCATCTAATCTAGTGTCGACTAAAACAGCAGACTCACAGGCACCATGTCAACTTTGTACACATTGATCTTCTAATGCTCAGATAGACATTCTTTTACAAGTTTTCAATATAACAAATCCCCGGGGAGTATTGGATATCAGCTAAATGATCTTTCTGCTATAGATTGATTTTCTCAGCCTGTTTTATTCCTGCCCATTGCTGGATGCCCGTTCAACTCAATATCTTTATCCTTTTCAAAACCTTATCAGCCGTTCTCTTCTTTGCTCCTGGTTTTCGACGAGTATAAAAACACGCTAAATCTCTCGTCGTAGATTAGTTGCATTAACCATAGTGAGGTCAATTGGAAGTTAGATAACCAATGAGAATCAAATTGAAGAAATTCCCTAACTTCATCTTACCCTCTCTATCTCGTTTGTTGTTGTCAGCATTGAATAACTAATGTAAAATTAGTCAACATAAATAATTATATTTGATATTTTGTTTCTGTCTATATTTCTGAGGGGAGGTATTGTAACTATTTACACTATTTACATTGTTCAGACTATTGTCTTCATCTTTATTGTCATATTGAGTTTCAAAGTTTCAAAGTGTTGGTTGAAGCAATCTAGTGACTTGAACTAAAGAGTTGTGAGTTCAATAATTGACCACAACAGAGGTGAACACAAACTTGGAAACTTGAGTTACTAATGTGAAATAGTTGAAACTGAGACATCCAGAAAAGGAATGACACGTAGAACTAGAACAATCTATCCCAGTGGATTAATTAAAGGGTTCGGTTCGAAATTCCAGTGTATATCACCTGAAAAAGGCCGGAGCGAACAACGACCGAAACATCGTGAATATGACAATAAAGATGAAGGCAACAATCTGAACAATGTAAATAGTGTAAACTGACGTCTGTTATTTAATATTTCTTTCTTTGTTTCATATATGTCTCACATTTGAAAAAACAAATCTTCCAAAGAATGCTATCAGCTGTTGCATAGCCGGAAGTACTCTCAATAATATATATAAATCGCACATTTGTCGTTTTAAATCAGATTTATACAAATGAATTATCAGAATAATTAGAAATGTTATGCGTCATTAACCAAACTAATTATCCCAACATACTCGCAACCCGTATGTTACAAAAAATCACATAGAAGCGAAAAATTTAAATACGGTATTTTAATGTTTAGTCAATATTAACGATACGAGTCACACGCAGTAGATCAGTGTTTGAAATATGGAGGAAAAGAAAAGTAGAAAAAACATATAAAGAAAACTTTTACAAAACGGGACGCACGATAGAGTAATGGATACGTCTAGGATCGAGGAATCGGAAGCCGAATTCGAATTCCACTCGAATCCATAATATTCACTTGCGTGCTAATACCCTTGGGAAAGGTATGAATCCTCTTCTTCTACGCCCAGCTATGGGTAAATAGCAGGACACACCAGGTTCTATAGCTTTGTGATGGCAACTGGTCTACTGTAGAAAGAAAAAGCAACCGACAGCGGGAAAAAATCTACCTAGTCAGTCATGTACCGAAAGATACATGATCGCCTAAGCGTGTATCACGCATTACACATAAGTGACTGAATTGTAAGAAGAAACTAAAGTTTTAAAAATATTAAGTGTAAACCTTATAAAGAAAATTATTTTAATATGAGTTATTGCGCACAAAGTTGTTTAGGTTTTTTAATTTTAGGATTTTCATTATTACTATTAAAAGTTTATAAATCTACTGTGATTTTTTTAAAGGTACAATATCTCTTGTAGGCGTCTAGTTTTTCTAAACTTATTCTGATTAACAGAAACTACACGTTAAATATATCGTAGAGCATATAAGTAATTGTAACTTTAAACCTCTAATGTTCTTTTTCTATGTGCCGACTCTCCCAGGACATGGGCAATCATGACTCTCCACAGCTTCTGTCCTTTGAAGCTCTTAGTCTTTGTTGTATCCTTTCCACTCTCAGTTCTACTGTAAGCTAGTTTGGTAGATTATTCGTGGCTTTCCTCTTTCCTTTTTACCTTCAGTATGGTCCGTGATTGTCAAATTCTCCAAGCTGTTTTTTTTTCTTTATTATGTATCCTACACATTTCAAATGTTTCTTTCTGGTTAAATATATATAATAGATATGTGTCACTTTTTGTTCCTATTTTCCTTAAAATTTCGTCATTATTCACATGTTCTACTCATGGGATTCTCAGTAACCTTTTGTAGAAGTTGTTTCCTTAAGTCTCTTCTTCATTGTCCAGCATTCGCTGCCATATAGGAGGGTTGATATTACGTAAAAACTAAATTTGTTAGAGATAGATTTTAGAATGTTTTGTAAATCCACGCATGCGTCTAAACAAAAACACGTGACAGCTCTTTTTTCAATTCAATTTTGTCATAGTGAAATTAAATTTGATTTCAAACTGGATTAAAAGCATTTAAATCAGAGCAGTCTGATCATTAGTATTAAAAGAAATAACACAATTGCTGCATAAATTACAGGTAGATTTCCGTTATATCTTTCAGAACTGAAGCGTTTTCACTCTTTTCCAGGTATTCAGACATTTTAGAGCAAATTGTAATTCTCTTCCCGTTTGAAATTTGTATCTAAACTCTTTTATGTGTAGTAAATGATTTTATATTTTCGTTTTTTTTTTCTATTGTTTCAAAAACGCTTCTGACCGAAAAAGTTCAACTCTCATTAAAACTAACATTACTCATATTTTATTTCATTAACGTTTATATTGAAAAGTTGGTTTCCTTAACTACTAGTAAATTTTATAACAAATAAAATGGACGATTTGCATTTACATCTCTAATTAAGTCAGATAAGGCTTTCACTCTCATACTTAATGTGACTATTCTGTCTGGGTTGCTATAAAATCTGAGATATCTACGTGCTTAATAGCTATAAAGGTTCATCAGATACTTTAGTCTCATGTGATAATTAGACATATAACGCCGTATTTTATGTTTGGGACTAAAGTTAAAACATTGAACCGGTTGATAAAACATTCCTCATTAGTTTCTAGCCTGATTATCAAAAAACTAACTAATGATTTTGAACATGAATACTACGCCTGGCTCTAATAAAATTGTCGGCCAAATCTAAAATTCTGATCCCTACTATCACATATAATCATATATGAGAGAAGACCAATGGGTCTGTACAATTATTCAATTAGATCCGAAGGTAAATCTGAAATTCTTACTGTATAGTGTTCGATTTATGTAAGAGAAGTATGAAGAAAAGAAATAGATTTAATAGAAAGATAAATATATGTAACGTAAAATAAATTCATTTTTTGTATTAGGCTACTGATGCATTGATGTATAGAAACCATTCATATACGCAGATATGTGCGTGTGGGAGATATGCGTTTTCCGATTACGTTGAAAATGACCATTTACCAAAGAAGGTAAAAATCGAGTTTCTTTTGAAAATGACAAATTCAATTAACGTAAGTCGCATAGTCAGTGTTGCCATTGACTCATCAGTTAACAAATCACAGCTGATATGTCTGGGCAATTCCATCAAATCATTACATCAATGTATGCCGAGGCCATTTACTATTACTTTACATGCTGCCAACCCATAACTTTTTGCACGTCAAAGTCAGAAAATAAAATTTTAAGAATAAAACTTATTTGAAATGTCTAGTATCGTTAAAAACGTAGCCTTTCTGCACAATGTCAAATTTTATAAGGCAAATTAGCATTTAAACAATAAAATTTTTATTAAGCAAATCATGGTAACAATTTCAAGATACAGGGTGCGATAGGTAAATTGTCACCATTTTATATTTTTAATTTTGCGCATGCGCGATGTTTGTTTTTGATTTTGTTGACTGCACAATGTAGTAAGGTCGGTTAGGCACCATCTAGGAGAAAAATGAACTCAATGACGCAATTCACTCCGACAGAAATTTGGAAACAACGTCCTGTACTGCTTGGTATTCGCACCGGAAGCTCCAATACGAATATTTCAGAGTGTTTGGGAGTCAATCTGTGGACAGTGCAGAGTATTCGGAAAGAGTTGCAGGAGTCTAATGATAATTACAAAGGTGTTTGGTGTGATCACTAGTGATGGCGACGTTATGCCTCAAGTCATCTTCCCACAGGGCCTCAGGCTCAATACAGGGGTCTACATCAAGTGCCTTGAAGAGGTAGTGTTGCGCTGGATCAAGAGGGTGGCTGCTGGAAGACCCTATGTTTGGCAACAGGGCATTGCACTCTGCCACGCAAGCAGGAGAACCCAGTTATGGCTGTCAGACAATTTCTGCGACCAAATCACACCTTACATCTGGCCGCCTAACTCCGCAGGCTGCAACCCCCTTGATTATTATGCGTGGGGCGCAGTTGAGCGAGAGACCAACAAAACTCCTTGTAACACCAAAGATGAATTGAAGGTTAGAATTATGGCAGTATTTACCAATTTAAACAAGGAGACCGTCCAGAAGTGTTGCAGGAGATTCAGAAATCGCTGTGGTCGAAGTCAATGGTGATTTTATTGAATAAATTTACTCTTTATTATTAGAAAATATTTTTGTGTAATTTTGGTAAATATATATCTTAAAATGAGATGTTAAATATTAATTTTATTTTTGCGTAATTTAAACGACAATTTATCCATCGCAACCTGTATATTTGCATGTGGGATATATCGTGTGACGTTCACCTTATAAAATCTATCCTTTAAAAATATTAATATTTTGGAAGTATTAGTTTTTTTTTAATGGAAACAAAATGTAAGATAATTTATATTTATAAATAAATCTAAATAATACCGGTGATAGAAACATATATTTGAATAACACAATATCTCATACATATGAATAAGTCATTTTTACATATTAATATGGGATTCGTGACATTCAGTAAACTTCATCAATCTTTTATTCATCGATTTTGTTAACTTTATTACGCTTTTGACTTTAACATTAGCATTATTGCTATCCAGAGATATTCTTCGCTTGGATATTACTTTTAGTTCTCGTCTACATCTCTTTTAATGATGAACTACATGTTTTCTATTGGATTAACAGTTGGAAAGTCTGGGAACCATTCCAATAATTTGGTATGTTCGAAAGCTTTTTTGGCAAAGTGAATAATAGTCAGTTTTGCAGAATGTGAAAGAAAATTGTCTTGGAGGAATGTAATGTTTAGCATAAAGCTTTGTTAGCTGTACCATTTAAAAGACATTTTTGCTAGCTACTTTCAGTAATATTTTGCATTTACTTATCTAAACGCCATCATCAGTTCTGAAATGACCTATAATTTTACTACTATACAATAGTTTACTATAATTCTACTTAGAATACTAACAGAAAACATTACTCCACGTTTTCTTTGTTGTCTTCAAAGTCACATTGATTGATTATTTCTATGAAGGACCCGACAATCATATCCAACCAATGTAGCTCTACATTTATCGTTAAAAATTATTGTTGAGAAATCAGTTTTCATACATTTCTTCAATCAACTTACACATTTCTCCGTATGATGTTTCATTAAAGGTGATAGTCTTGCTGCTTCCATGTTTTTTTCAACAAAGTTATTAACATTTTGCATCTATTGTATCTGTATACACTCACAACAATAATTCTTTCCTAATATTTCTTGCTGGTGAATCCCCTTTTCTCGCCTATCATATTTTTAATTGTTTTTAATTCATTTTTTCCTTAAATATATTTTTGTGACATTCTTAAATCCAATTTTTTCTTCCTATCTTGGTAATGTTTTCTATTTATTTTTTGATTGCTTTGTGATTTCTGTTCGATTTTTAAACTTCCGACGTTGCGTGCCCATCACCCAATGACCTTACAATACATTGTTTCTCTTTTGGGGTTAACCATTTCTTATGGTAATCTTTATATATCTGAAATGAAAAATAAATATTAGTAACTATCAGTCAGTTATATGCCATGCATGATACACGCTTAGGCGATCATGTATCTTTCGATACATGACTGATAAGGCAGATTTTTCCCGCAGTAGATTGCCATTTCTTTCTGTTGCGGTAGACCAGTTGACATCCGAGGCTACATCTGTCCTGCTATTTACCCATAGCTGGGGGTATAAGAAGAGGATTCATACCTTTCCCAAGGGTATTAGCACGTAAGTGAATGGATTCGACTGGAATTTGAACTCAATCCGAGCCACTATCCATTACTGCCCCTATAACTATAGTATTTGATATATTTATTATATAAGTTGATGAATAATACTCGATTTGCATCATAAACTGATACACTACTAAATAGGTTATTGTAAATACTTCAAATAAAAGCAGGTATTATAAGCTGAACATCTGTAGGTTATATTCATCATGCAAAGTACACTTCGGCTTGACGTAATAGCTAGCAAGCGTGTCTTACTTGATTACGTCTGGGCAATGAATTCGATCCTCACTGGGTTCTCAATACTTTCGGCCTTGTGCCACAGCTCAGCTAAGTTAAATTACTATATTCAACATGCAAATATAACAAGCAAATCTTAGTGTCATCAGTTAGCTGTTATAAATTTTATTATGAAAACATTTTTATTTGCTTAATAAATTCTGACATAATGTATATATAATCGATAAACAACACTTATAATTGTTTATTATCTTACAAATCGAGTTTTTAGTATATTACAACTTTATATATATGGCAGCCGTGCTCTTATAACGCCGCACATCTACAATATGTACAACATACACTGTCTGCCACTAAGAAAATCTAGATTGATCCTAAATTAAAGATTCCTCTTTTTCATTTTATGTATCAAGATATTTAAGCAGATCGTAAAGTATTTCGTGTTACAAGTTTGCGGATATAAATTTAAAAAAATATGTAAAAATGATATTTTTATTCAGAATTTTAAGACAGAATGATTCTGGTATTTAGTTATAAGGTGTGTGTACCAACCTTTTCAGCATATTTTTATTTTGAAAGCAGAAGACAGAATGTATAGAAGTAAACTTTTAAAAACACAGAAAATGTTTACCCACACCTAAAAAATGACCTCTAGTATCGTCACCTCTACTTACATATTTTCTGATTTGCATTTAAAAATGTAAATTCCTGTTCTAACTAAAATAACATGAAATTTAAAAAGATGCAGTAGTTTTATTTTTATACTATTTACTTATAGCAGATTTTAATATATTAAATGTTTGTCGGAAAATTACTTGTAATTTTTCGCCTATTTCTATAACTGCATTGTTTTACGAGAAATGGATTCGATTTTTTTTTCGATTTTCAATAACCAAGTAAATTCTTTTTACTTCATGAAGATATTTTATTAGCAGGATTCATCTTTAGCTTCAAAAAGAAAAAAAAATTGCATGAATTACTATTTTTAAAAGTTCAATTTATAAAAATGTTCGTTGAGGGTTAAAGATAATATTGGCTTTTCTGAAAATGATGCTGATATAGAAATAGAATAATTAATCGAAATTTCTGACCTTGCTAAATGTTTAATTATACATTTGATTCGAGATGGAAGAATGATTATTTCTCCCGGATAATGGATGCAGTTTGAAGTATCGGCATTTTTTTTTCTTTTCGTTTCATTTTCTAAATAAATAATTAAAAAAAAAAACGTTATGACAGGAAGAAATCTGTATACTGTTTTAACTGCTTCGGAAAAATGAAAAACGTGAGTAGAAAAACAAATATAAGAGGTTTTTTGAAGGAAAGCGGCAGATCGATATCTGGAAAGGTAAGAAAGACGAATGAAAGCAAGATGGAGCGCGAGGAGAGAAGAAAAGTGAGAAATGCAAAGAAAGAAATGAAACTAAGAGAAGCAGAGAGGGAAGAAAAGACAAATGAGAGAAGAAATTTTAAAAGCTGAAATAACAGTGTGCTGAAAGCAGAGTTCTTCATCTAAAGAGACATATAAATATAACTACATGGCAGCCATTGTTGTACAGATGTTCGGCTGCAAAAGACCTAAAACGACGCACTTTTTTTTTTAATTAAGCC
Organism: Acanthosepion lycidas; assembly: GCA_963932145.1. Classification (NCBI taxonomy): domain Eukaryota; kingdom Metazoa; phylum Mollusca; class Cephalopoda; order Sepiida; family Sepiidae; genus Acanthosepion; species Acanthosepion lycidas. The sequence continues at coordinate 75,284,960 of OZ010576.1, forward strand.
GAACACGATTTGAAGAAAAAGATTCAGTGCGGATTCATTAAGCACGTCTTTTCTCTTTAGTTCTGCAACTGACATTTCAATCCGGGCCAGTCACACAGTGATAAAACACTGAATAGCATGCTGGTATATCTATGGTTCAATTCCTGTTGTCAGTTGGGGTTTATTATTCTTATCTATTGCAAGTTTACACAATCTAAACGAACTTAGATTCCTTGTGCCGAACTGGTAATGCATATTAACTTAACATTCAATCGAGATAAGTGGTTCAGATTTCTAACCAGAATTCTTTTTCAAATTTGGTTGATTTAAAATTTTTCGTGTTCGCGGTCGGATAAATTTGTAAAATATCTACTATATGAAATAAACTATGAATCTCTTTACTAGTTTTTTCTTCTCTCTCTCTCTCTGTTTCTCTTTCTTTTATTACATACACACGCGCGAGAGAGCGCAAGTGAGGGACGTTTCGAAATTAATAACTCCTACTGATCTCCATGGAAACGTCAATAGATCTAGGGAGCACAATAACGCCGTTAGATAAAATAGGTTTTCAGCTACATTTTTTCAAATTTCATTTACAATTTAAAGTTAGCTTTACTTGTATTTCTACTAATCTCTAATTAGCAGGAGTCTTCTGTTGAACATACATGATTACAAATTAGAACAATTGTCATTTATTTTGTGAATAATTTTATTTCTATAACAAAATATGTGATAAAAACATTTAAAAAATAATGATATCATTATTTAAGGGTTATGATTACTTTATACAGCAATTAGTAATTTTTTTAATTTCTTTTTCTTTTCCAAAATTGATGTTTTCCCACTTCATTGGCTATACACATCACCGTCGCCACTGTTGAAACGCATTACCCACCACCTGTGTTCACATCAACAATTTAGTTTCCGTAAACGTTCAGCTATCAGCTGAATTGATTGAGTGCGTCAGATGTTATTTGCTAGAGTATTATCAGTAACAATACATACACACATGCATATATATATATATATATAATGGACTTTCCCGTCGTTTCCGACGTATAAGTGTCTTTCAGTTCAGTTTTTAATCCTGTACCTGACCCCATCGCCTAACTCTCTTGCCAGTGGACTTGTTGCTCAGGTGTAATAGCAAAGAAGGAACACAGAACACAGATACACTGGATGTCAGGGTAAACAAATCGTCATCAATGTGCAATTTACTGTTACAAAGTATAAATTAATATAAAGTATATATATATATATATATTAATTGATTCATCGAGTCTGATAGAAACCTCAGGAAGCACTGGACGGCCGTTTCGTCCTATATTTGGGACTCATCAGCAGTGCGCATCCACTACCGAGGGAATCGAAACCCCGACAGTTAGGTTGGCAAGCGAACACTATACCAACTGCTCCGCCGGGCCTCGAAGAGGTTGCAAATCAGACTCTAAGAAGCGCCGCTCACTCTCACATTCCGTGGTGGAACAACTGAGATTCTCTCTGACCATAGGACTGAGCCTCCTGGAGCCACGACTACTCTCACCGAGCCGCTCCAACTGGAGCATTAGAAGCTGGTTCAAGCGATGATAAACACGCATAGTAATGAGGAGGATTTGATAATCATAGTAATTGATTCATCGAGTCTGAGTTGAGTTCCACCACGGAATGTGAGAGTGAGCGGCGCTTCTTAGAGTCTGATTTGCAACCTCTTCGAGGCCCGGCGGAGCAGTTGGTATAGTGTTCGCTTGCCAACCTAACTGTCGGGGTTTCGATTCCCTCGGTAGTGGATGCGCACTGCTGATGAGTCCCAAATACAGGACGAAACGGCCGTCCAGTGCTTCCTGAGGTTTCTATCAGACTCGATGAATCAATTAATATGATTACCAAATCCTCCTCATTACTATGCGTGTTTATCATCGCTTGAACCAGCTTCTAATGCTCCAGTTGGAGCGGCTCGGTGAGAGTAGTCGTGGCTCCAGGAGGCTCAGTCCTATGGTCAGAGAGAATCCCAGTTGAGTTCCACTACGGAATGTGAGAGTGAGCGGCGCTTCTTAGAGTCTGATTTGCAATCTCTTCGTCACCGAGGCCCGGCGGAGCAGTTGGTATTGTGTTCGCTTGTCAACCTAACTGTCGGGATTTCGATTCCCTCGGTAGTGGTTGCGCACTGCTGATGAGTCCCAAATATTGGACGAAACGGCCGTCCAGTGCTTCCTGAGGTTTCTATCAGACTCGATGAATCAATTAATACAATTTTCAAATCCTCCTCATTACTGTGTGTGTGTGTGTAAAAAAGAACAGTTTTCTATTATATTTTTCTAAATTCTGAGTAAATTGCTGTACATCCAGTGACGTGCAAAGATTTGGTGGTGTTTGTTGATACTCGGGACTAACTCCTTGATTTATGCTACTAAGACTGAAGTCCCTACTTGAGTCTTAGGGGTTTATAGGATTGTATTGAGAAATGTGAGAAGAAAGGAAAACATTTTAAATATGTAAAAACAGATGAAACATGAAATAAACACTTTATTCCAATTAAATATAAGCTAAATATGGATACCCGGGGGGGGGGGAGAGCCGTCACTGCCTCTGCTCCACCTTCTGCACGCTACTGTGTACATCCAAATCGTAAATAAACTATATAGAAATATATTTTACTATTACGGATAAGTGTAGAACGGAATAATTTTGAAGGTTTATTTCATTTCGTCTTGTTTGTTTTTAGTTGGTATGAATATGTCATCGATTTTTCGAACATATATTATAGGTTTGGCTAAATTATTAAAGATTTATTCTACGAAAGTCATGTAGAAATTGGATAGTGATACCAGGATTCGATCCCGTAACTACGATGCTGTCTGGACAGAAGCATTACCATAATAATAATAAAATTTACATGTAATAATTAGCAGGAGTCTACTGTTGAACATATATGATGATAATAAATAATAATAATAATAATAATAATAATAATAATAATAATAATAATAATAAAATTTACATATGGAAGTTTAGGTAGAATAATTGGTTTAATGTTAGAAGATAGGAAAAATACAAAAACAGCTCAACTATTTCTTACAGCTCTTATAAATTCATAAATATCTCCCCTTTTTGTGAACACAGCAATTCGGCATTTTCAAACAGGACATTTTAAGATGTTTTAATAGATTTAATTTAAGAGAATATCAATGATATAAGCGATATCTGTGCTTAGAGAAAAGTCTTCTTTTTGCAAGTATGTGATGGCAACATTGATACCAGTTAAAATAATATTCTATTCAAGCTTTTAAATACTTGCTAAAATTGTTTGGCTACATTAACCAATTGGTAGCGACTGACAAGATGTCTTTGTTCTGGTTCCTTTCATTTTGAATTGGCTATTGGTTCAAGACAATTAGTAGATGATCATAAACGCATTTATTTAATGCTTTTGGGCTTTTCTTATTCCTTATTGTCGCAATTCAAAAGATTTCATTTGAAACCAGATTAACATTTTTTTAACAGTTCAGGGGTCCGCCTGTTAATTTCACATTATATTCGACTCGATTATAGGAAAAATAACCAAGAAAAGACAAGATTCTGTGTAATATTATGCATAAAATTAATATATGGTATCACAACATTTTAAAATCTGCATAAAAGGCTACGAAGATTAAAGGATATAATTTGTTGCAGGAATGGAAAGTATTATCATTTCATGCCTCCGGGAACAAACAATATTTGGCGGACTCATGTGAGTCCGGGTAAAGAAAAAAATTCGAACAAACAACAATTAATAAATGTATTAACAAGATATGTTACAGAAGGATAAGGACAGAAATGAAGTTGAAGTTATGAACAGCTCAATACAATCTTCAGTTTATGCCTTTGAAGTACTTACATAACTCGTGTCGACCGGAGTGAAAGGAAACTTGCGTTATCACTCTAAAGTTAACGGGAAAAGAGGAAGAGCCTTTCAAATATCGCGCCGGAAATCCAAGAAATTATTTATAATGGTAAAATTATCTAAGTTTAACATAAAATTTGTTACAACTACTTCTAAAACAAAAAAAAAAAAAAAAAAAAAAGAAAAAGAAAATAAAAAGAATTAATACAAAAAAATAATAAGGTAAAACTTGGAGGAAGCATCTACCCTATTATCCGTAATAATTATCACACAGGAGAAACATCAAGGAATTTAAATAAAAGATTATATGAACGCAAAAGAGTTTTTTTTTTGTTTTTTTTTTACAAAAGAACGCATTAAATGAATTAATTGTTCACCAGAATGAGTGTAAGTATAATTTCAATTTAAAGAAATGTTACTTTAAAAGAGAAAGCAATTTAATGAGACGAAAGTATATAGAAAATGCTTTAATCACTAGTAAATTTACGTCCATGTTCTTATAGCATTTCACCTTTATTGGCTGATCTTCTATTATAACAATGTATGATATTTAATAAGAAAAGGGATGGAAACAACGAAAAAGAAATTAAGTGAAAATGGTTAAACTATATATACAAAACATCTTTTTAATTTAAGCTTAAAATTCTGAGCGTCCCTTTTCCTTTGTGCGCAAATGTAGTCGCATCAGCGTAAACATCACTTTAGACCGATGCAATCCTAAAGGATGGAAACATAATGAAAAAGAAATTAAGCGAAAATGGCTAAACTATATATAAAAAACATCTTTTTAATTTAAGCTTAAAATTCTGAGCGTCCTCTTTCCTTTGTGCGCATGTGTAGTCGCATCAGCGTAAACATCACTTTAGACCGATGCAATCCTAAAGGATGGAACTCATCTTAGGAAAACAATTTTACACTTTGTCATAGTTTTTTTCCCCATAATCATGTTTAAGAAGCATTTAGTAGGACGCTACTTTAACATATGTGTATACAACATACAGATACTGCAGACAAGATGTTATTAAATATTTCGTTTAATGAAAAATTATTTAAAAAGTCATGTTATTTACTAAGCTGAACTTAATAAAGCAAAAGGCCAAACAGGGGTACATGAGGTTATATCATTCTTTCAAGTGATGAAGCTTACCTGCCTAGTAAATCAGCATTCGAAATCATGGCTTTTATTTGGATTTGGCATAAAATACGCAACTGTTTCAATCACTTTTCTTACAAGCTACTTGTGATACTGTCAGCATGAAACTGAAAATATACTTTTGTTGAAGCAATCAATCACACGCTGGAATAATTTTAATTGAGGCATATTTATTAGTATAAATATTTTCTCGCGGGCTAACAGTTTTTGACTCGATGACGAAAATGTTTCTATCTGATGCAATAATTAAGCCAACTAACCTATGAATAATTTTTGGATACTGAACAGTGTGACGTTTTATGTGTGATTATTTGTTTCTCTGTGCATAACATCTACCATGTTTAGGCAAATAGATACAGTCAACGACGAAATTCTTCGTACATCCATCAATTTTCAATACTTTTATCTACTTCTCAGAATCTAACGCCCACATGACGCCATGTTTTTTATACGTTAATAAGCGCAATTAAAGAAATATAAAACTCAATTTTCAGAAAAACAGGTTAAATACAGTAAATTTGTCAGGCGAATTAGGCAAAATAGAAAAAGACAAAATTATTCGTACAGTAGAAAATATCGTTTTAATTTGATTGATTCACGTAAGTATAGTAATTTGCATAATTATTTTATCGATGAAGCCTTCGAGACTATTTCTTCAGTAGAATATTTTTGATAATTCCAGCAAAGAACATCACGTGGTGCATAGAGTGTCACCATTGTTATTATTACGTTAACAACACGATGGGGAAGACAAAGGAGCTTAGCATTGACTTGAGACACAGAATTATTAACTTCTACAAGACAGGAAATAGTTACGGGTACATTTCAAACCGGCTAGCTATCCCTAGATCTACGACACAGTTCGTTATAAAGAAGTTTGAATAGTTTGGCGCGACAGAGAATTTGCCTGGTCGTGGAAGAAAACCTAAATTATCACCGAGAACTGCACGAAAACTGTGTCGCGAGGTTAACATAATCGAAGAGTTGTTTTGAAAGTCATCGCCAAAAGTTTGGATACAATGGGTATCAGCGTAAGTACTCACACAATACAAAGTTGTTTAAATAGAAATGGGTTGTATGGAAACGGAGCAAGACGAACCCTTTTTCACAAAGCCTATCACATTGCTGCTCGGCTTAATTTTGCCAAAACATTCTTGGACATAGAAAATTGCCTTTGGGAACAAGTACTATGGGGTGATGAAACAAAAAATGAGCTTTTTGGACATAATGATGTACAAAAGATTTGGCACAAGAAAGGTGAGGTTTCCTCCCAAAGAACACAGTGGTAACAGTAAAATATGGGGGCGGCTCGATGATATTTGGGGGTTGGATTAGCTCAAGGGGGACTGGACAATTAATTAAAATAAGAGAAATAATGAAATCTGCAGTCTATATCAAAATTCTGGATGACAATCTACAACTATCGGCGCAAAATCTTCAGCTTTGAGACAAGATAATGATCACAAACATAAGTCTAAATCAGTAACTTCATGGCTTCAGAAAAAGAAGATTAAAGTTCTACCATGGCCGTCAATGATTCCTGACTTGAATCCTATTGAAAATCTATGGCTAGAATAGAAAGTACGAATAAATCGTCGGACACCAAAATACCTTCAGGAATTAGAACGTGTAACCACTGAAGAATGGAAGAAAATCCCAGAAAAAACTTGTTCAAATCTCATCAAAAACTTTAGAAAACCATTGTGGCAAGTTATAAATATGAGAGGCCATATCATTGACTATTAATATTGAGAAATTTGTTCATTTTTTTCTATTTTTCATACTGTACGAATAAATTTATTTTTTCCTATTTTGCATAATTCACCTGTCAAATTTGTTGTATTTAACCTATTGTTCTGAAAATTGAGTTTTATATTTTTTTTCTTGTGCTTATTAACATATAAAAAACCTGACATCATACGGGCATTAGATTCTGAGAAATGGATAACAATATTGAAAATTGATGGGTGTACGAATAATTTCGTCGTTGACTGTACATAGAATTAACAAAACCTTAGCAAAAGACTAACTTCCGAACAGTACGTTTTTAACGTAAATTTATTGAAAAATATTCCATAGGGTTTGTATGTTTTAGGCACATATGTTGTAGCAGCGTTCAACTAAATGTCTGTTATACATTATTATAAGGGAAAACAACTATGACAAAAAGGAAAATGTTTTCGTACGATGAGTTTCGTCCTTTCAAGTGATGTTTACGTTGACGCGATTTGACATGCGCATAAAGCAAAGGGGACGCTCAGAATTTTAAGTTTAAATTTAAATTAAAAAATGTTTTCCACATATAGTCTAATCATATTCATTTCACTTCTTTCTCTTTATGTTTCCACCCCCTTTTGTTATTAAATATCATACATTCTGATAATAGAATGTCTGACAATAAAGCTGAAATGTTATAAAAACATGAACGTAAATTTACTGTGTATGATCTAGCGATTAAAGCACTTTCTATACATTTTCGTCTTAATAAAATACTTTCTCGTTTAATTAGAGATAATTTCTTTAAATTGAAATTATACTCATTACGGTGAACAATGCATTCCGTGTGTTCTTTTGTAAAATATCACTTTTGGTTTCATATTATCTTTATTTAAATTCATTGCGGCTTCTACTGTGTATTCTTTGTGGCATTTATTACAGATGATAGAGTAAATTCCCCTTCCAAGTTTTAGCTTATTATTATTTTTTGTATTAAGTCTTTTGCCGTTTTAGAAGTTGTAACAAATCTTATGTTGTCCTTAGGTAATTATATTATTATAAATTTTTGAACTCAAGAAGATTACTAGCTTACTTTTAGTAAGAGATAATTTGATATACTGTTAGGCAAAGCACACAGATACCACATTGACCCGAAGAAGTGGCCCAATCCACGGCAAGGCGCACTGATACTTACGTCTTTTAGCTTCCATGGTTATATTAGAGTAGAAGACTCAACGAACACCGTGCCTTTCATGGGCCTGTGAAGTCGTGAATTAAACCCTGTAGAACTGGTGACGTTTGGAGTAATCCAGTCTGTCGCGGTTCCATTTCTTTCAGGCTGATAGTAATGTTCGTGTGTGGATCAGACACCATGAGGCTATGAACCCCACAAGGCAACGTGCAGGTTGGTAGTGGTTCCGTAATCCTGTGTAGTGTGTTTACATGGCATGCATTGGGCCCTGTGGTCCGCTTAAATACATTATTTACCTGTAAATGCTACGTTGCAATGATTCGTGACCATTTGCAGTCATTCATGCACTTCCATCCACCTCAACATCGATGGGTTATTCCAAAAGGATAATGTCACGTGTCATCTTCGACACAGTGTAAAATACCGAAAGTTTTAAAAATTAGACAAGATTATATATATATATATATATATATATATATATATATATATATATATATATATATATATATATATATATAAACTTCTTGGTGTTGTCGGAATTAGCATAACTTTGGATTATTTCATCCTTATCCTACTACCACTATTCGTGCATCAATGTTGTGTGGAATTCTTTAAATTGTTCATTTTGGGAAAATGTTTTTATCTAACAGAGGTGAATGTATCTACTCGTTGCTTTCATCAAACAAGTCTCGACGCTTTCTGTATTTGGGTCCTAACAACACTTTAGCAATTTCAGTGATGGTGTACCCCTGAATGTGGTCCATTTTTCAATGCTACACCTGAAATGTATCAGGTTATGTTGGAACTAGTGTACACTGGAACAAGGCCGGGCAAAATGCGTTCTTCAGTCTGTTTTGGTGGATGCCATAACAATCTTTAGTTGATTGATATATGTTGGTCATAAGTGTACACTGATTTTTGTCCTGACCAGTCAGCACCTCTTAACACACATGGTATTCGAATATCATTAATGCCTGGTTATTATTTAGTAAGCGTGGCTTAGTTTTCCCACAAGTATGACGTAACCGAAAGATCGAACTCATTACTAATAATCTAGCCTGGCTTCTTAACCATTACGTCACGATGTGATGCTCTAGTTATTTACTAAGCATAACTTATTTCTGGCGCACGATCATAAGTATACGACACGTAGTGCGGATCAAACTAACTACTAATTATCTCTGAAAGAAAATTGCTAACCGTTACACTAAAGTGAGGTGCTCGTCCCTGATATCATATTGCCATACAAAATCAGTCGTGTATTGAAGCTTTGATCTTGGGTGCATCCAGCGGCGTACATAGCGTTTTTGTCTTTGGGTTGTGGTAGAATTTGCATTTAGCACTCTTATCAATATAAAATATTACTTCCCCTTTTATTGTATATGGAATCCACTCAAAAATATAGTGTTTTATATATTATTTCTCTATATTTTAAATTGCAACTCTCAATTTCAGTCAAGATTGTTTTAGATGTTGCCATAGAAGGATATGATTACACAACCAAGAGATTCAAATTCAACTTGCATTGGCAGGACTAACATTTTGCTTGGTGAAAATAGTCACAGTGTGCTAAAGGTTTAAAAGTTCCAAAACTGGACACCGTCTGGAAAATATTAAACAAAATAAAAAAATTACAATCACGGCAATTTATTTTGTTTTGATTACAGACAAAAAGAAAACTACAACAATAACAAACACGGTAATTTAAAAAAAAGTTAATTTTTATGGTCTTCCCTTCTGAAAAACATCATCAAAATCTATTTCACATCAAAATCTATTTCGTCGGCAAAGTCACGCCCGATGAAAGGTAGATCAGTTAGTTTTGGTTTGACTTTTTGCTACTGGGATTCTATTGCTTTTAACGTTATCAATATAAATACCAAATATATAACTTATTAATGTATTACTTTACTAAGAATTATGGCGGCATTGAACATACATGAATAAAATAAGAAGATAGAAAAACATATTTAAAACTAACTAGATAAAAACCTTTTTTTTTCATCAATTTTTATAAGAAATTGTTATTAAATTGACATTATAGGGTCTATGAAAAATCCTCTAGTAAACAGACTCAGTGTGTAACCCTCAAAGTAAATGTCTAGTGTAGTGGTTACATCAAGCGAAAAATAGTGTTCAAGTTAAATGAGAGGGAAAAATGCGTAACTAATATAGCGTGTTACTTCATTATATTAGTTTACCTAAATTCCGCCCCTAAATTTGTTGCTCAATGCGAATCTATTTTCTGGCCCCACCTCTAAGTCCACCAACGCGTGCACCCATCTAGTATTTATTTGTAACCCTGAACAGGATGTTGCTGAGATAGTCTTATACTTTTTACTACGTTGAAATCTCCGAAGAAGACAATTTTGACACTTTTAGAAGTTGTCTTAAATAATTGATCACATATTTTGTAGAATTTTTCTTTAGCGTCATCCGAACATTTAAGAGTGCGTGTAAAAACTTAAGTATCTGTTCTTGCTGAGGAGATACATAGAATTCAAGAAACATTCGTTTATCCCGGCTGGGAGTTAAGATACATTCCTAAACTGTTATCTTCAGTCAGTGGCTTCCCTCCTCTTTTAGTGAGGCTTCACCAGCAAATCTTCCGCTGAGTGCAATGATGTCAATTTTATAACGTTAGAGTTCATCAGCGATAAGATATATTCTTCTCTCGAGTCTTATATTGTAGGCTCTGGTCAGTAATGTCCACATATTCGAAGTTGCCATAATTATACTCTTTCAACTTTTCAGTTCATCCATCTGATCGCTATGGGGTGAGTCTGCCAATCGCGGGATACTAGCCAAAATTTTTCGTAGCTTCTTTCATGTGTATGTCGGAAATTCGTAAGAGGTCATCCAGTCAATATGAATGTTGTTGGAATTTCATGTTGTCCTTGGTCCACTGGCTTAGGGATCACCTTCGCGCAGGTCTGCGATAACAACACATAGAAGTCATCAACTTTTGTTTCGCCACGCGTTCATCACCGCAAGTTTTGAATCAAAAGATAGGTAATAAATGAATCTATAATGAATCTTTGCTGACTTAATGACACTTGTTTTCACCTTCTTCAGCCCTTTGTCAAACAATGATCGTCCAAAATGTTTTCCAGATCTGCAAATGTTCTACTGATTCTTCGAGGCTGCCAAACTATTTGGCATGTCAATCGCTCTCGGAAAACTTGAAACGCTCCATCATCTGCACCAAATAACAACCACCTGCATCCAACCTGTAAGTGAGGTAAATTTCAAGTACTTCTATAACGATAGAGATATTAATGCTCGAATCAAGGAAACATGCCAGGCATTCGGACAACATTGTAACAAGATACTCAAGCAGCACAAAATACACCTGTTACCAAAGCTAAAAGTGATCTTTCTTTCGCTTTTTCATGGGCGTTAATTGGGGACTTTACCTTAAGCAAATACACGAAACGGAAAAATTCCATATGTTGTTTCTTCGTTTCATACTCAGAATTCGATAGCAGGATGCCATCACCAAAGTTAAAATTATAGACTGCAATGATTCTATCAATATTGAATCTTCCCAACAACACCAGTAATGATAAGCCATCACCAGTATTAATAGAGCCCAACTGCGGTGTGTGGGTATGCCACCGGCATAGAGTGGTCGGCCTGCCAAATTGCCTGACTTATATAGTTCAGATATGAAAAAGACACAGAGGCCGATAAAAAAAAGAAAAAAAAAAAAAAAGAAAAAATTTATAAAAACAACCTTTTGTGGTGTAAAATCAAATAAAATGTATTTGAGTAGTATGTCAGAAATCGTTCCTACGGACAAACCATAGTCCATCAAGCGTCTATAAATTTTGATTTGGTTAGCTATTTTTGTTCAGCAGCACATCAACACCTCAATGGGTTATTTAATGCCGAAATCCAAATATTTTGTACGTAATTTTATTTTATTATTTTTTGAGATAGTAATGGTTTTAGTTATAGACCTCTTACTATTTAACCCATAACTGGGAGGAGAAGAGATGGATTCATAACTTTCTCAAGGGTATTTGCGTGTAAGTGAATATAACAAATGCAAACTGGAAGCGGAACTCGGCTCTTTAACAATAAACAATTCCGAGCTATTATCTATCACACCACACGCAAATCCAAGCTTACAGTACCGGGTATTCCCAAGCGGATACCCATCTAGGTAATGATCAGTCTCGACGTTGCTTAACTCCGGTTGTAAATATTGAGGAGACTCGGCGTCAGATACTCATCACTATAGGAAAACACAACAACGGAGCAACACAAGCAGTAATTAAATGTACTGACTTTCAGTGTCTGTAATGCTCTACACTCTGCACTGCCGGAGTTGGGTTGTGTAGCCATCGGAATACATAACGAAAGTCTTCTTCATATCCAAAGTAAAGCCTCATTATATCGATTTCTATCTATATACAGTCAACGACGAAATTATTCGTACACCCATCAATTTTCAATATTTTTATCCATTTCTTAGAATCTAATGACCGAATGATATCAATTTTTTATATTTTAATAAGCACAAAAAAGGAATTAAAAACTCAATTATTAGAACAATAGGTAAAATACAACAAATTTGACAGGCGAATTTTACAAAATAGGAAAAGACAAATTTATTCGTACAGTATGAAAAATAGAAAAATTTGAACAACTTTCACAATATTAATAGTCAATAGCATGGCCTCTCATTTTTATAACTGGCTGCAATCTTTTTCTGAAGTTTTCGATGAGATTTGAAAAAGTCTTTCCTGGGATTTTCTTCCATTCTTGAATGTTTACACGTTCTAATTCCTGAAGGTATTTTAGTGACCGACGATTTATTCCAAACTTTCAATTCTTGGCATAGATTTTCAATAAGATTCAAGTCAGGACTCATTAATGGTCATGACAGAAATGTAAACTTCTTTTTCTGAAGTCATGCAGTTACTGATTTAGACGTATGTTTGGAATCATTATCTTGCTGAAAAGTAAATCGCCGACCTAGATGAAGATTTTGCTAGATGAAGATTTTTGTAAATTTTCATCCAGAATTTTGATATAGTCTGCAGATTTCATTGTTCCTGTTTACAATTAATTGTCTACTCCCCCTTGAGCTAATCCGACCACAAAATATCATCGAGCCCCCTCTATGTTTTACTGTTGCCACTGTGTTCTTTTGGAGGAAAGCCTCACCTTTCTTGCTCGAAATCTTCTGTATATCATTATGTTGAAAACGGTCACTCCTTAGTACTTTGGCAAAATTAAACCGAGCAACAACGTGACATTATTTGTGAAGAGGGGTTTGTCGTGGTCGAACAACATACAACCCATTTCTATTTAAACAACTTTGTATTGTGTGAGTAATTACGCTGATACCCATTGTATCCAAACTTTTGGCGATGACTTTCAAAACAACTCTTCGATTATATTAACCTCGCGACACAGTTTTCGTGCAGTTCTCGGTGATAATTTAGGTTTTCTTCCACGACCAGGCAAATTCTCTGTCGCGCCAAACTATTCAAACTTCTTTATAACGAACTGTGTCGTAGATCTAGGGATAGCTAGCCGGTTTGAAATGTACCCGTAACTATTTCCTGTCTTGTAGAAGTTAATAATTCTGTGTCTCAAGTCAATGCTAAGCTACTTTGTCTTCCCCATCGTGTTGTTAACGTAATAATAACAATGGTGACACTCTATGCACCACGTGATGTTCTTTGCTGGAATTATCAAAAATATTCTACTGAAGAAATAGTCTCGAAGGCTTCACCGATAAAATAATTATGCAAATTTCTATACTTACGTGAATCAATCAAATTAAAACGATATTTTCTACTGTACGAATAATTTTGTCTTTTTCTATTTTGCCTAATTCGCCTGACAAATTTACTGTATTTAACCTGTTTTTCTGAAAATTGAGTTTTATATTTCTTTAATTGCGCTTATTAACGTATAAAAAACATGGCGTCATGTGGGCGTTAGATTCTGAGAAATAGATAAAAGTATTGAAAATTGATGGATGTACGAAGAATTTCGTCGTTGACTGTACGTGTTTATACCCGTATTCGCATGGAGAGAAATCATACTAATTCATACGTGTCCAGAGGCAGAAAAATTGCTAGCATTTAATATTTGTCTTCAAATTCTATAGCACTGAATAAAACAAGTGTAAGGAAATAAATAAAACCAATAAGTTTCCGAAACAGAATAATAAAAAGAAAGGTGATGGTATGATCTGAGGCATTGCTCATCCCGTTGCTGAGCCGACGTCGCCTTATTGGAAAAAGATCTACGTATCTTCCGAATGCAATCAAAAATGTTATCTTGGCGTTGTTTTAATCACGTGCATCAAACAAAAGTCGTGATAGCAAATGTATATATGTAATTATTATTTTTTAAAAAATCTTACCATGAACTGGAGGCCACAAAAGATAATCATCTTGGATGTAATGATATCATATAATATTCTGATGAGAATGTTCCACACCCTGAACAATGAAAACATCACGACAGTGAGGCAAAAAAACATGTCGGTAGGCAGTTCGTGACAATGGTTAACTTTTTATAAATTCATGGAAATTTTACGATCTTCTTTCAAATATCAATAGATTAAAAATGAATAAATAAATACAAAAAAACATACTTATATTTGGCGGTTCTAGGACAATGTACTTTGGTCCTAGTTAACTTATTTTAAAATTAGAGTGTGCTAAACTTTTATTAAAAACAGTCTCTTTTAAATTTAAATGCGAGCGTAACATTTTATCGTATTTTTTAAAAAACTCTTTTCTATAAATTTCTTTTTTCGTGTATTTGTTTCAATATTCTGTTACTGCGATATCTTTGTGGCGAGAATCAAATTAGAAACAGAGGTCGGTTTTGATGAATCTATTTTAGTTTTCTAAAAAACAAAAATCACAGCTTATATAGTATTACAACCAATTCAACGGATGCTAATAAGTGCTTTTTCTGCCGCAGTTTAGAGGAGACGGAAAGGAGAGAAGGGAGAGTCGAGCAGGTATAAAGAGACCGAAGAGGGGGGAAAAAGCTGAATAAATGGAAGAAGAAAAGGAAAGAGGAATAATAGAGAGGAGACAGATTTAAGCAAGAAAGAAGAGGCGGGGAGATAAAAAGACAAGAAGGAAAAACGTAATGTATTAGGTTGGTGCAAAAATAATGTCTTTTTTGACGTTCAACTTCAATAGAAAAACGACATTATTTTTGCACCAACCTAATAGATTAAAAAAAAAAGTAGCAAATTTCACGAACAAAAAAGTGACAGATATAAACGTATAATAGGAAAAATTAAAAGGAAATATGATTTTTCACATATTGAGTTTAAAATTTTCAACTGCACTCAATAAAGTTGATCAATAAGTAACGTTTTATTCTGAAGGTATGTCTACAACCAACATAATTTACGCTTACAAATTATGAGGGCTTTAAAAATGGACATTTTAAATGTATACATACATATATACAAAAATAAATAATACAAAGGTATAGGAAGACCTACGATAAGAAAAAATACTCACCGTAAAGTGGTCTATTGAAAATATATATATAAAAAGAAAAAACAAGAAAAAAAAAAGGGTCGACCGGTTGACACACCTCGCTCTTCAGAGGTAATCGAGGACAAAAACAAATAAGTACATAACAACTAAAAATGGAAAGGAAAAAAAGATTACTGTCAGGGAATTAGCATATAAATCACAGACAAATTTCATTTAGATTCAATAGAGATCCCTTCTATTTATATAGGGAAGGCTGCTTAGACTTAATATAAATAGTCTCAAGAAATCTCTGGTGGTAATCCGAACGCACTTTGCTACTTATTATGATAAAATCCCTGGCGAAAGAAAAGGCACAAATCGGATTATTTATAAAGTGTTCTGCAATTGCAGAACCGAAAGTATCAACATACGTATGAAAGTTTTCATACTCTTCTCTCGACGAAACTTTTTACTCTCCACAGATTATTTACACATTATTACTTTTTCAAGGGAACGTTTCCCTTTTGTGGACATATCATTTGTCATCGGACAGGAATTGTTCGCATTTACCGGCGACTTAGTATGGGTTTCTATTGCACGTTTACAAAGTTCAAATATGAATCAAGTTTAGTCGTAAGTTTCATAAATGTCAGGAAATATTAAGACATATTATCTTTAAAAAGAAACAGCCAGGAAAAATTATCTAAATTTAAAAACTACTGCCTACTTAGCTATTTTTGCCATATCTGACTTAAAGTTAAATTAAAAACTCGATGTGGCAGAATGTGTCTAAATAATACCAAGAACAGCAATATGATATCATTAGGACATAGGTTATTACGACAGAGTAAAATGACTTTTAAGCTGATTAGCCTTCAATAGTGAAAACAGTGAGCAATTAAAATGGACAAAAGACCGTTTGCAATACTGGCACGTTGTCATCTTTTCAGGTGAATTCACATTTGATCAATTTTCAAACAATGGACATGTTTCAGTCGGCAGATTGGGTAGCAAATTTTGGACATGAATTTTGTACATTATCAAAGTTGATGGATTTTCAGATATAGGGCGATGAATCATTCAGAACGCTGGTCATTCGAGGCTACATGAATGCATTGGAAAATAACAATTCTGTAAAAATAAATAAGTTTCGCAATATTTATTAACGGTTATTTTGAGAAAACAACAAATTTTCACGGATATTGGAGGTTTATTCAATATAGCGTAAAAAGAAATAGAAATAGACTCTTGTCCATTTCAGTCTTTTGACAAGAATCGTTCTGAGTATGTCTATACAATTTTGATTTCTGAAATAAAGAAAATGTCAAAATTTCTATTAAAAAAATAGTAAACGAAAACGGAAAACATTTGCTTCAATTGTTTTAATGCAACCTGGTTGAATATCTCACAAGGTAAAATTATAAAAAATTGATTCCCTACTAAATCTAAGTTCTTGTGCCAAACAAAAACTTAATTAGTAAGAATTGCAAGTCGTAATAGCCACAAAATTACAAATAAGACATAACCAATGTGTAAAATGTTAAAGGAAAAATATTTATTACACAATTATGAAAAAGGTACAAATACAGTTTGCACAAAAATTGCCTTTTTGTGCGCCTATTAAGGCAGGATAACAATTATCTGATAAGGAGGATTACTATTCAAAAATGGAAAACAATACTATTTGGGAAAAAACAAGGATTTTAAAAAGGCAAAAAGAGGAAAGAATTCAAGAAGGCAGTAAAATCAAAGGAGAAACCACCTTTCAGAAAAAAACAAAACAAAAAAAACAAAAAAAAAAAACGTAACTACTTTTACTTGCCTAAATACAGCATATCTGCGACATAGAGCAATTTTTGAAAAATCCATTTTAAATTTACAGTTCGTCAGTGGGAAAATTTTTTAGAATTCTTTTCGTTCTTTGTTGTCCAACAGCAGGAGAATTTTCACTTGAACTTCAAATTTATTTAGTCTCTCTGTAGCTGGCTGGTAACTGGTACCTTCTAGATGCTATCTTCTTGATGTCAAAAGACTTCTCCTCCTTTGATTTGTCTTGTCCCATTGTTATCAAAAAGGCTTCTCATCTACTGACCGAGATCTCCTATTAATTCAGAAATTTAGATTCACAGAAGGCTCCTTCCTTGTTTTCACAGGGGTATGAGACACCGGCTCTCATTGGCCAAAAAATACGATAAAACAATTTTCCATAAACTTGAAATAGATTCTTCACAATTTTGGCGGTTTTCAACCGCTATGCCGAAGAAGATATACAAATGTAACACTTTCTTTTACTCAAAACTCCTGATCTTCATAAAAATACACTTCTCTCAAAAGAACGTGTACTAAAAAAATCAAGACGATTAAACATTTATTCAATAGTTACATTTTAAAGTAGTAAAATAAAAGTTTTATAAAACAGCAGATTCAATAAAGTCTATAATATTCTTGAATTGATGAAAGATATTCATTTGAAGATAAAAGTGTATATTTACTTTCGTTATGTTTATATGTGTGTGTGTGTAAATTTATAAACACATATGAACGTTTAACTTCAAATGTATTAGTAAAACTAAATACATCTTGCTATCAACCCGAAGTGAAATTTGAAGATCAACAAATACCATTGAAAAAGGTCATGTACCTTAAATATCCGTCATTGACATCAAGTCTAAGACATCATAAGCAACATCCAACTCCATAAACAGTGTGGATATAGGAATCAACACTGCATGGTTGGTGCCAATTTAACGCCTCAATGCTGATTGAGACATGCAACTGACAGTCACGATAGAGAGTAGATTCTTATATACACACTGATTATATCTATAAAACTCTACCTCTGATACTGAAAGCATTTCTCAAAATATCACAAAATTTAAGTTGGGCTGGTCATGTTTCAAAGATGAGTGACGGCGGAATACCTAAGGTCCTCGTGTATAGCCAGCTTGACAGTAGACAAAGGACTGTTGGACGGCCTGGACTCAGGTATAAAGAGAGGCAAAGGAGTAACCTCTCAGCAGTCAATGTGCTTCATACTAACTCCGAGCGAGTTACCTTGGATATAAATAACAGGAGATATTTATTCCAGAGTAGTATCAGAAATTTCTAAATCAGCCGTATTGAGCGGCTAAGAACCGAAAGGCAATGGTGAAAAGCATCAGCAAATGTTCCTGTGGCGATGTCCCAAGATCTTCGCTGTTTCACAATGTTACACATACGACACAATATAAAAATTGAGAGAGGTTGTCGGATCCTCATACTTCGAAATCGACGTGAGAGTCCATCATATATATATATATATATATATATATATATATATATATATATATATTACAGGTAATCGATCCGTTGGTATGTAATCCGGGTGGATCCTAGTAATATTAATTATTAAAACTGATCCACAGAAAACTCAAGGGTTTTATTTTAACAGAGCATATGTATTTTTTACAGCAAAAAAAAAAAAAAAAAAAATTACCTCAACATAGAGATACTCTATTTCAGGCCGTTCTGTACACGGCTATCATCATCCCCTAAGTGTCTGTCTCGGAGCACTGTTTTAAATTTATAGCCTAGGGGTTAGAATCTCTGACTGAGGCCAAATCAGTCGGGTTTCGGTCCTGGTTTGAAGCGATCGGATATCTAGCTACACTGATGAGCTATGATACAGCGAAGCAGACTGTCTGTGGATGCCGATATATATATATATATATATATATATATATATATATATATATATATATATAAACAAACATACAAGAAATGATCATAAACGGCGAAGCTGAAAAAAATGTATTGGGGTGGGGATAAATAAGGAGTCACGACTAAAATAAATATATTACTAATACAATACTTAGATGTAAATAAGATCCTAGTGAGTACAAAACAGAAAAAATTGTACTCACAATCCATCCATGAGACAAAGTGAACGAAGAAAATTCACCGGCATGTACAAAGTCGGTGATTTTTAAAACAATATATAAATTATGTGGTATAGGATTTTATATATATATATATATATATATATATATATATATATATATATATATATAGACACACATACATACATACATACATACATACATAGATACATACATACATACATACACACATATACACACAGACTTATTTAAAATAATTTTTATTACTGCAAACGAAGTTGATGGCCGTATCTGAATTGACCGACTCGTTTTTTAAATAGTTTTTATTTCGTCTACCAGCCTGCGCATTCAAGAAAACGTAATAAAGAAAATGTGGACTCAAGTAGTATTTGAAGTTGCGACCCCCTTTGTAGGAGAAACCAGCTTCTGATCTGGCATGCATTAGACCGCTCATCCTTCATGTTAATCTCTTCATTCAGATTGAAAATCGCATCTGCTCAGTTGAAATGTAAACAAAACAATTTCTAAAGAATTAATAGATTTTTTATTCAGACATATTTATCACTTCACACGTTATTCTTATTTGTTGCCTGTATCTGAGTAGAACGCTGCGTTTATTAAACAATGTTTATTTCGTCTACTGGCTTATGCATCCGAGAAAACATAAAGAGAATTTCTCATAAAATATGACGAATTAAAAATGTAACAAACTCCAGTAATTCTTTCTTCTTTTATGTGGCATGTCCCTTCAGGATGTAGGCGATCATGGCCCTCCACATTCTTCTGTCCCTCTGAGCACTTAATAAGTTTTGTCTTGTTATTTCTCCCAAACCTTGGTCTACCATACATTTACTCAAGTTCATCAAGTAAGTTACGCGCTGCTTTCCTCTGTCCTTCTTTCTCTCAATCTGTCCTTTGAATATCAGATTTTCCAAGTCTTCCTTCCTCATTATGTGCCCCAGAAATTTCACCTGCCTCTTCCTTATGTGAAGTATAAGTTTCCTTTTTGTTTCCAATTTCTCCAAAACCTTGTTGTTGCTCACATATTCGGTCCATGGTATCCTCAACATCTTTCTGCAGAACCACATTTCTGATGATGCTTCAAGTCTCTTAGAAACTCAAAATAATATTGACAAAAGAAAGAAACAATATCTAACAATGAAAACAAGTATTTCGTATATAACGTTTCCTTTGAAGACATGATGCAACTTTTAATTTAAATAAGTCTTTATATTGTGTTTAAAAACAGGATCGCCCGAACGTAGACGAACACAGTATTCGTAATTATCTCAGTAGTTGGTTATTATTAGCCGAAGATGAATAGCGATTTTGCCTAAAATGAACAATTACTTTGCCACAAATGCTGTTTCAATCAGCCAATGGAAGTATTTTTCTCGAAAAATGCTGGAAACTATTTGCACAGTTATCTTCTTAGAATATCAATCGAACACATCGCTGTCTATGTGTTAAAGTTGGATGAGTTTTCCTGATGACAGCTGAAAGGCATATGCTATCCCTGTTGGTGACCACACATCATCGTGACTCGGTCCCAGCAAGCTGTATTCGTGACCTCAGTCGGGGTGTATCTTCGGGCAGCAGCATATTTATCCTCGTATCCTGCACATTTCATGTAACTTCCCATCAATGTAATGGGTTCGATCCAACAGTAATGTTTGAAGCGCCTGATTAAATTCTTCAGCAAAAAGGTCCCAACGGTGATGGAAAATTCGATGAAGATTCGAAAATAGGACCGTTTTATGGATATAAAGTGGAGGCAACGGCAAGCGATATTAGAAATGTGTTAAATTAAAAAAAAGAATAACTTTACTGACCAGGAACTCTGTAAACAACTTTCAACTAAATATTTAATGAATTTTTTTCCTTTCTGTTAACTTACTACACACAGCGGAACTTTGTACATGTTAATGAAATTATATTTGCAATTATTTATAGTAAAATATGCTGCCGAATTTACCACTACTTATTCAAAAACCTTTTTCTAGTTCTCATTCAGCTTTTAACAGAAATTATGAACACTGAAGAATTATTAGGTTGGTGCAAAAATATGTTATTATGTGAGAAAAGGATATTATTTTTGCACCAACCTAATAATTATTAGGTTGGTGCAAAAATAATGTCGTTTTCTCACATATGTTACTATGTGAAAAAACGACATTATTTTTCCACCAACCTAATATTAATGGAAACCATTTTTCACCTGTTAGCAAAGAAAATGATATTCCTTTTGTTTATTTTCAGTATATACACAAAATATTAATGCATATTGATGGTAGAGAAAAAAATATTAAAAATAGTCACTATTTTTAATAGGGCTCAACTAATTATAAAAAGTATTCTCGGTGAAAACAGAATAAGTTGTTATTTCAGTTAAATTCTGATTTCAAGTCATGGAAGAATTTATTACCAGTGATGCTGTTGTGCAATAGGCACACTATAATCGCAAGGTATATTAAAAGATATTTGTCAAAACTGCCGTAGCTAAATATGGTAATCTGTTAACGGTATCATATATTAAATGGTTTTAAGTCCTTCAGCGAAACGCCATTCTAAATTATATATATAATTTAATGCGCGCATGACCCTGACATTATAACATAGAGGGAAAAAAATCCATAATGGATAATTTTTTCACGTTCTAATGAACTCACAATACATTGTCAACCGTTTGCATTTAAAAGCATAATGAAAAATTACGATAATGGATAGTAACGCACAGCTTTGTATAAATACTTGTACCCCTGAACAACATATACTTTTTATACAACTTGCAACCCTGAAGATGATTTTGGAAGAAGATCGAAAGTACATGGGAAATAAAAGTAATTTAAGCAGTTATAGCACATTTTTCTCATCCTTTAGCATCAATACACGGAAGGTTATTCGTGAGTATGAACGGATTTTGTTAAAAGCTAGCAGGCATAATGTCTGTAATTTATTCAATCAGATATGCCTAAAAGAGAATTTGCTGCCTAAATACACAAATTCTAATATATATATATATATATATATATATATATATATATATATGCGTGTGTGTGTACCAGGGTACCATACATACAGGGTACCATGTATAAATTTTCTTCTAAATTACGCAAAAACAAAAATTAAAATAACACGGACATCTCATTTTAACAGATATATTTATCAAAATTACACAAAAATAACTAATACTGAAGAGTAAATTTATTCAATAAAATCTCCATTGGCTTCAACCACGACTTCCAGACGACTACGGAATCTCCTGCATCTCTTCTGTATGGTTTCCTTGTTTAAGTTGGTGAATGCTGCCATAATCTTTACCTTCAGTTACAAAATTTTGTTGGTCTCTAGCTCAACAGTACTCCATATATAATAATCAAGGGGGTTGTAATCGGAGGAGTTAGGTGGCCAAATGTATGGGGTGACGTTTTCACAGAAATTGTCTGACAGTTATGACTGGGTTCTCCTGCTTGTGTGGTATGGTGCATTGTCCTGTTGCCAGATATAGGGTCTCCCAGCAGCCGCCCTTTTGACCCAGGGCAGCACTACCTCCTTGATATATATATATATATATATATATATATATATATATATATATTGTTACGTGTTGATAATTGTAACAAAGGAAAAAAATGATTTACCACAACACAGAGCTAAATCACAAACAAATATTTAATTTACTAAAATAGAACATAAAATATATACAGGATAAACAATTATGGCCTATAAAACAGAAAACACAGAGTTACTGGCGAAATGTTACGAGGGAGAAGGAAAGGGAATCAAATATCTTTATCACTTTAGGGCTAGTGAAGTAATCTACGTGCTATATTTGGAAATCCACAAAGGTGTGTAAATAAATATTAATTTTTAGTTTGGTCAATGAAAATTAGTCAAAATTCTATTTACCAAATTTGTTCCATGATATTCTCTTTTGGGTTTTGGTTGGTCGGCAACTTTTTATAGAGATTCTTTCGGCTGGATATATTAGCCCTTGAATCAAAAGCCGGAGTTGATAACGGCAGAAATTTCCTTTCAACAACTGACAACCCTTTTCCAAAATCCCATTTTTATAGGGGCTAACACCTAATTTGCATATTTCTAGATGTTTCTCGAATCATCTAGATTTTTCTCGAATATACTAGAATGATCTAGAATCTTCCAAACATTCTATTTCTAATTTCTCTATTTTACAACTACTTCATGAATAAAAACTTTTTTGTAATAATAAGTAGAACTCAGTGGAATCCCTTATTATAGAAATGCATCCTCGTAACACTTCCCCTCTTCAAAGTAAAAGTTTTGATATTAGAATGAAAAACTTTTATAAGAAAATATCAGTCTATTTTTTTTTTGTAAAGAAATATGTCATAATATCAATATTTTGAAAAGTTATGCTCTAGATAAAGCATCTGCAATAACATTGTTCCTTCCTTTAATGTGTTTTATAATAATATCATATTCTTGCAGGAGAAGACTCCATCTTGTAAGTCTTTGATTTTTGTTAGTCATCTTTTGAAGGAAAGTTAATGGATTATGGTCGGTATAAATCAGAACAGGATAAACAGTAGCATTGAGGTAAAAGTCAAAATGTTGTAGTGCTGATAACATCGCCAAGCATTCTTTTTCAATAGTAGAATAGTTCTTCTGGTAGGTGTTGAACTTTTTTGAGAAAAATCCAATGGCTCTATCGACGCCTTCATCATCTTCTTGGATTAAGATACCACCCATACCGACATCACTGGCATCGATTTGCAATTTAAATTGTTTTGAAAAAATTGGAGTTACAAGAGCTGGGCCACCAATGAGAGTCGACTTGATTCTGTTAAAAGCCTTATTACAGGTTTCACTCCACTTGTATTTTACTTCCTTTTTAAGGAGGTCGGTGAGAGGACTTGCTATTGATGAGAAATTTTTACAAAATTTTCTGTAGAATCCCGCTATACCAAGAAATCTCATTAGTTGTTTTTTGTTAGTTGGGATAGGATACTTTAAGATAGCATCCACTTTTGCTGTGATAGGCTTAACCTGTCCCTGACCAACGGTATGACACAAATAATTTATTTTTGCATGACAGAATTCGCTCTTGTTTAGGTTCACACATAGGTTTGCTTCTTCTAGCTTAAGAAAAAATTGTTTGATGATGTGTATATGTTCATCCCAAGTCATGCTGTACACAATTAAATCATCTATGTAGACCTCACATCCCTGAATTTCGTGTAGAAGGGAATGCATCATCCTTTGAAAGGTTGCCGGCGCATTTTTCATCCCGAACGCCATAACCTTATATTGGTATAAACCATCCGGAGTCACAAATGCTGAAATTTTTTTGGCGTTGTCAGTTAATGGTACTTGCCAATAACCTTTCATTAAATCAAATTTACTGACATATTTCGCCTTGCCAATGTTGTCAATACAATCATCAATTCTAGGAATTGGAAAAGAGTCGCTTTTGGTTATTGCATTTACTTTTCGAAAGTCTGTTACAAATCTGTAAGTGCCATCAGGTTTTGGTACAAGAATTCACGGAGAACTCCACTGACTGTTGCTTGGTTCAATTATGTCATTGTCTAGCATATATTTAATCTCTTCTCTCAACTGCTGAAGCTTGATTGGATTTACCCGGTAAAAATGTTGTTTGATGGGTTTTTCATCTCCAACTAAAACATCATGTACTGCAACCGTTGTTTTTTTAGGAACATCAGAAAAAAGATTTCGAAAATCATTGACCAAACCATGAATGTCTTTTCTTTTCTCATTTGATAAATGTTTGAATTTTACATTTAAATTAGACAGGATTTCCGTGTTTTTTAAATGACTACTCTGACCCATGTCCTTCTCCCTAATTACTGTATCTTAATTATTGTCTAAATCATCTTCAAATTGATTTGTATTACTAATGTTTATTAAGGTTGAGACAGGTTTAGTATTTATTACATAATTTCTGTCGATGTAATTTTTTAACATATTAATGTGGCAAATTCTTTTCTTTTTCCTTCGATCTGGGGTGTGGATGATATAATTTACATCATTAATTTTCTTTTCTGAAATTTGCTTCTTTGCTTTAGGCCTAGTAATAACGCAATCAGGATGATATACGTCACTGTTTTCTTCAACCACAAATTCATCGTTTATTTCTATTTTATCACAGACGACTGGTTCTGCTACTACCCTGTCACCTGCTAAGTCGTTGCCTAACAGTAAGGAGACCCCTTTAACTGGTAGGGTTGGTCGTATACCGACTACAACGGGACCATTCACCAATTCCGATTTTATATAAATTTTGTGAAGGGTCACCTTAATGACACCAAATTCAATGCCTTGTAATAAAACAAAATCGCCAGTGAAGGTCGATTCCGATAGCTGTAGTATACCTTCTAATAGTAAAGTTTGAGACGCACCGGTGTCTCGTAAGATTTGGACAGACCTAGCTTTCTCAGGGTCGTTGATGTAAACAGAGCCCTGGGACAAAAATGGTCTATAATTTTCCATATATGAGTTTTTATTGTTTTCAGTAACACCTGGTTTTGAGAAGGAAAACTGAGGAAAGGAGTTACTCTTAATTTGTTGTCTAACAAAGGCATGAGGTTGAAGGGAGTTATTTTCTTCCCGTTTTCTTTTTAGGATTCGGCAATCGGATATGATGCGATTATCCTTCTTACAGTAGGCACAGGAAATTTTTGATTCTGTTGGAAGAGAACTTTTAGGTGTATCTTTTATTTTTTGTGTATATAACTTCTCTGAGATACATTATGAGGGTGAGATTCCGACAGTATATGTGTATTTATATGAAAGCCTGACTGGTTTTCAGTTATATTAATTTTTTCAAAACTCTTTTTGTGAGTTAGACTATGGGTATCTGCGATTACCGCGGCCTCGTTAACAGTTTCTACATTTTTTTCATCGATATGCGTTCGAATCTCCTGTGAAACGCATTGTTTAAATTCTTCAACAAGAATGAGTTGGCGTAATTTATCATAATCATTATTTATTTTTTTCGCCCTAACCCATCTATCAAAAAGATCTGCTTTTTCTCTAGCGAACTCAACGTATGTCTGCCGTTCGAATTTTTTGTATTTCCTGAATTATTGCCTATATGCTTCAGGTACTAATTCGTATGCATTTAATATGGCATTTTTTAATTTTTTATAATCTGTGGCCTCATCAATACTCAGAGCCGAGTATATATCAGCAGCTCTGCCAACCAAAACAGTCTGTTAGAGTGTTGACCAGATTTCGTAAGGCCATCCTAAATATTTTTCCACCGTTTTTTCATAAAACTTAGGTACTAGTTTGATATATCTTCCTGCATCAAATGTTGCACTTAATGAAGAAGAATTATTGGAATTTTGACTTCTGTTTTCTCGTAATTTCAATTTTTCTAACTCTATTTTTTCAGCTTCAATTTTTAATCTTTCCAATTCTATTCTTTCTTGTATCTCTAATTTTTTTTATTTCTAATTGAAGACGTAAACTACTTTGGTCGTCTTTCCGTCAATATTACACGAGTCTAAGAGATTTTTATCCATTAGTTATTTAACGACAATACTTTTCATTTCTGCTTTTTTCATTGACGGGTTTGTATTTAACCTGAAATAGTCTGCAATTTGTAATAGCTAATCACAAACAAATATTTAATTTACTAAAACAGAACATAAAATATATACAGGATAAACAATTGTGGCCTACAAAACAGAAAACACAGAGTTACTGGCGAAGTGTTACGAGGGAGAAGGACAGGGAATCAAATATCTTTATCACTTTAGGGCTAGTGAAGTAATCTACGTGCTATATTTGGAAATCCACAAAGGTGTGTAAATAAATATTAATTTTTAGTTTGGTCATTGAAAATTAGTCAAAATTCTATATACCAAATTTGTTCCATGATATTCTCTTTTGGGTTTTGGTTGGTCGGCAACTTTTTATAGAGATTCTTTCGGCTGGATATAACAATCCTTGAATCAAAAGCCGGAGTTGATAACGGCAGAAATTTCCTTTCAACAACTGACAATAACAGCGTCTGTTTCTAGCTTCTTTTTTTTTTACAAAGAAAATTAGTGACATCTTCTCTCTTAACTTCCTTCTCTCTTTTTCTCTCTTTGGGTTTTTTTCTTCTCTACCCCTTCGATATCAATATATAACTTCCGTTAAGTTAACCGTTTAAGTGTGTCAATATCTGCTAACTCCCTCATGTCTTCTCTCTCTCCCCTCTCACTTCCTCACTTCCTTAATTTACATGTTTAATACGGCCCGTCAAAAATGTGTAAGTTTTCTTTTCATTTTTTGTTTGGTAGTAAAGTCTGATGATCCACAGTCCTTTTAAAAGGGCTGTGGTGAAATAATTTATTACATGGAACCTTAAAGTGGTCTGTTTTTATTTAAATTATATATATATATATATATATATATATATATATATATATATATGTATCATCTGGAGGTAATTTCAATTGATAATTTAACTTAAATTTAAATATACCAATCTTTAACCATCAATATTGATAGTAAAATATTAAATTAATTTTTTTTGATATTTAAACACTTCAGATGTCACCTTACGTTAAATTTAATTATGAAATTAAACAAAACTCTAAATAAATTCAAATATTATAAATGTATGTGTATGTAATTTATGTATGAATATGTATAGGTACCTGTGTATATCGCTACATGTGTGTCTATGTGTGTAATTTTGCATGTAAATAAACGTCTGTATATATGGGATTTGCATGGATATGTATGTGATATATATAAGAAGAAAGTAAAATCTTTAATATTACCCTCAAATATTACTCCATTTTAATTAAACCTAAACTTTAAATAAGAAAGATTACCCTTATAAAAAATAAATTGGATTCATAAATTAGATTTAAATATGTTACCGTAACTATTTTTTACAATATTAAAAAAGTACGATCGGTCGGGTAAACAAACTGTTATAATTTAAAATATTTTTAATATGTTCTCTATAAATGTGTTAATAAATATAGTATTTAACTTATATTAAATCCCTAAACTTTTTGTTTAAAAAAAATTAAATATTTAAATTGATAGCTAACATCAAATTAATTTATTCGAGTTTTTTTAGACATCTAAATTACTATCAAGCATTAAAATCTATTCTTTACATAAATTGCTAAAACCCAATCACAGCCTCTTTCTCTTTACTTCCCTCTCCCTCTTCTTTCTTTTTCCTTTTCCTTTTCCTTTTCTCCCTTCTCCCCTCCCATTTCAGTATATCACTTCTGTTAAGTTAACTGTCTAAATAGGTCACGGTCTAGTCACTCCTCCTCCCCCATATAAAGTATACTTGAGAGAGATATGAAATTAGTCCCTCCCTATACTCTACCATGTCTCTTTAACTATCCCTTTTACACTCTCTGTTAAATTACAAAAACTTACACTACCCATCAATTTTAATTTCATTTTTCATTTCATTTCATTTTTGGAAGTGCTATCTGTTGATCCGGTGTCCTTTAAAAGGGCTCTGGTGAAATAAATTATTATAATGGTACCTTAAAGTGGTCTGTTTTTCTTTTTAAATATTAGCTCTGGATTTACATTGAGCTCTCAGGATTTCATCCTCCTTGGGATTACCCATACGGATTACCAAGTTCTTCATAACTTATATATATATATATATATATATATATATATATATATATATATATATATATATATATATAATGTTTGAATTAACAAAAATGTATTACAATTCAATCCATTAATTCTTTAGAAATACACGCACACACATGTACATGGTGTGTAAATATTTCAGATAGAGTATATTTGTAAAGGAGAAAAGGAAAACTTATCTCTGCCTTGATAAAATCCTTCAGAGGGCGAAATGCACCGGCTAAGATAAGTTTTGTTTGTGTCTTTATATATATATATATATATATATATTTGTATTAAGGCAGCAATGTATCCCAATAAAAAATTAAATCAACATATATTATACAAAATATAATATGACCAATTGAATTATTCGCAATACCTCCTCCTCACCATTGATATATAATGTTGGTTTTACGTAATAGAACATATTACGTAAAACCCACATTATATATTAATTAAAATGTCCCTTGGGAGAATGTATATCCCACAGAAAAAAAACAAATATATATGTTCGATATTCGACAACTACATTATCAGGACGTCTCACTCTACACATGTCTGACTATTCGTCCATTGCGAGACATTTACACCAACATTCCTGTCCCAATTCGTTGTATAGAAAAATACTGATTCATAGCACAACTATCCTACACCAAGAAAATAACAATTTAAAACTACAGAGCCTTATTTAATTGTAATATACAGAAAATAATCGTGAATATGAAAGGATTATGATAAAAATAGCATACATAATGTTTGTAATTTATTCAGTCAGACATATATATGTATATATATATATGTACGTGTAGGTGTGTATGTGTACATATTTACACGCACACACTTACACATACATGTGCACAAAAACACACTTACACTTACATGTGTACACACATACATGCGTACACGCTCACAAATATACATATGTATAAATATATATACGAGGGTGAAATAACCCGACATAAGATCTAAACTCTGATCTGAAATTTTCACTATATAATGTTTGATCCTTTTGCTCTATGGAGAAACGCTGGATTAAGTATTTTTACATTGAAGGAAATCATTTTGAGACATATATATTTATTGCACACAATGAATGTTTTTTTTAACTTATCATTAGGCTACTGGTTTATTGACAAACCTACGTTTACATCAAGAAGATATAGATAAGTAATACATGATTACGGTATATTAAAATCTTAGCATTACAGCCAAGTAATGGATGGTCTTTTCCGCTCCTCTCTTGTGGATAATGAACAAGTTGAATAAGTTCTAAAATTAATAGTAAACGTAAAAAACCCAGTAATGCTAGATTAGTACGTGTCTTTTGGCATTAGTACTTTCTCCTTAATAGCGCAGTTCCAATACAATCCTATATGTACACATTTTTGTATTTATTCTTATGCAATTTTAATATATATATATATATATATATATATATATAGTTAAATGAACATCAAATATACATACACACAAAAGAACATACATACATACATACATACATATATATGTACATATTCAGTTATAATTATATATAATATACACATGTCTACTTGCATATGTTTGCTGTGAGTCTTAATTGGCATGTTCTTCAACCTTTAACACAAGTCTTGGCTCTGATATATTAAGCGCATCTTGATTAAATTAATGGTTAACCAGTCTAAATGGGAGGAGAGTTTGTTACAACTGTAGTTAATATTCACAAATGCTGTACGTTCAAAATATTTTCAGATTACATGGAAAATCAATCCATTTGCTTTTGTCCTTTTTGAAAGTCTATAGATGCGCGCAATTTGCAACTTATCCAATCAAAAGTTAATTCTACTTACTGATATCTATTACGAGAATTCCGAAGATAAATTTATATAATCAGTTTCCAACTTAAGCTTACCGCTAATGATTTCCACTATCCAATATTCCACCCGAAAAATCGCCAATATGAATTTAATTCCTAAATTGTATATTTCCTCAGTGAAATCACTTCCATTACCAGAGATTGCAATTATCAACGATACGTTATATTCCAGTCGTGTATTTCTGATTCTCTAATTGTTGTCAAGGGCCCGACTCTACTCTTCCTGATTACATTCTCTCCTACATTCTGTTTTGATTGCAAGCAACTCATATTTAAAATTCACTTCCAGCTGCTCCACGCATTTTTGTTTCGTTTTCGAAATTGCCGGTAAACACCAACCTTCACCGGTAGCAAGTGCATGTAAGAACGCATACATAATGGGTTAAATTATAACCAAGTAAGCAATTAAGTGTATTTAGAATGTATTATTTGTGGCTTTTCTTTATTTACGATGTACAGTGTCAAATATCATTAGTATGATTGTTTTCCTTGAAGAAACAAAAAATAGCACAAATCTATCTATCTATCTATCTATCTATTCTCTTTTTTTTTTTGCTGCTGTTTTGAATATTACATGCTTTTGAGAACTACTTTGATGAACCTTGTAAGCCTAAATATCTCTAAGATCAGTATCAATAACTTTGAATTAAGATCTTCATTTTCTTCCAGAGCCAGCATTTGAGTGGTCTTCATAAAAAGTCCATATTGATTGGTTGATATAAATAATGCTGAAAAGTTCTCAATCCGACCCACTTACTAAAATGACTATTTCAATGACCAAAGATCAGAGTACTGATTTTTGGAAGTTGGTCAGGGCAATAACTTTTCAGCACCTCCCCGTATATGTAATAAACCCTTTCACTTTCTTATTATTTCACTTAAAAATGATCTCAGCAACAATGAGAGATTTCATTGATATAAAATATTATGTTCACACATAATTTCAAACTCTCTCTCTCTCTCTCTCTATATATATATATATATATATATGTATATATATATATATATATATATATATATATATATATATATATATATATATATATATATATATATAGAGAGAGAGAGAGAGAGAGATAAATTCCCAGATCAATTCTGTGGACAAGACAGATTGGTATAAATAAAATGACAATTGTCATTTTATTTATACAAAAATAAAATAAAATAAAATAAAAAAAATCTCTTACTATAAAGGTAATTTACATTAACCAGAAAAAAAGGCTTAGACAGAAGCGTCTATCTTTTTAAATTTGGATTTTTTAATGTAACTATAACAACAAGAACATTTCGATTTCATTTTTTGCTTGAAAAAGTGGGAAGACGAAACGCGTCGGCAAAATCTAAGATCTTTTTTCCAATTGTCATTTTATTTATACCATATATATATATATATATATATATATATATATATATATATATATATAAGTGAACACAGTGATAACACTAGGCAGCGATAGTCAGCTTCATGCTTGAACGCAATATTCAGGCCTGAAGATTGCGTTCAAAGATAAACCAAACCCCCATGCCCGCTTGGTGTTGACCTCAGTGTTCACTTTTATATTTATATACCCTCTATCTTTTTTTATTGAGCATTTCTACCCATAAATATAGCATACTTTAAAACTATATATATATATATATATATATATATATATATATATATATATAGAGAGAGAGAGAGAGAGAGAGAAAGAGAGAAAGAGATAAATGTGCGTGCTTATTTACTTACAGATAATAATATTTTTCGATTACAGATAATAATATTTTCCCCGTGTCTTTAATTTCGTTCAATATTTAAAAAAAAATGTACATCAACATTCATTAGAGATTTTTCGCTTATTTTTTATTTTCAAATATAGATATAAATTATGCATATAGATATAGAATTATTTTCAAATGGATTTTACATTACGTATGCTTTTAACTGTGGAGTCTTCCTGTATTTAATTAATTATAACACCACGGCAAATTAATTACTGTTCATCTTTATAAAAAATCCATTGAACTTGTAATTCTTTTCCGATGGATCTTATTCAGATTAATTATACACACACACACACACGCGTACACGCACACACTCACACACGTACACGCACAGAAACACACACACACACACACACACATATATATATATATATATATATAAAGAGAGAGAGACGGTACCACAATATTCAGGCAAAGGCAGACACACATGCACACACATATATATATATGTGTGTGTGTGTGTGTGCAGGTGTGTGTGTGCCTTAATATATATATACCGGTCATATATGTGTGTGTGTGTACATGTGTGTACCTGAATATTGTGCTACCGGCTCAAAAAAGCGTATGCATATGAGTAAAACTGTCAGTAACGGAATCAGTAAAAATCAAGCAAATATACCTTTTTACTTTGTATTATTTTTTCATATTTTATATTTTCCATTGAGTACCGAATTACTGTAGTGTTCATGTCCTTGACACATGTTTTAATGTTAAAAATGTAATATATATATATATATATGTATATCATAGAAAGTGTTTATCATACAAATTATTTTTATTAATTTTCATATGAATTAATATAAATAATGACTCACACAATCACTTCAACGTCCCTTCCACTTTTCAAAAGTGTTTACAAAACTCCTCTTCAGGGATCATTATCAGCTATTTCGTTGCGTTCTCCTTAATCTTGTCTACAATAAATGTATTTCCTGTAAACAGCGATTTTAACTTCACAGCGAACGAAATATAACAAGGAGCCAAATACAGTGTGCAGGGGCGTGGCTGATGCGATGTTTTGACAAAAAATCCCAGCACAATATATGCAAACTGGAAGTTGAGATTTTGAAAATGGCTGCTGGATATTTTCTAGAAAAACCACAGCTGAAAAAATAAGAATTTGTTATGGAACAAGATATGAAAGAACAAGCTAGAAAACAATATTAAAGTCTTGTTTATATTAAAATAAAATAAAAATATAAATAAAGGGTGTTTCATTAAGACGGATTATATATAAGGGTGTTTCATTAAGACTGATCAAAGTCAGCAGTAAATAAATCAGTGTGATTGGTAAAAATTTATTTATTTATTTATTGGATCATGTTATTTAAGTCACGGCAATTATGTGTAAAAAAAATAAGATCGCCGAAATGTCCGCCAAATTTGAAAGAAAAAGAAAAAAAAAATCATTAGACGCTTAAAATTCATATTTAAAATCGGTCCAAGTTATTCGAACACCCTTTATTTGCGAAATCATCAGAAAGCCACCAAATTGTCTTTGGGATAAGATTAGAATATCGTATTTTTTTCTCTCTTCAGTTCTCTTCAGATGAGACGCAGCAAAAACAAGTACTAACCTAATTCCATGGATTCTTACGCCGTGAAAGTACCTCCTCATTGCACTTAATAGAGTGACACTGTGGAGACTAGTCAATTTTTGGCATTGTTAGCATTAATAATATTAGTCAGTTATGTTGCTTGGGCGATAATTTCAGTTAAGATAAATGTCTCTTTCAATTCATGACTGTCTTTGCTGAAGATTTTCCCTCAGTAAGCTGCCGTTTCTATCTGAGGTATACTGTTTGCCAACCAAACAACCCATATTCAAGGAGAGAAATTGGATTCATACCAGCGGTGTTTGCGCGTGAGTGTGTATAACGAACCTGACTGGAATTCGAACTCTGCTCCCCGATTTCTCGTTCGGAGCCCTTATCGATTAGACCATACTGCATTCCATATTAAGCAGACTGTGCCACGTCCTCCTCTTTTTATTTTTCGTCTGCTTTCTCTTGCATTTTGTTTGTCGCTCTTAATTTACGAGAGTTGCTATGTGCGAGATTTGTCTGTGCTTTTTTTCGTGTTTGTTTCTCCGACACCTAAAATGTCTTTACTGAATTTATGACACGTCTTTTCTTCATCCTATTGTTAGTTTTTTCATAATATTGTAGGCTAGACACACTTATATTTAAAGTAAGCAGTACGAGGTCGGAATAAAATATCTTCTGATGACATTTGAACTCGTTTTCCATGGGAAACTGTCCGAGGTATTCGACCGAGAACATCAAGATAAAAAGCTCCAGTAAGACGGAGAAAATTTAGTCCAAAGTAAATAATGAAAAAAAACTTTATCTAAGATATCAAATAGCTATAGTACTGTTTTTCTTTTTGGTTGAGAAGCCATTTTCGCAAGGAAGAACAGAATTTGAAGCAATTTAATTAAAGATATTTTTGTTTCTAAAATTAAATGTACATGAAATCATCGTATAATAATGATTAATCAGATGTCTTCTGAAATAGAATCATATTGCAAAGAATCCGCTAAGAACTTAGAATCAAATAGAAAAAAAAGAAAGAAAAGAAAGCTCTTTCCCTTGATATTGCATTGCATAAAGAAAAACCGCTGGCGCCTATCTGCGAGCCATGCTGTTGTCAATTTAAAGCAAATGTTTCTCATTTCTAGAGGAATGGAATTTCCAGAAGACTTGCGAGCATTTTCACTCATTATTTTCAAATCATTGAGTCTTCATCTTTTTATATTTGTAAAGCCTGTTTTCAGTTTTAAGCTAGTTATTAAATACAAGAGACTCTCGTCTCAAATTGCCCAGCTTTCTCTCTTTTTTTCTTTTCCCATTCACGAAATTCCTCTTCTTCACTTTCTCCTCCTACTCATCCTTCATATTGCTCGTCAACAGCTATCTTTATTATTGTATGTTCGCCCCATAAAAAGCCCTGTTTGTTTTCATGAATACTTGAGGTTTCTAGCCAATAGTTGTTACTGGAACGACTACTGGGCATGCGTCTCGCTCTAATTACACCCGTCTGTTATTCGCAACCTGTTTGACTCTTGTCACTGTCGTCCAGACTAAATGTTAATCCAGGAAGCCGATGACATATGCGCTCTGTCGTACATGAGGCGTGTACCAGCCGCTGTATTCATGGCATCATTAATCAAAACTTTTCGAGTACCACCCAGATATTCTCCGGTTTTATCATTTTCGCAATTTCTTTCAATATGTGTTGATATGCCATGCTTTTTGAGTATCCCAGATTTTATAAGTACGCGAATGCAATGATCGCACTGGGCGTAGAATTATTAATTTAAAAGTTCATTCTTTATCAACTTTGTTTAAAATAAATAAATAATTGAGAAACTTAACTGATACTCATTTTTGTTTTCTTATTTATTTAATTAGCTAAATATATAATTTTTTGCTTCTTCACCATTTTTTAGTTTAAAAGTAACATGTAGGGAGAAAATTAAAACATTATGAACAGGACTGTCGCCAAGTGAAGGCAAGGGGTGCATTATTCCCCTCCCCCCAGAAATCTCCCCCCTGCAAGAAAATGAACGGAACTAATTTTAGTGTCAGTCAGTTATGCGCCATGCGTGATATACGCTTAGGCGATCATGTATCTTTCGATACAAGACTGACGAAGTAGATATTTTTCCGTAGTAGGTTGCCATTTCTTTCTGCGGTAGACAAATTGCCGTCCAAAGCTATAGAAGCCGGTCTGTCCAACTATTTACTAATAGCTGGGAGGTGGGGGGTGGAGAAGAAGAGGATTCATACCTTTCCCAAGGGTATTAGCACGTAAGGGAATGTAATGGATTCGACTGGAATTCGATCTCGGCTCTCCGATTCCTCAATCCGAGTCACTATCCATTACTCCACCATTTCGTGGGCGCCTTAAAGGCCAATCCCTTAAAAAGAAAAAAACAAACTCTGGTAACGTTTCTGAATGAGGGATAATTGTGAAAAACATGTTAATAAAGAAATATATTACTGAAAAAAAGGACCAGATGTAATTGTCTACAAATTTCTTAGATACACGTTGCCATTATTAATCGTTGACAATATATTTCATTTGCTTTTTGTTGCAAATCCCAAAATGAGTATTGATGGGAGAAATAAGAAATATGAGTAATTTACGTAAAGCCTATATGTAAAGAATTTGCAGCCAAACCGGAAAGACAGCTTCCCAAATGATAATTGCTTCTTTCTGATCTACGTTGCTTATTAAACGGTTGCAGAATAAGGATTTGAAAGAAAAAAAATGACAAAAATAAAATGAAAAAACGGATCAGTTTAAATTACAGTGTAACCCGGATATAAAAGACCCGGATATAAGATAAACCCGGATATAAGAGTGATTTTATAGTGAAATTATTCCCATACTTACCTAAACAAAATAGACCAAACCTGGATATAAGAGAATTTTCCGAACTCGACAACTCTCTTATATCCGGGTTACACTGTAATAATAAGAAAAGAAAATTATTGCACTAACTGACGCAAACGCTTGCGCCTCTGAATAATAAAATAACCCTGTATTTCTATTTTTAAATTAACAACGAACCATTTTCTGTTAATTCACTCCGAAATAAAAATGAATTCATATTTACTAAAATTCACACCAAATTCTCCCAGAGTGAGGCTCTTCCATTGAACTACGGGTGGGTTAACCTTTGCGACCGTGCCAAATGTGGGTGACTCTGGTGTGCTTTTTCCAAGCGCTCATCCCGATAAACAAGTCAAAAACAGATTTTTTTTTTCTTATTTATTTTTTAAATAGTAAAAAGTTCCATGTAAGTACCTTGAACTTTTTAGTCGTACAGAAGATTACACTTCATCAGACTATATAGACTAGCGCTAAGAAATCACAGGTCTTTACTAAATAACAAAAATCACATCATTTAAACACACCTGGTAGCAAATGTAATTAAACGGGAAATAAGGATACAATCAAGACTTAAACAAAAGATTTAAAAGAAAACTCCCAACAGTACTAGAAAGGGCGATAACGGTTAGTGGATAAAGTATAATTTCTTGAAAAACTCAAAAGGCACGTCATTTTCCACCTGTTCGAATGAAAGCAAGACACATAATCTAGTCACATGATATAGCTATACGTCAGCATTATCAACAAAGGATTATGTATCCAATTGTACCGTCCTTCAGGGAAGCTCAAACCAACAGCAAGCTGCCCGGCCCGTTTAGGATCAAAGTGCAGTATCTGTGCTTTGTGATCATCCGGGCTGGCTTCTGTCGAACTCTCTAATGCAGAGAGGAACTCTGAGGAAGCTTTGCCGAAGGGCAAGGTTTCCTTCGGGGAGGTAGACAGGACCTGAACCCGTCAAGGCGGGTTCAAAGGTCATATTTTTGGCCGAGCCTACGGGCTCGCGGGCTACCCACATTAAACCGGCCTTGTGCCACATTTAATCCTCGTGGGTGGATTAATAAATACTAAATACTAAGCCATTTATTTTTGCGTGACTAGCAACTCTCGCGCCAAATCCATTACAGCGAAGTCGGCATTGGCCAAAGACTCCGTGGTTTCCCTCGCCGTCGCTATAAGGATCTACTGGAACAATGAAAAAGGGAAGTATTAACCTGCACAATGTAGAAACAAATCGACACTTTGGCCCCAAAATGTTCAAAATCTTTAACTAGAACGACGCAGAAACCTAGAGAAAAAGCGACAAAGATACAAGGCTCGACAAATCAAGGATCTACTGTAACGATCAAGTGTAATCTGTGTGGACAAATGTTCTATGGAAGGATAACTCTTGTCAGCAATCAAACTTACAGACACAGTAATTGAGAAAAGAATGATTATAGCACGAGAATGAAACTAGGAACAGCCGACGTCTAGTCTACATGCAAACGTGTATAAGGCGACCAGTTAGCTGCTGTAAGCGGTCAGAATTTTTGAAGCAGTCAGTTATTCTTTAATCGTGGTGGTGTTACAGATATTTTCTCTTTACCGCACAATTGGAAGTGGTCAACTGCAATGGGTACCTTGTTTGACTGAAGAAGAAACTTAATCTATTTTATTCTTTTCTCTCCAACAAACACTTTGAATATAACGAACTCGTAAGCACAACGAAAAAATTCTGTGTTGTATTTAGACATCATACTACAAG
Source organism: Acanthosepion lycidas (assembly GCA_963932145.1). Taxonomy (NCBI): domain Eukaryota; kingdom Metazoa; phylum Mollusca; class Cephalopoda; order Sepiida; family Sepiidae; genus Acanthosepion; species Acanthosepion lycidas. Next base: position 75,323,612 of record OZ010576.1, read on the forward strand.
ACTAAACCAGAAAATAAATTTACACAAACTAGAATTCTTAAGATTTGTCAACCTATGTTTGTTATAAAAATAGTTTCTAACTATATAATAATTTCATGTTAGCCTTCTACGACATCAAAATATCAATGTAATCATCAAGTATTGAAAGAGCGAATCATTGTTGCAGCTTCGTATTCGCTGAACGATGTGTAACTTAAATTATCTCAAAAGAAAAACTAAGACGCAAAAAAAAAAAAAACGTTGTTACTGGTATTTATGTATGTCTTGCTACTTAATTCTGTCGTTTTCTTCCATCTAAATTTCCAACAAATAATAAACGTCTGCTGAAGTGACATATCGAATCATTTAATATGGCCGGCAGTAATAACCAAGTAAGTTGAAGAGGAATTAATTCCTTCAAAATAGAAAAGAAATAAATGGTGGCAAAAGCAGAGTAATTACTTGGCATTTTGCAAATCTGAACACGACTGTTAATTTCTCTCTAACCTGGCCATATAAGTTACTGGTGATGTATCTTTTGATGTGTTGCGGCAAGAAATTCATTATTATCATCAACTATAATCGACTTCAGCCACCAGGGATATTTTGTTTGACTCCAATAATACTGCTTACTACTTGGTTCCAAGTAAATGATTTAAGACCTTCTCAATCGATTTTAAATCACTTAATAATTTATGAAGACTTAAAAGATAAAATTTTTCTTTCTTCGCTTTTTTTCTCTTAAAAAGCGGAGAAAATTATAAAGAGAATTATTAGGTCGGTGCAAAAATAATGTCGGTTTTTGACGTTAAAAAGTACGTAAAAAACTGACATTATTTTTGCACCAACCTAATATAAAGCGAATTATGAGAATTAAAAAGCGAAGAAAATTATAATTTTAATTTGAAATTTAATTTAACTTAAGAAGTTTTAATTTATATTGTTTGCTTTTTATTTATAAAAAAATGTTATTTACTGATACTGTAAAAAAGAATTAGTACATGCCATATAGTAAAATATTTATGTGCATTCAGAATGCGAGTCTCGGCAATAAAACCAAATTTTAGCAGTGTCTGTCAGTAATCTTTTATATAGGCTATTTTTCAAAATATTGCTGATGTTTTAATAAACATCACGATTCAAATATATATTTAAATATTGAAATATCATAGTTTTGAGTTTCCTGTAGATTTTTATCAAGTTATCAACGAATTATTATCAAGACTCGTTTCAGGCTAATTCCAAAGTCTAACAAACGTGAAGATCCAATTACTCCTGCCCCAAAATTACATTTTTCTTTCAAAGCAATAAAAATCATTTTTTATCGAAACTCAGTGATACACTCATATATATATATATATATATATATATATATATATATATACACACAGGATCGCCACAATGCATTTAAGATACAGGAACCCCTCGATTAGTGCGGCTAATTTGTACATTCGTAACTATAAAAAAAATCAGTTTTCAATTACTAAGGTTAAACTGAGGAATGCTTTATCGCACTAATCGAGTATTATGTATGCACTAATTGAATTTTGGTATATAAAAATTGTAGCGCATTAATCGAGAATGTATTAATTGAATGCACATTAATCGAGGTATACCTGTACAGTTGTACGTTAAAGCATTGGCTTACTGTATAGACTCGGGTATAGTGTGAGTTTTTATGATCCCCCCCTTCTTTTTTAAACGGAAAAATAGGGGGTCGCACAACAGACAGGAAATTCTTTTTGAAGTTAAAAATCATGCCTTTTCGGGAATCTACAAAACATTCTGTGGTCGCAGGATACATAAAGTTGACTTATAGTATAATAGGGTATTTTCCTTAGTTTTACCTGTTAATCCTTCTGAATTTCATTTGATGACATTTATCTACTCGTTTAAACAAAGCAATTTAATGTGTGAATTGATACTAAGAGGTAGTAGTAATAATAATAATAAACGAAATGACTGAAGTAATAATTTTCAACAGTTAATAGAAAAGCACAATTTAAGAAAAAAAAAAAAAACACTGTTAAACTATTTCAACAGAATGACTTCAAGTTATATTTAAACAATTTTTTTCAGGTATAAAAATATATAAATCTACAAAAAATTATAAGTCTTTGTACAAAAGTGGCTTGTCTTGTGATGAAAAAAAATGTCTGTACTGGAAATCCTGCTTAATATGATGGTGATCTTGTTCATCTTGAAATTTTCTGATAGTTGATTAGTTACTAAGAGGTATCAATCAACTTGCTTAGTATAGATCTTGTGAAACTCTTCTGTTATTCTGTTTATTTCTTCAGTCCGGGAAGTTAATAATTTGTTTACATAACCATCCTCATACGTTTTAAGGGGCGACAGCTCGGTAGATTCTAAATATTTTTTTCGGAATGTGTGTACGTTAAGATGTTTATCGAAATTAGTCGTTTGTAATAAAAATGTTCTGCAAGTTCCGTTGATGTCACATTATTGTGCCTCGCATCATACCTTTGACCATTTAATATTTTATTTAATTTTTCCATTTCTCCCCCATAAATCAAGTCATGTTTGGTACATTGGGCGGCGTATATTAAATGAGGTACCTCCATGAGATCGCTAAAAAGAGCATAGCATGATGAAAAAGACGCCAAACTTGATGAAAACAAAATTTTATCGTCTAAATGTTCATGTTATTATTAAGAGGAAAGATCAAAGTATTTTGGGGTATTTTTTTAACACTTTTAATCGTTCCGAGCACGTCCGAAAATTTTGTTAAAAATCTTGTTTTTTTTTGTGTTAGCAAAATTGACAGATAATCGATCATGGCGTCCATTTTTTTTCCTATTTTATAAAAAGATGAAAATCTCATTTTGAAATCCTTTTAAAAATCAATTATCATTTTTTCAAAACTTATTTTAAGAAAATCAGAAATTATAATGTTTATTTAAAATTAAAAATTTAAAAGGTTGACTTAGCTTATGCGCCGAAAAGAGAAAATAAAACAAAGCGTCATTTGACAGGTGTTTGTTGACATTTGACGGATTACGTGATCATAATTTGTTCTACGGAAGGCGAAAAGTGAAGTTATTTAGATTTAAATGAACAACTTATTTACCTCGTTATTTTTAAGGAAAACTTTGAACCCTCTAATTTTTTTTTTGTACTTAGCTTTCACCTTTACGTTTACAATGCTTTATGGAAAATATATTATAAAGAAATTAAAATAAGTCTGTTAAGAGTGAGATTAAATTTCATATTTCATAAGAAAGGTATCTAATTTATAGGTACCTTTCTTTTTTATCAGAAGTGTACATAAAATACTATAATTTTATGTACATTTATTACATTTTACTGTGTTATTTGTATTTCCATTCATTCTATTAATTTTGATATTTCATTCATGGAAAAATGTCATAACTGAGATAAATATAAAAATAAGATCATATACATTTCATAAGATGATACTGATACTTGTAGGTACCCTTCTCAGTTGAAATTGAAAAATCAAATTAACTTCTCCACGCGTGTTTCGCAAAAGTAAAGGCCTTAACAGCGGAGAACAATGCTTAACTCAAATAACGCAAGTTAATTGTATTCTGGTTGGTCTTCTGTACTTTATAATTACAGCCTGATTATAAACACAAAATTATATTTCTTAATTACTGCGGATCTTCTGATTAGTCAAAATGATACAATTTACAACGCGCTAAAAAAGATCATGCGGACACTTAGGAAACCCAATACGACTTTTAACTAATTTTATAATATTTTAACAACTTAAATGTAAAAATATATTATAATTAAAAAATAACAAATAATTGTATTAAAAATTAATTTTTCATAGAAATTTTTTATTTTGCTTTCAGAAAATATTGTCCATATTCATAAAACAACTAAAAGCAAATAAAAGCATTTGAAATTAAATAATATCTTTGTTCTACTGAGTTTTATATGTTACAATTCAGAGCTGATTTTCAGGTAGGTGGAATCCAATTAAAAGCAAAAAAAACATGATTTGCATTCCTCAAAGCCTTGTGCTTTTAACTATTGTAATCACTAAATACGATCGAATTTCTAGCGTTTTCATAAAATTACTTGTGGGGGTAATAAATATAAAAAATATTTCCGGCATGACTTTAATAAAAAAAAAACATATTTATAATAATTTCGATCATCTGTGAATAGTTTCTGAAAGTTTCATTAATATCCGACAATTATTTTTATTTTTGCAAGATTTTCCAAATTAATGTGTGTCATACAAAAAAAAAACGTGTTAAAAATTGTATATGTTATTTTACTAGTTCCGGTGGTACAAAGAGAAACAAGTTTTTTTTTAATCAAAATTTAGAATGTTCTAAAAAGAAAGAAAAATTTTAAAAAATAATTTTAAAAACTGTGGTCTTTCCTCTTAATAACAATATAAGCATTTAGACGATAAAATTTTGTTTTCGTCATGTTTGGCATCTTTTTCATTATGCTACGCTATTTTTTTTTTTTTTTTTTTTTTTTTTAGCGATTCCGTGGAGGTACCTATATTAAATGAGAATCAGTACCATTACCCCCCCTCTGTAGAAATCCTGATGTTTCTTTTTGAACTTGTGATAAAATTAACTTGACTCATATTGTTGAATAGTTCACAGGGTTTTCCTCTTCTATGAGTATTTTTGGGAGTACAACAACCCGAAACTCCAATGTTATTTTGAATGTGGACCCTTACATTTGTTAAAATGTGTTTCATGTTTTTATTTCTTTTGTAGGCCGGTTGGGAAATGTCTCTTTAAAACGCAGATAGTTTTGCGCAATGCGCAATGCGCTGTCGTGAAGTATTTTCGAAATTCTAGCAAACTTTTGGTACCAATTGATGACTAATGGGATTCTATCAGAATTTTTATTGTGTTTTTCAGTGTTTTGTCTTGGTATAGAATTATGGTACTCTCCATTTTTAGCGATTTCATTCGCAATTTGTTTCAGTCACGTTTCTTGATAGCCGCCCTTAACATAATGTCGAATGAAATTATTAACATGCTTCCATTAATTTTTTTTTTATCTCCGTCCAAATTTGCCTCATGCGAAAAAAATTGGCATTTCGGGTTTGATTTTATCGTGTGATAAGGATGTAAATTTTATTTGTGATCGAAAATTATTTTTTGTGAAAAAATATTAATAAATTGTAGAAATTTTAATAAACATTCCTGCGTACCTTGCCAGATGAAGAAAACATAGTCAATAATTCGCAGCCAAAGTTTTAGTTTATGGCCGCCCTGCTTATGATTTGAAAGCTTCAAGTAGTTTTTCTCTGAAATCTATAAATATATAAAGGGCAATTGTGTGTGTGTGTGCGCGCGCCCAGCTAAAAAGTACAATAGTTAACGACAATATATATATATATATATATATATATATATATATATATATATATATATATATATATATATATATATATATATATATATATATATATATATATATATATATATATATACACTACCCAATCCACCTTTTTGTTAAACAATATCGTCGCATGATTTGTATTTATGAAAATATTTTAAAATTAAAAATACGTAATAATTGCATTAGAATGCATTCAAAATTCTCAGAATTAAAAAAGTAAAAACGAACGGGAATAATTCTTATTCCGTTCGTTTTTACTTTTTAATTATGCTAATAATTTCTAAACGCTATATGTATTATTTTTATTCTCTTGAATTTCTTTCCATAACTATACTAAATAAAAGCATAACTTAAAAAATGAATATTAAAACAACAAAGTAAATTTAAAAGAAATTTAATTTTATTAATATTTTTCGGCCATCATATGGAAAATAGTATTTTTATTCAATTTTTTAAAACATAAACTTCATTGTTTTTTTGGTTTGTAACTAACATAAAAAAGTAAATAATTTTAAGTTGTTTTTTTAAAGCAAAATAGTATAGCGAAAATTAATTTAAATAAAATATAGTTAAATTCGTAAAACAAATATTCATCACGACTAATGTTGACCGCAACTCATATCTGTCTCTCCTAAATTTTATTTAACTAAAGTATTTTTCTTTTCAAATACAAATATAACTTGAAATTTAAACATAATCGATTTTCAAAACTAAATTCTTAATATATCTTACTTTTGCTCTCTTTCAAAATATTAATTAAATTAATTTACGGAGAAATGTTTGCTTCTTTCACTTTCTTTAAAAAGAAAATCACTAATGTAATCTTTATTGACTTAAAAAAATCTAAATTCCTCTCCAAAATAAATAGTAAACAATTATTTTTCGATGATATAATTTTTGCTTGAAAAAAAAAAAGATTAAATTATATATGTTTAAATATATCTTAATTTAAGTTTATTTACATTTTTATTAATAATAATTTGAAAAAAGTTTAATAAACCTAGATAGATCGATTTGATTTGTTTGAAAATAATATTAACAAAGCATTTATGTTAGTATTTAATTCGAAAAATAAAGTGTCTGTTTGAATAAAAATATGGGGATGCTCAGCCCCCTAACACCCCCTCCGAGGGTGGTATTGGTAATGTGGTATTTTCTCAAATTTAGTTATTTTGTAGCAAAACAGCAAGTTTATTTTTTAAAGATTGAATAAAAAATGATTTTCCATCAGTTGGCTGAAAAATATCAATAAATTGTCAATAATAAACTATTATTCTGAGATCTTCCGAGCAACTCCGCAGTCCACATCCTTTTATTTGGGGGAAAACCTTTTCTGAAATTTCATTGTGTTGCTTTCCAAGACGAAACCAAGTTTCCCTGAATGGTTTTTTTTTTGCGTTTCTCTTTGTTGCATGTCTCAGTCAAATTAACTTTGCGAATGTCTTTATTTATACTAAGCTGTTTCACTGATTCCACTTAGTAACTAATCAACTAACGGAAATTTTCAAGATGAATAAAATCCCCATAATCACACATTTCAGTTGCATGCGGGAGGCGTTTCATTCGTTTTGACTCGTTCATTACCAGTATAGACGTTTTTTTTCCTATTACGGATGGTGTTAATGATACTGCTGGCCACAACTAGAATGGGGATTTGGGCGACGCGGATGTAGGAAATCTTGCATCAGCTCAGGATGAAGATTAGAATTGATAGATATGATGGTATTGACAGATTTCAGCGAAAGGTAGGTAACTGAGGTGAGCCTGGTTCGCGTGAACGAGGCTAGTCTTTAATTTTCTTTTTACTGTCACAACGGGGCGGTTTCCCGAGAAGCCCTCGACTGGTTTAGACTCTTCTAAGTGTACCTAGTTAATACGAGTAAGTGTCGTTCCCGGCCTGTTCCCGGTTACCCCTATGATCCAAGTCGAGATTCCTGACTTCTCCAGTTTGTTTTGGCCTACCATTTTTATCTCGACTGGGTCAGTTTTTGATTTTCTAATGCCCATAATTTTTTCCTTCGCTTAGCGAGAGAGCCTCTTGATTTTGTCTGAAGACAGAATACAGCGGTCACTATTAATTTTTGATGAGTGGACGGGTCCTACTAACATAATTCATTTTCAATTTTTCAGGGTCATAACCCACCGATCATTTCATTGAAATAATTTATATATATATATTTATGTATACACAATTGTACATATTGAAATTTTAAGTCATGGGGTGTTTTTCAGTAGAACCCTGTGTGTGTGAGGTATTTTGGTGTATGTAAGAGCGAATGATGGTGGATAGATTCTTATGGAGAATGAGTAAATTTTAATGAAAGAATAGGTCATGAATCTGATTAGCTAGGTATTGAGTAGTTAGTGTCGACCAACCTTGACCGATCTTCCCACTTTTTCGGCCTTGTGCCGCAATTACTGCATTCAGTCAGTAATAAATCGTAGACAAGCAACGTTTGTACAAAGATTTATAATGTTTTGTAGATTTATATATTTTTATACTTAAAAATTGTTTAAATATAACTTGAAGATATTCTGTTGAAATGTTGTTTAACAGTGTTAAACATTGTTTTACTTTTTTGGGGGGTGGTAGCACGTGTCTAATTGATCGTATTCGTATTCTATTCTTTATTACCAGACGGGCCGCTATTCTCTACTCTATTCACTATACTATTTCTCTATTCGGATCACTATTCGGGGGTTACTTTTCGAGCGAGTATTATCGAGAAATTACTATTACTGCGAGTGCTATTCGAAGACCTCTGACACTAGTATTGTTCAACGGTGTACTATAGTGATACCTGCGATTACAAAGTCTCTACTACAACGAGCATTACAAAAGTGACAGCGAGTATTCGTTAACATTACAAAAGTGTGAAACGAATGTTCATTGCTAATGATTCTGCATCTTTTGGCAATGTAGAATCATTTGCAAATCATTGAAATTCGATTACTTTCTTTCATGAATATTAATTTTCAGTTCATGTCACAAATATTCGATTGGGATTAGGATAGGCGATTAAGAAAGCCATTCCTTTACTCAAACTTTATTCTTCTTTAACCATTCTGAAGTGGTTTTCGAAGTGTTTCGGATCGTTGTCTTGTTGGAAGATAAATGACATTCTAACTCTAAGCTAGATAGCAGAGGTTAAAAATATTAGAAAGAAAGAATGGACTGATATTATAGCAAATCCATTTTCCCCCTTCAATCCCGGGTGAGTTTCTCGAATACCCGCTGCGCTTAAGCAACCCGACAAAATGATGTGTCTACCACTACGCTTCACAGTTGTGATGGTGATTTTTTTGTTTTGTTTTACATCGTACACTCTATTCTTTTTTCTCTAAAAGTAACGTTACCGATTATGCCCTAAAATTTCAATTTTTGTTTCGTCTGACTAAATAATTACAGTGTAACCCGGATATAAGAGAGTTGTCGGGACCGGAGAAGAAGTCTCTTATATCCGGGTTTGGTCTATTATATATACATTAACACAGGCTCTAATTTGGGGCCATAGAAAATCTTTCTTATATCCGGGTTTCTCTTATATACTGGTCTCTTATATCCGGGTTACACTGTATATTCAATAATTATCGACTGCTCTAAGAATTTTTTTAGCGAATGCTACATGCATTTTATGTGTTTTATTGAGTATAGGCTTTTTGCGGCGCGCTTCTTGTTGATTCCTGTTGATTCAATGTTGAACAAAATATTGAGACGTGTATCGCTGTTCAAGAGTTTTTTTTTTTTAAAGTTTGTCTGGATATACTTTACGTTCGATTTGACTGAAACTTCCGTTCTGGTTTATGGAATATTGCTGTCATATATGGTCTGGTGCCCCCTCTGTAAGTCTCGCTATCCTCGACAAAATCCAAAGACGGCTATGCAATATAATGGGTCCTGATCTGGCATCTCGTCTACAGTCACTTTCTCACATACGTGACGGGGCTTCCCTCTGTCGCTTCTACAAGTATTTTCACGTCAACTGTTCCGATGACCTACTTTTACTGGTTCCCAGACTACATAAATTCAAGCGAGCTACTAGGTTGGCGTCTCAGTCCCACCCTTTCACTATCGAAACAGTTAAATGTAACCGTCTCTCCTATTCAAACAGCTTCTTCTCTCGCACCTCCCGTCTGTGGAACTTCCTTTCTCTGGCTTGCTTCCCGGGTAACTATAATCTTCAAATATTCAAGTGTAATATCAATCGACATCTTCTAATGCCTTGATCTTGTTCCCCGTCCTTCTCTTTATCCTTTCCTCAATCACGCCTCTTTACTCTTGTTCTCAGCCCTCTGTAACCCCTTGCGTGCTAGTAGCACTCCCCCTGGGGTGAAATGCTTAAAAGAAAGAAAAAAAGTTACTCAAGAATTGAAAATTTTCCATAGACAACCCAATCTTACAAGCGATGATACCAATTTCTTTCAGTTTATAAATGACAACGTAACGGGCTATGTCAAATCACTTTGAAATTTTCTTGTAGCTTTCCATGGATTGAGAAGCGTGAATTAATTCATTTTGCAGGTTCTCGGACTGCTGTTTGATTTTCGTCATGGTTTTTAAAAAGAATGATTATGTAATTTATAAATTAAATTAATATAGACATTATCACTAGATTCAGTGATAATCAACATCACTCTTGTTGATTTTTACAGTATGCAGTGGGTATAAAGATGTTTCAATTTTTGCTGTTTTATGACGTCATTTACTGCCAGCTGTGCGTTTTCACTGATGTTCCAATCAGTCAGTTATGTGCCATGCTTGATACACGCTTAGGCGATCATGTATCTTTCAATACATGACTGACGAGGCAGATTTTTTTCTTGCAGCAGGTGCCATGTCTTTCTATTTTTTTTCATGTGTAAACTAACCCTCCAGTAAAACCCATATTATACCATTTTAAAATATTTTTATAATAATAATAGAAGATAGATAGGTAGATAGATATGAACATTAGATAATAAAGCAAATGAAAGAATCGACATGCATGAGAGGTTTTGATAATATGCTCAGTAGGTCTAATGCAGACTTTGACACCAGATGAAAGGAATTTATAAGTAGATTTAAGATTCCTAAATTGCAATTTTTTTTTTTGATAATTCTTTAATGGATATAAGCATTGCTTTAATATTATTTTGGTGCAAAAATAATGTCGTTTTCTCACATATGTTACTATGTGAGAAAACGACATTATTTTTGCACCAACCTAATACCTGCAAATTGCCTTGTAGTCGTGAAATCCATATTCTTTGGCTTCCATGGCATCACAAGAAATTAACAAAGAAAAAGTAACTCTTTCTTTAGCATAAACGAGAATTGACAGAGTGGATTGAATTGAGGTTTTGGTTCAAAAGTCCGGCGAAAATAGTACAGGCACCTAGAAAAAAAAAAAATAAACAAAAAACCCCAAAAAACCAGAACGTTGTTATTATATTAGGTTGGTGCAAAAGTAATGTCGGTTTTTGACGTTAAAAATACGTCAAAAACCGACATTATTTTTGCACCAACCTAATAACAACCAAAATGGAAACAACAGTTCAAATGATCAGTCTACATAAATATTTGTTACTTAAAATAAATATATTTTAATCGCTAAGATACGAACTTATTGATGTCCCTACGAAAGTGCGGTTAGATTATTAAGCGAAACGGACTTCAATAACACCAGTGGTCTTTAAAATGCTTTCTTTTTCATTTCATAATGTGCTGTAGCATAGCTACGGACGATAATGGGTATGTCCCCATTTACATGAATACAGTAATAAATACTGTATGTTGGTCTGCAGTCGGAGATTCGTCTCCAGCTGTGCCCGGAGACAGAGAGGATCCCCAGACAAGGCTATATCGAAGAGTAGAGTCTCGTCTCGGGAAACAGCTCCCCGACCCCGTTTTATACGAGGTCTACGCGTAATTTTTGGCCGACCATAAGGGCTCGGATACCCTACATTAAATTTGGCCTTGTGCCACATCTGACAACGTGGGTCAGTTGGTAGATATCCTGAAGTTGGAGATTCATTGTGGAATTCACGTAACTCACTTTTAGCAGTTGACTACTTCTTCTATGCGCTGCTGGCGAATTTTATATGTGTTGTTCGTGTTCTAAGTATTATCATTCATTACCAACCTTCCTTTAATTATTCTATTCAGTAAACTTCTCTAAGTTACAACATAATGTATTTGTGAAGTCATTAGATATTTTCTTAAATTCATTTATTGATTTTATTTACTAATTGTTCATTCATAATATTGCGCTTGAGCCACTCCAGGTAGAGGGTAATTGATTGAGTCTGTTGTGCATAAGAGGAGGTTGTTAGAAGTGCAGAAGATGTGTAGGAAAGATAATGGGTGACCCTAGACTTAAGAGGTTAAGATTGTAGTGATCAAGAAATCATTTTTTCCGGGGTTTGTTCCACGAAGCAGCTGTTCTTGGGAAGAGGCTGTCTGAAAGGAACTTCCTGCTTACTAATGAAATACGAATGGGATGGGGATAATTCGTTCTAACGTACATGACATGGCTGTTCTTAGCTGCGAAGGTCAGGGCTCGTGGAACTATAGAATGTATCACGGCAGAACATTTGCCATGGAAGTAACATAAGATAAAATAGTATTTAACGCTGATCAATTTTTCAAACTTCTTTTTTCAGGTTTATTTCCGTGATAGTTATATGTAGGTGTATATGGTTATTTGAACTCTTTTTTTAAAAATAAACACTTTAGGTTAGATGTGTATAGACATAGAATTACATAAATCGATATCGACTTACATATGCGTAAATATATGCACGCATATGAATGCAGCTACAGCATTCATAATTGAAACATAAATACTATTTGAGGATATGAATGGATTTGTTATAATAAACACATTGCATAGGAGCTATTCGGTGTTGGGCTTGTGTGTCACGAACTTTTGACTTTGTCTTTATTTAACAAGATATCGAAAACCAGCCCTGAGTTTGCGTTCTATGAATGCCGATTAAAAAGTCCCATTTAAATACAATAGATTTAATAAAAGAAGCTCAACATACCGTATTCATTTAAAAACAAAAGTTTCAGAATTCCAAATCTTCTCCTCAACACAGTTACCTTCCTTTTCAATCATGGTGCAAGAGTCGGTCAACAATAGCTGTTCTTTTTTTTTTTTTTTTCATTACAACAGATTTAATAGTAAAAGTACATCAAACAGAATATCTCAGAATTATAAATGTGGTCTTCCACATCGTCTGCTTCCTTCTCAGTCGTGCTATTCCAGATTTGAATGAGTACATAAATACCTAACATCATAGAAGCTTTTTGGCTGCTTTCTTAGCAATGTGAGTGTTGTCTCTTTTACTTTACCAACATTGGAGAGCTTTTGTTTTCTGAGTAACTCCAGAAGGGGACGAAACAGATGTAAGTCTGAAGGTGCTAGGGCAGGATGATGCAAGGTTGTCTCGCCATAATTGCTTGTTTGGTCTTTAAGCTGCCATGAAATGCTGCAGAAGAACATCACTCATCTTCAAATGTAGCTTAGTCCGACAAAGCATAACTCTGTGAGCTTTGAAATGTACTCACGTAAGGGTCAGAATTGATAGTGATGCTCTGGACATAAAATCCCTCACTAAGCGTATGTCACTAAAGTCAGATTTTTCTTTCTCTCTTAGATTGTACCAAACTCTAATGCCGTCATCTTTTTACTATGCCATCATAAAATGCAGCCTCTCCATAAACATTTACCAACCACCTGCGAATGTTTGCAGCACTTTTTCTTCCCTAAAACAAAAATTCCATTAAATCTTTTTTCATCTTATTAGTAAATATCATAATCAATCAAAGTTATTGCTTATGTACAACATTTAAATATTTTCTCCTTCGAAACATATAGGGGGAGGCAAAACATTTTTCTTTTGATATCTTAATTTTGAGAGGAACGTAGAGACATAGAGAGAAATGTAACTAGAGAAAACGAAAAAAAAAAAAAAAAAAAAAAACAGTTAGAAAAAAAAAAATGAAATTGATAGGAACAACTGATTGGAAAAAAGGATCTTTGTTTACTTAAAAAAAAAAAACGGATGAAAATGTTGGAAAAAAAAAAAAAAAGAGAAAAAAAAAAGAATCCAGTTTTGTTGAAATAGCATACGGGAAAACGATTGAGGATCTTGATAGTTTTGCTTCGAGTGAACGTACTCCCTTGGTGAAATGTAAGCCGGCTATTGGCAGTAACTGTGATGAGCAAACCAGATACATTTCAATAGGAATATGTTAGTTTTCTCCATCTATCAAAATTAGATCCCTTTTGGAATGAAGAGACCAACATGGAGAATTATGGAACACACGCATCTTGTAAATCTACGAGTAAAAATATTTAAATATGATATTTCTTTTACTTTCAAAACGCAAGTATTAGGTTGGTGCAAAAATAATATCGTTTTTTGACGTTAAAAAATACGTCAAAAAATGATATTATTTTTGCACTAACCTAATAGAACATAAAAATGTGTGTATATATGAACGAGCTTAAAAGTTTTAGTTCAAATGCAAATATGTGCTCAAAGTATTGTGTTTATATATAATCATTTACTCAGTTTGTGTATGTGTGGGTGGTGTAACGAATGTCAGCGCAGAGAATGGAAGCGTCGAACCGAGTTCAAATTTCGGGCTTTTCTGTTACGTTAACTTTCGGACAAATGCCTTTGGAAAAGGCATAAATCCGTCTAATCTACCCCCATTAATGAGTTAAATAGCATATTGTAGATTCGGATCTTTAGGCTAAAAAACAAACAGACTCTGAAATGTTTATCGTCGAGAAGGCTTTGTTTAGTTTGTCTGTTTTACAGCATGTCAACTTTTTATGGATCAATTCATGTCGAAATTTTATTTTCTTGTAAGCTTCAGTAATTTTTTTCCAAAATGAATTGCCAGTAATTATTTTATCCAATAATGTATTGCTGTTAATTTTTATCTATTCTTTTTTTTTTACTATGAAAGAGCATTGCTGGAATTTTTTCTAATTTATTTTTATATTTTCATATGTTATTTTCTAATGTATTTTTTATATTTTTCATCCCAATTTGGGGTTCGCTATTTACGCATAGCTGAGACCTTAACAGGTACTACCACCCTGGGTTAGGGTGGACCTGGGAACAACAGTAGTTAATATGTGGTTCCATACTCCTCATAGCCTGTCATCAGAGGCCTTGCTGCCGGATGTAGTCTGTCGTTATACCCAGGACACCGTGGAGAAGACAAAATTAAATATATTTCCAAAGAATGCATCGCAATTTACAGATAATAAAGAAAAAGGATCCCGTGGAGAACCATCCTCGCCTGCGTCCTAAAGGGAGATGGCATTTAAAAGATTTCAGCTATTCGTGATATATGCTTAGACGATCATATATCTTTCGATACATAACAGACGAGGCAGATTTTTCACGCAGTAGGTTGCCATTTCTTTCTGCGGCAGACCAGTTGCTATCCAAGGCCATAGAACTAGTTTTGTCCTGCTATTTACCCATAGCGGGGGGAGTAGAAGAGGATTCATACCATTTCCAAGGGTATTAACCCATTAGTGAATGTAATGGATTCGACTGGAATCCGAACTCGGCTCTCCGATTCCTCAAACCGAGACGCTATCCACTACTCCACCGTAATTCTAAATGCATATGTGGTCCAAAGTCACACGTATATGGCATCTAGTGCGGATCGTACACGCTATTCAGAAGTAACCCTCGCTTGTTAACTATAACAACACGACGAGGGGTGCTGCTGAGCAAACATATAGACGGTACGTGTACTTTCCTATCCAATGTATAATATGTAAAATCGTCATTTGAACAAGTACGAATTGTTATTCTACGTATCTATTGACCAGTACTTCTACTTGTGTGCATCTTTTCCTTTCTTTTATCTCTCTGTATTTGTATATGCGTGCGTTTATTAAATAGTTCTTTATATTCATGAGATTATATAATATGGCGAGCAGATATGTTTAGGTGCTAAATGTATTAGATCTATGAAAAATGGAACTGACTACACGGCTTCGATCCTGATTGCTAATGAATGCTCGGTATAAGTGCAATCATCATTACATGATTCAAGGTAAACACCAGTGTTTGAATTAAACTGAAAATAGAATTTTTAAAGTAAGAGATGATAACAGACAAATTGTGATTAACATTTCAATGAAACGTCAAAGGAAAGAATTATATTTCCTGCCAAAGTTCTATATGTTACCTTTTTGTACAATATTAAGGAAAACTTAAAAATGTCTAACTTAGACATTTCATACAACTTTTTAATTGCTTGTGCAATCAGTAAACAGTATTAAGTCGTTTGCAAACCTCTGGAAAATTTGAGAGCAAAGTGGGTTCCATATGAAAATACGAAAAAAAAAAATTAGCATTTAAACACTCGTTCCTGTCTTATTTGACACAGAAAAATGCCATTTATAGTCGAGATAGTGACTAGTGATAAGTAATGACTTAATTTGATTTGTTTGTTTAATGGCATATCAACTCCTTATGGGTCATTTAATGCCGAAATTTAATTTTCTTGGGAGCTTTGAAGAAATAAATATATATGTTATTCTGCTTTCACATTTGAATATATGGTAGATGATACTCAGCTTCTATGCATATACTTGTTAGTGTGAACATAATTACTAGAGGCAGTGATATATGGGTTTTATGTTGTAGCTTTGTTGAAGTAGTATTTGAAATACAGTTTGATTTCTTTAACAAATTGTCGGATATTATATGAATTAATGTTATGAAAGAGTTCATATTTGGAAGTATTTTAAAACGGATTTGCCTGAAATCGCTACAGTTTGTTAGTATCTGCATATAGTTGGCAATTTTACGAATTAATGCAATGTTGGTAAATATTTTATATAAAAATGTATTGCTAGTATTTTTACTATGACAAAAAAAATTACTTTCATAGTATTTTCTTTGGGAGTTCACTATTTACCCATAGCTGCGACCCTAACAGGTGCTACCACACTCGGTCGGAGTGGACCTGGGAACAACAAAAATTAAAAGGTGGTTCCGCATCCCTCAAAACCTCCAATCTCCTAATCAGCCTTGCTGCTGGATGTAGTTTATCGTCATACCTAGGACTATCTTCTATTTGTAATTTTAAAGGAATTGATTTTATTTATAACCCGACATTATTTCTTTAGTAGAAACACATGTTTAAGTGTACATCCAATTTTTTTTAACCATGTAATTGATGCTTACCAGCCTTTGCTTTTGAGAGTCTTAAAACAGTTATGCTTTTCGGTAACCTAACTTTTTCGTATATTGGGAAAAATAACCTTTCAGCTAGTTACTCTTTGGGCTCCTCAATCACTAAAGACTTCATAGCAAATCAAGACTCGCTTATAATCAAACTAGTCTCACTGTTTTTCTATGATCTTATACCACCTTTCAGTTAAATGCTGTATTCTATCATAAAAGAACGATGCCAGTTTTTATTAGGTGAGTTCTTCGAACCATTTTCGATATATTGAATTTTTATAAATTCTGACCAAGCAATGAGTTTTGCATGGAACAAAACAAATGATAACATAGAAGTGAAAGTAAAAAGGTGCGGAAGAATTACTGCTTTCAATCTCAGGATGGTTTGTTATGTAGCGTTGGCTTTCTAAGTATATGCATTGGCATTTAACAAAATAACCGCTTGACTAACTTGCAAAAATAAAAAAAAAAACAAAGTTTTTTTCTGTTCCAAAGCATTATTTAAACATTTCAATTGTCTGCAGATTTGCGCAGTAACAGTTTTTCCAGGTTCTAACAATTCGTAATGAATGTCAACAAACACAGAAAAACGTTTTCCCTAATAACTGAGTTTAGATTGAGTTGTCAAAAGCTTGGATGCAGTAAGAGTTTTTTTCTTTCTTTCTTTTTTTTTTTAATATTTCTTGTAATAAATTGGTTACTTATCACAGTCCTTGGTATGACGATAAACTACATCTAGCGGCAAGGCTTCAAATCGGGCGATTGGCGGTTTTGAGGAGCGTGGAATCACCGCTGAATTGCTGTTGTTCCCAGGCCCACTCTGATACGGGGTGACAGCACCTGTTAGGGTCCCTGCTATTGACAAATAGTGAATCCCTCCCACCAAAAAAAAAAAAAAAAAAACTTCTATGAAAGTATAAAAATACATTTTTATAGTAAAAATAGCAGAAATATATTTTTAGATAAAAATTTAGCAACAATCCATCAATGATCATGAAAGCACACGTTCATGACACATTAATTCACATATAATATCTTACAATTTCTTAAATATAATATAACTTCAACAAAACTACAACATAAAACACATATATCACTGCCTCTAGTAATTATGTTCGCACAAACATGAATATGCACAAAATATGAATATCATCTACCATGTACTCAATTGTGAAGGCAGAATAACATATCATATATTTATTACTTTAAAGTTCCCAAGAAAATTAAATTTCGTTATTAAAGGAGTTGATATACCGTTTAACAGACAAATTAATCAACAAATCGAAGAGTTTCTAAAAAATACCGGACACTTTTGCAATACAATAAAGCGTAATAAATCGTTAGAAAAGTAACTTTACGGAAATTACTAATTTTAGTGTCTCCTTTTCAGTGCATCATTTAGATAAGCTAATTCTTCACAACAGATTGTTCAGGTTTGTTCAATTCTTAATTAATCCAACTAAACACAGAGAATAAGAAATTCCCTTAGCAGAGCCTGTTTAGCGTGTAGCGATGGAGGATGACTTGGATCTAACTACAAATCTTTTTCTTTCGTTCATGATTATCGCAAAAAATGCAATTCCATTCCAGAAATGACTATTTTTGCGCCGAGTTTAACATCAAGAAGAGACAGTTGAAATTTCTAGGGCACAAAATGAGGAAAGATGGCTTGGAAAATCTGATACTCACAGGACAGATTGAAAGCGAGAGAGACAGAGGAAAAAACGCATGACATAATGAGTAAATGGATGGAGGAACAAGGTTTAGGAGAAATAACAGAAAGACAATTTATTAAAAGCTATGAAGGACAGAAAATTGTGGAGGGCCACGATCACCTATGTCCTGAAGGGACATGGCACACAAAGAAGAGAAAGACAAGTGTTTAAATGTTTATCGATGTTCGTTTGCTTAAATTCACGTGGATTCCATTTTCCCCTTTTTAGTCGCCCCCTAACGCTTTTAAATGATACAATACAGTTGACTAATTTTACATGCAATAAAGAATGAATTAAATTTCAGAGACACTTCTGAAATGCAAACAAAAATTGGCGCTTGTAACTGAATAGCATCCCTCGGCCGTCGTCATCTCACTAACACGATAAGAACAAAAGGAATCGTGAACAAATTGCTTCTATTAAATCTACTTTAACGTGTAAACACCCTGTTTGCCGAAATCTGATTGGTAAGTTAAACGTTGTACGTTTCAAGGCATAAACCTGTATATACGATCACGTGTAATGATCCAAGGAGATATCTACACAATTCATTGTTTAAAAAGCACATGGATGTACTGGCCATTAAGCAAGTAGTTTGCTTGCAGATTGAGCATTTCCTCTTCACACTACAGTCTTCCCTTTGAAATCAGAATGTTGGTATTGCTGTTAGTTGAACTGCGAGACCAGAGGTCAGCACTCGTCAATGAGAAGCTTACAAATTTTCGAACATAGAATTTGTTCGCTACTTATTACTTGTTTCATGTAATCATATAATGTAAGCATGTGTGTGTAAGTATATAAACTATGTACAATGAGATTATTATACGATTATTATACGGGGGTTGCACCGAAAGTAATGGTTCCTATTTTATTATGTTGGTTCATTAAGTCAAAGGCGGGTGGTGGTATTATGGCAGTGAAGCCAGTTGAATCTTCCCGCCAATAACTCTTTTTGCCTTGATAGCAGTTGAGTGGCAGTCTAATATGCGGGGTTGTGTCACTGAATTCCTCTATGCAGAATTGCAATCATTGATATTCATCTGAACGCTTAAGTACACCGCTATAATGCACATTTGGTTGTGCTCCGTCTGTCATTTGCTGGACAATATTTTGCTTACAACGATACTGTCATCAGTGGTTAGCAGATTCTTTCCCATTGCTGGTGAAAATGCATACCCAATGGTGTTTATTATGTCGAATAATAGTGTTTTATTGTTGAACATTTCTATTCATCGGTGTTATCGTACTCCCTATATATTTTGTTGCTTTCGTA
>OZ010576.1:75348159-75485659 GCA_963932145.1 Acanthosepion lycidas
AGTGGTAATGTTATCTATCTATCTATTTATCTATCTATCTATCTCTCTCTCTCTCTCTATATATATATATATATATATATATATATATATGAGTTGTGTATTTGAGAGTAATATCTGTTTAATATATGTTTTGTTGAACAAGACTGACAAGTTACATTTGTTTATTTTTTATTATAGCTTTCTTGCATACGTAATTGTCTTCTTTTCTGAACTTAATGAATGTAAAATTTGTCCAAAAGTTTGTTGGTTTCGAGCGCTTTCGGCTTAACTGATAATCATTTTCAGGGATCATTCTTTCTTATGCTACAATAATAAACGGTGTATAAGTTTTATTGTAAATGGTATAAAATTTGCTGAAAGTAATCATATTCTAAATTTCCAAATACAGTCAGTACATTGTGACTCTGTTCATAATTAATGTTTTGACGGATTGGTTTCTTATTTTTTTTAAATTAAGGGCTTTCATCACATTTAAATTCTTTTTTGCATGGAGAGGTAAGTATCATATTTTATATTTATTTTGCATTGAGAAGTAAGTATCATATTCATGTTCTCGATGAGTATTTTGCGCTCTAATTTTTCTAAAAAGACGTGATCGGTTAAAGCAAAAATCAAACGTTCGTATGCTTAATTTAAACTGACTATCATTTTTTTATGTCAAAATTGTGACCAGTTTCAACATAAAATTTGTTACTACCACATCCAAAACAATAAAAAGAGAAAACAATTCACTACGATGTAAATGTATAGAGAGTGCCTTAACCGCAAGCAAATCTGCAGTAAACTTGTGCCCTGGGTATTACAACATTTCTTAATTCCTGGTAGATCTTCTATTGTTACAGCGTGGGGTACCTACTAACAAAGGTGACGGAAAGAAAAAGAAAAAGAAAAAGATTCTAAATGAATTCAACTAGATATAAAAAAATAAAAAAATTATATTTCTAAACAAATTCTTAAAAAATTGTAAAATCTCCAGCAGTCCTCGTTTGTGCGCATTTGTAGTCGTGCCAACATAAAACATTTAGTCCAATGAAGTCCTGAAGGACGAAACATATGTCTATATTTCTGAGATGAGGTATTATGTACAGTATTTACATTATGCGGACCATTGTCCTCATCTTTGTCGCCATATTTGTTACAACGTTTCGGCCGTTGTACGCTCCAGCCTTCTTCAGGTGGTTGGAATTTCGAACTGAACCCTTTATTTCGATCCCTGGGGTAGACTGTTCTAGTTCCACGTGCCATGTTTGATGGATGTCAGTTATCAGTTATCTCCTGCTAATTTTCCCTCAGGCCACGACGATTGCATATAGCATGAAACAGGCTGTTGCCTCTAAGTGTTGACTTCTATGTTCACTTGTATATTGATATTGAGCACTTTATCCCATAAATATAGCACATCTTAAAACTATATTTCTTCATATATATATATATATATATATATATATATATATATATATATATATCGTTATCTCATATATATATATATATATATATATATAGGTAAGATGAGAACGAATAGAGTACAATTCCCACGTTGGTAACATTTAATTTAAAATAGGGATCAATACAAAATAGAGTAATATTATTTATTTTAGGATATTACATCGAAAACATGTCAAAATCGCTACACAATTGCAGTTGTTTTTCGATGACTCTAAAATACATCTCATCAAGCCGATTGTAAATTACTGGCGAGTGAACGATTTATTTTGACTTAAAAGCAAAATACAACCCCTTTTACGAAAAAAAAGGTAAAAAGTGGAGAGGTTATAAGTTTTGTAGCCTTTACTCAGATCAACCAATCGAAATATGACCTACGTTAAATTTAAACTAAGCAAAGAAGCAAAATTAAGAAATTATTTTCCATAAATGGGTCATGACCCAGAGATTGGCAATCAATGGATGCACAGACGTTAAACAGGAGCAGATGCTAATGGATACATTTTTTACACACTAGACAGTGTTTATTCCCTAAGAAAAAAATGAGATGGAGCAGTAATTTAACAAAATGTTAAACAAGTTATATGCTTTGTGAGTTTCGTACATAATTTTTTTTATACTTGATAAATATCTTCTTTAAGAAACCAGTAAACAATTTAAACATATATAATTACTTGGTAAATTAACATGCAACTGTTGATTAAAGATTCTTTATATAAGATGTTAATAACAATAGCCAATCAATGCAAAATGTCAAAAAAACTCAATAAAATAAAATACATCCGTACAGGATGTTACTAATACTACCAGGAGATTAATACAGAATTATATTAAATCCAAATTAATCATACAAATTGAAAGATAAGCCATATATGTTGCAACACAGTTCAACTAAAATCTATGAAAAAGTATTGTCAAATTCCAAGGCTAACTGAATTGTAGGGTAAAAGGTAGTCTGTGTTTAAAATTAACCGTTTGGTTTAATAAAGCATTCTTATCAAAGAACCTGATAATTATCAATTTTTTCATGTAAACATAGAAAACAGGGTTCATGTAAGGATCTACATAAACTAGTCATTTTTAAAATTTTCATTTCACCTTAGGAGTTTTATTATCATCTTTCAAACTCCAAAAACATTTGGAAAGTGATGTATTATTTCTATAAGTATTATTATATGCTGATACTACCTATTCTTGAAAGAATTCTTAGTACTACCAATATAGAACTTTTCAACCGTCGGATTCTCTATTGTAGAGATAGTACAAAGATAAACAAAAAATTTAGCTAAACATTTTGTTTGGCCATGGGCATTGGTCAGAATTTCTACAATTACACTGGCCAGTATCATTAACGATATTTTCCTTGGAACTTGTATTATGATTAAGATTATTAAATTGGTTTACAATTTTATTATTGTGTAAAATTATGATATTCTCAAGATTATTGTTGTAGCTATAACTTAGTTTAATGTGTTTCTGTTAAATATTTTACTAAGAGGGTTACTTTTAAGAAAATGTTTGATAAACATTTTCCTAAAGGTAAAAAATGGAAAATTTTAAAAATGGCAAGGATATGTAGATCATTACGTGAACCCAATATATGGTCTCATAAAATTTTCCTATGTATAAACGTTTAATACTGAAAATGCATTAGTTGTTTTTCAAATGTCAAAGTGAATGCAAAACGAATTTGTTATGGCGTTAACAACGTCAAGAGAAAATGCAATAAATTTGTACAATCAATGATTGCGCCAATATTAATCTTGGCTGACACTGCGTCAGTGAAGCAAGATAAACAAAGAGAAAATTAGATCCCACCTTTTATTTCAGAGGGTAATGTTGTTTTCTTTTAAATACCAAAATACTAGTGACTAAAATGCAAGTAGTGAGTCTCTTATATAGAAACAGAAATGGCACAAAAAATCAACTAGACGGTCTAGAGCAAGTATGTGCACACTAGATTAACGTTGTAAGATTCATTAACGCGGTTAGTGAGTAGGGTTCCTGAAATATACTGTATCCAGCGGATCAGCTTGAGAAACACACAAAAATAACAAGTACAATAAGTTGGAACAATCTAATGAAGCTCAACTTTAGTTTATCCGCTTGAAAAACTGAAAATTATTTAAAACTAATAACTTACAGCAAATAAATAAGGTTGCATTAGTCATGCCTAACAGCATATGACATACTCTAGTCAACTTAGCATTTATTGCTTAATGACGATACTTAATTTGAATATTCTGTTTTAAAAATGTTAATTTAAAAATAACTGTTTTGTTAGTCATTTCCAATTTGCCTTTTGTGAACTTTATAAATAAGCAATTGGTTTGTTGATGGCTTTTATAATTAAATTGCATACTTATTTAACTAAAGCTATTCTGCTCTGACATTAGTGAATACCTTAGTATTGAAATCACAGTTAGGAATTACTAAGCAATGTATAAAATGAAGTAAGTAATGTTGACATTTTGAATAGCATGTTTAGCTTACGCAAATCTCTCAAAGAAAGAAATGCAAATACGGAAAGAGATTCGGTCTACATACTTTGCTGCTTAATAAACTAATTACTGAATCTTGACACTGTGTAGCCTCATCTTTACTTTACTTTATAAATGAACTTATATATCATTATCTTTGAAGAAATTCTCTGTCCAACTTGATTTAATATTACATCTATAATCATCGCGTATCGATTACACTTCACACTTGAAGGTTTTCACATATTCATGCATCGGTGTGTGACTGAATAGTTAGAGCGTTAGCGTCTATTTCGGGTTCGAATCTCACCATTGTCGATTAAACAAGGCGACTTATTGATAATATCGTTTGCAGCACCATTGGAAAAAACCTGAAAAACATTGTGACTGAAATTGGGTAGTGAAAAACTTGGGAAGCCGTCGTTGGTTATGTTCGAATCTAGCTTTTGGCTGGTAATCTATCTCAAGGTGGTGTCTTGATAAAAAAAAAAAAAAGAAACATCCATCCCTCAACAGTCTGGTCACTCGCTGGAATGCATCGGTTGAAATTCTTAAAATAGACATGGCACTTGAGTTCGAAAACTATTGCAACTGGAAACAGCCCAACATTAATAAAAATGAACCAACAATGCTCGCGTTTCAATGTTTTTTCTGTCTGCAACAGAAAGTCAATGATAAACGCATTCCTACTTCCCCAGGAATGCCTTAAAATGGGGGGCGGTGTAAACTTGGAAGAAATGTCGTTTCATTTTAATACTTAACATGAAATAAAACAGTTGTTTCTAAACATGTAAACATAACGTCTCAGAATTTTATCATTAAAAATTCATTATATGAGAATATAATAAAATATGAGAAAATAGATAAAAATATATAGGAATGTCTGTCATAAATCTTTTCCCCTTGTAACTGGAAATTCTATGACGTTTGATATCTTTCGCCCATAAAGAATGTCTATTGTTCTTCACTTTCTTATTTAGATATATAATTTATTTACAAAATCTGGTTAAAATGATAGAATGACTTTATTGTGAAGATAACGTATTGGTGAGCTGTCTTGCGGTTAAAATAATTACGTATTTGTACAAGAGGTCATCAGGAAGTTCATTGATAAAGATAAGAAACAACGTCGTTCCAAGGATGGAGCCCTGGAGAGCTCGGCATTAATATGAAAGTATCTAAAAGAGTAGCTGTTCTACACATCTCTCATTACATGAATTTACAAGAAATATTGTATCAAGTCAAATATTCGACCAGAGACACTATAGCCCTTCAGCTTGTGAGGAAAGTCAGCAGGGGAAAACTTTTCAAACGACTTCGAGATATCTAGAGCCATTGCCTGAGTCACGCTGTTCTTATCTAAAGCGTGATAGGAAACTTTAGTAATAATCGTTAACACATCAACAGTTGACACAGAGAAGAGGGAAAGCTATATTGTTTATCTGAAAGAAGGCCATGTGAAGTGAGAGATCCTTAAATAATTCGGTGTTGAAACCTAGGTAAAATCCAGAATATCAAACACTTTTTTTTGAGACAGACAAGCCCTGTCTACTTGGATAATTGGTGTAACACAATTCACAATCCATTTGGTCTGATAAAAATCGTGAAAACGAACGGTTGAATATTATAATTCATAGACTTGATTGGCTCTTTAATTAGTTCCACTAGCATAAACATTAATTTGATCCTATGAACAAATATTTAAAGCCTAGGTAAACCATTCTGACCATATCCTTGTACAAAGGATTAGATATCAGTCCCGTGGTGTTATGAAGATATTTTAATAAGGATGTCGAGAACTGGTGGACGAAACATCCATTTTTATCCCTTTATAAACTGCGTCATGTTAATCATCAATGGGTTATTTACTAGTGGAATACCATTTGCTGAAATAATGAAATCAATGAACCACCAAAAAACATTTTCTCAGCCATGTATAAAATGGAGAATTGTTTCCATTGTGGGAAAAGAGCGATATAATAGCCAATAGATCGATCGCGTGTTTATGGATGTTCGATGAATTGTTTGCCAGTGCATATCAATATAAAATCAATAACGTCTTTGTAGATGCTAATTTACCGCTGTTCCTTCATTTATGCGGTGTAGAAATGTTTCTGTATCGTTCGGACAATTACAGAAATCTATTGCTTTTTTCTAGATAGCCTTTTGTTGGTCTAACGGAACATTATAGATGCTATTATTGCTGTCGCTATTATAACTAATCCTCACAGATCATTTCAAGAAAAGCTTTGTTCTTGTGAACACAGTGATAGAATTTCGGCTTAGTAATTATCCAAACTGAATTTGAAACTGGTCGTTGACAATCGACACCACAGGGTTACTTAGGGAATATAAATCTCAACTCAGAATCGTGTCCTTTTTTGTAATGGTTAATTTAGCACAGGTAAATTAATCAATATTAACAAGATCTAAATATCCAAAAGATTTTTTTCTTTCTTTCTTTAATCATTTCATCCCAAGCGAAGCGGAAATTCCACTAGTCCACGAGGGGTTACAGGGAGTGAAAGTGAAAGTGAAGACTGAGTATAGGGAATGAGGAAAAAGATGAACGGGATTCAAGAAAACAGAAGATGGCGATTGACGTTGCATTTAAATTTTTGAAGATTATAGTTATCAGGGAAGCACGTAAACAGAAGAGAGATCCACAGGTGGAAATAAACTGTTGGAGTCGAAGTGGCGGTTGCATTTAGTTATTTCAACAGTAAAAGGGTGGGACCTAAATGCCAATCTAGTAGCACGCTTGAATTTATGTAGTCAGGGCACCAGGGAAAAAAGCTCGTCGCAACAGTGGATTTATAATCAATGATATTATTTGCGTAGGAAACTTTACCTGTGAATTTACTTAGTGTTCTTCAAGTTTAAATATCATAAGCCAATTTACTTTGTATTCACAGTGATTGTCCCTTAAATTCTCACATTATTTATAATACAACGTAAATTGGATAAAACTCGCCATAAAATTTTCTGTTTTCTAATTATTAATCGAGTCTCCCTCGACTACATTCTCAGATAAATGGATAAATATGGCTACGAGCGAATGAAATCTGTAGTTCTTAGCGAACATCATACTAATTCGAACCTTGAAAACCGACGCTACAGAATCACTGACAAGAACACTACCAAATAAAAAAACACACCTCTGAGATGTTTCAATAACAGAAACTAAAATGAATAGGACATGTTATTCGAAGAGAGATAATGACATATCAATGTTGAAGTTCCACAGTTTTTAGGACAACGCTCTTCACAAATTATCCTTTTCGATACGACGATTTTCAGCGATTACAAAATTATCCTGTTCAAGAGAACGCTCTTTAGCAAATACAAAACTGTCTTTTCAGGCCAACGCTCTAAACCGATTATAAAATTGTCCTTTTCAGGCCAACGTTCTTCAGCAACTACAAATCTATCCCTTTCAGAACAACGCTCTTCACCGATTACAAAATTGTTCTTTTCAGGATACCGCTCTTCAGCAAATACAAAACTGTCCTTTTGAGGACAATGCTTTTCAGTGACTATAAAACTATACTTTTCAGGACAACACTTTTCGATGACTACCAAAACTGTTCTTTTCAGGACAACGCTATTCTCAACCTCTATATGAACACGCCGAGATGTTTTTTTTTACCTAGTGCTCTGTAACCTTATTTGTGTTGATGTATTTTCTTTAACGAAAATAAACTTTGCAATATAATCTTTTTAATCAATTCTTCGCTCTGTTTGTTGCTGTGTTCCGTCATTCAACATGTGTTTGCGGACCAATCTACCACAAAAAACAAAAAAGTTAGGAATAATTCTCCCATAAATACTGAAAAAGAGCAATAAAGAGCAGACTTGAGAAACCTGTATACTTGAAAAATAGTTTTAAGAGAAAGATATCACAAATTTCAAGTTAAGTATCACCGGTCGCCTGGTCAATGAACGCCGAATGTTTCCTTATAAGGAATCGTGTAATATTACTATTAAAATAGTAATGGTAATAATAATAATCTTTATAAATTAAGCAATGCATACCATTCTTCTTAAGAATAAACGCAACATATGTAAATAAATTCAGCCTCACTCTCCCATATATATATATATATATATATATATATATATATATATATATATATATATATATATATATATATATATATATATATATATCTTACAATTCGGAGTTTCATGCTATCTGGATTCTGCAAATTGCAAAGTGCAAATTTAGGGTAACATCGTTTGTTTAACATTTCTGGTTATCGCGAGATATTTTATTGTTAGTGGGGATAATTATTGTTGTTGAGTATTAAAATGAATTGTAGTTTAATTTGGATTTGAATTTAGACGCAGATTAACATTTAAGGTTGAAAATAAGATTGAAAATAAGAATTATAAATTTTAATTAAAAAGAGACAATAATATAAAAAATGTTTGAGATCAGGGGAGCAACTCTATTTATATATATAGTGGAAGGAAATAAATATTCGTACACTTGAAAAATTGTATTTTTATAAATGTAAAAGCCTTAAATAAAACAAATCTCGGCACATTTTATGTATAAAGACACATAATCTTAAAAAATAATAATAAACTTAATTAATTCTTATTCTAACAGAAATTAATGCATTTTTAAAATTCTAACTGGTGAAAAAAGTATTCGTACAAACCAATTATTAGAATAAAATAATCAATTAATTATGAAAAAAGTATATTCTAGAATGTTCCAGTAATTTTATCAGTAATTATAGTTAACACTATTAGCCATTATCAGAGCATTCTACAATTTCTAGTCTTACGAGAAGGTTCTAATAATGCCTAAAGGTAAAGAATTGACTATTTCACAAAAACAACACATTTTGTCTTTTTGGAAAGATCGGAACAGTTACAGAACGATTTCTAACAACCTGAATATTCCTTTTACTACAATTGCTTCGTTCATTGCAAGGTTTAAAACCCGTAACAGCGTCGAAAACCAAAGACGAACAGGTGCTCCGAGGAAGATTTCTCTAAGATCAGCAAGGATATTAGGACACCAGATTCAACAAAATCCACAGGTTACCCGATAAGAGCTGCAGGAACATCTGCGTGAATTAGGGATTAAAATAACCAAGCGTACAATAAGTAATGAACTACACAAAAACAGTCTGAAATCACTTATCCCAAGTAAGACTCCACTCCTCTTGAAACGACACAGATGTGCTAGGATAAAATTCGTTATAGCGCATAAGGATAAAGAATATTCGTTTTAGGAAAAAGTACTATGGACAGATGAAACTAAAATAGAGTTGTTTGGTCATAATTATCGAAATCATGTGTGGAGGAAGGACGGTGAAGCCTACTTACCAAAGAACACGTTGCCAACTGTAAAGTTTGGTGGTGGCAGTATCATGATCTGGGACTGTTTTTTCTGCAAAAGGTGTTGGCAGAATATCAATAATAGATGGCAAGATGAATGCCGAAAGCTACCATAAAATCCTGCAAGACAATTTAATGCGTTCTGCTGAGAGACTTCGGCTACCTCCTGATTGAGTTTTCCAACTGGATAATGATCCTAAGCACACCGCTAGATCTACAAGGAAATGGTTAGCTGAAATTAACGTTGATGTCTTGCAATGGCCAAATCAGTCCCCAGACTTGAACCCAATCCGGAAATTTATGGCGATATTTGAAAATTCAGATTGGGAAAAGAGCACCAACAAATATCAAGAATTTGAAGACAATATGTCAAGAAGAATGGGACAAAATACCACTCAATGTGTGCAAATCATTAGTTGAGACGTACAGGAATAGACTGGTAGCTGTTGAATTCAATAAAGGATATTCCACAATGTATTAAATTAAGTTAATATGCTTTTCTTTTGTTTTGTACAAATACTTTTTCATCAGTTAAAATGAAAAAAAATGCATTAATTTCTGTTAGAATAAGAATTACTTAAGTTTATTACTATTTTTTAATAAAATGTATCTTTACACATAAAATGTATCAAAATTTGTCTTAGTTAAGGCTTCTACATTTATAAAAATACAATTTTTAATGTGTACGAATATTTATTCCCCCCCCCACTGTATATATATATATATATATATATATGTATTTTTATAAATGTAGAATATTTTCTATGAAAATTTCTCGGACATTCAGGCCGGTAAATGTTATTTAATACTGTTTATTATAAACAGAGCATTTACTTAAATACTTGTATCTATAAAAAGAAGGTTAAACATAAAAATGTCTTTAATAAATAAATTGTCGGACTTTGTCCATTTCTTAATGTATATATATATATATATTGCTACAAACTTAACACAAATAAAATCTTTTATTTTCTCATATGCGTATAATAAGTTATGATCAACTGATGTTAAAAGGTAGTTGCCCTCGATGAGTACGAAGTGAGTTACCAAATTGGCACTTGTCTAAATCTCTTCTAATTACGGGTTTCGCTCATCGAATATCGATAAATGGATTTGCTTCTGTTTTGACGAAAAAATTCTAATTTTAATTGAGCGTATGATGAGTTGTCTTTGATTCGATAGTGAAATCCCAAAGCACGACCATGTTTCTGATCTGTCACGGCTTCCATCGTTTGGGGCGAAACGATCATTACATCCGTTCTGCCCAGTGCATACAGTTAAACCGAACACTTTATATTGTTTCCGGGCCATGGATTACGAAAAAAACAAAAAACAAAACCGTGATTCAGAAATGATTCTGCAAAGCCCTAAGCAAGTGACAATCAATAGATGCATGGTCAGGAGTATATGGAGGATGAAGCAATTTTCACCAAAGGTCTTCTAAGAGATCTTTAGTCAATCGTGTAATATGAAGACGAAGATTATCGTAGCGGAGGATTACTACTTTTTCTGTAGATTAAGGATGGACGTTTTCAGTCCAAAGCTGCTGAGATCAGAGTTGATCGCTAACTGTTTATCATGGATAGTTTCTTGAATATTCCACCATAAACTCAAAGTGATAATTTTAAATGAAATTCTCCCCTCGGTTGCTAAGTAGGTCTGTTTTCTCGACTGTCCACTAGCGACGACGCTTAACATTATGGTAAAGGATGCATTTCTCATTACCAGTAACAAACCTGTCCAAAAAGACTACTTAAAGGTGTCTTGTAAGCAATGACTCGCAACAATCGACACGTTGTTGGCGATTCTCTGGAGACAGTTCGCACAGGACCCATTTTTCAACCATTGAAACTTTCCCATTTTTTTGCAATTCTCATAGAACTGTCGTATTATTAACATTAAATTTCTCACTGAGTTCCTTAGACGTAGTGGCAGGGTTTTCTGTAACAGCAGTTTCAAAATCCTCTGAATAGGGTCCTTTTAAACGACCCTCCTTTGGCTTGTCACCTAGACTAAAATTCACAGATGTATTTTGCTGCTGTACTTGACTTGGAGGATGCACAGTAGAATAATAGATAGCGGATTGAAGAATCGGAGAGCCGAGTTCGAATTCCAGTAGAATCCATTACATTCACTTATATGCTAATACCCTTGAGAAAGTTATGAATCCTCCTCTTCTCCCCACCCCTATTTACCCATATAAGTAAATAGCAGGACAGACCGGGTTCTGTGGCCTTGTATAGCAACTGAAAGTAATGGCAACCTACTGCGGGAAAATAATCTTCCTCGTCAGTCATGTATCGAAAGATACATGATCGCCTAAGCGTTTAATACGCATGGCACATAACTGACTTGACTTGCATTGATACCTTTAAGGAACGCATGGATTACAACATTTTTAATGTGTTCTTTAGTTAGGACGAACATAGGGGTAAATTCCGAATTATATTATGAATAATATTATCGTAATCTGAAGGAGGAACAGCATAATGAAATACTTTAATAAATTTTGTTCAACATTTTCACCTTAAAAATGGAACAGAACTTTCGTCCTAATCCCTTTCATTGTGTAACTATTCTGGGGATTTAGAATTATGTAATCCATTATTTCATTTCCTTATAACGAAATTTACGAAGATTAAGAAAATCGAAAATATTTTAATACTCGCGAACAATTTCGAAAAGAATTTTTCAAATATAAATAGTTTATTTAACTCGTAATTTTACGAGAGCGATTTATTAAATAGATTCTCCAAATTTCATTCGCTCTTATTAAATTTAATCGTGTCACAAATTCTATCCAAGAGGTTTCTTCCCTGAACATTACAATCTTAACCCTTTCAAATCCAGGGCCAAACGATATCGATCCTACATATCTTAATAATATACACTTCTTATTTCCTTCTTCTCCTCCCTTACAACAATCTCACTCCAGTTAACCTTCTACATTGAGTGACCCCTACACATTGTTTTGAGTGAACTAAAGTAAAAAAGGAAGAAATCTTTTCTCTTATATTTACCACACCATGTTTTTAAGTATTTTTGCTGGTCAATCCACTTTTTGGCTTACTAACCCGTTATTTTTTTTATCAGAGATTTCTGTAACATTCTCAACACCAGTTGAAAAAAACACAGTTGTGTTTTAGAACCTATTCTGTATAGATAAGCGCTCCTTTGCCTTTACTCTTCCACTCCAACTTAGCTTTAACCCTGTTGTGCACCAACAAAGCAGTAATGACATTAGAAGTAAATGTTATAATTAAACCTTAAATTTTCTCATTTTTTATTTAAAAGTTGTTTAAACAGCTTTCAACATTCAATCTGTCTGTTGTACATTAGAAATAAGAAAAAATGGATCGTCATTGCTTATAAATATGTCATAAATGAATGCAAGAAATACTGCTACTGAATAGTGATATTATTTGTACAATTTTTAATAATCTGCAACTATTATATAAGTAGTCAAATTTAATCTAAATGAGGTGGGAAATATTGCCTCCTTAACTAAATTTCTGTGGAAATTATTCGGTGAAAGCTAAATTGTTTCATAAAACGATGATTAAAAAAGGAATGCTTAGCAAATTAAGCAACGTGCTAATAACATGGGAATTCTTGACAACACACTGCCTGAAAATGTCTAACATGTCTGCTAACATTGTCAGCCTAAGGCTAATTTTTTCTGGTAGGTAGTACAATTCGTTAAGAGAGAGAGACAAGCAAAACGAATCAAGAAATTGAATAATAAAAAGAACTGAACTGATAAAAATGGACAGAACATGTAAGTCAACAACTTGTCAAACAAGCAGAACGAAAAATATACAAACGTAATTGAAATCAGAGGAATTACTTTTTTTTTTTTTTTTTTTTGTTTAGTTGCCGTAATTATCTCCCCTCTTTGCCCCGGCGCAATTTGTTTTGGTTTGTCAAACTTTTTTGTCTTTTCATTCTATTAGTCTGTTTTATAAAAGCCTTTGCCGTCTTCAATAAACATCTGAAGCTGTTAAGTGAACAAGATTTGAAGAGACTCACCGATTAACTTGAGCATTTCCGCGGCTGTGAATCAACACACGCACGTGCAATGAATCAACTGCCAGAATTTATTTAATGAATTGGAAACATCCTCAATTTTGCTCCATTTGTTCTTGCTTTCTTGTTTATCAAAATAATTATTATTGACTTGGGTGCAGTAAGTTTAATAATACAGGATTGAATAAAATCATTTCCCAGTTATTTTTGCATGTAACTAAACAGCAAATACTCATAATTTCGAAAGATGATAAGAATTTCAATTTATTTGTGAAAAACCACAAGATCTAGCAACATTGTGAATAGACCACTCAGGAAATCGGAATTGGGTTTTAGCAGGAATTATAATTTCGATAATTTTTACATGTTACGGATTTAATAGCAAATATGATTTAGAGTTTACTGTTGCATAAACACGACGCCTGAATATTCCAAGATAGGAGATAGCCTTTAAGTCATAAAACCGTGAGTAAGAATTTGCTTACTAAAGTTAGCTCACGCATTAATTTCATGTGTGTGTGTGTGGTGGAAGTGATTATCTTCTTGAGGGACCAGAACCCCCAGGAATCCTTGGTGATGGGCCTGTTCACAGCGTCCTCATTTTTTCGCTGCATGTTACTTTGAGCCTAACAAACAATAGTGAGGATACAGAAATTAAAACAAAGTTTAAAGTGACATATCCAGATACTTAAAATAAATACTAAAATAAACAAAAATAAATGTCAGTCAATTTCAACTAAGTTCTCCATATAGCTCGCTCTTCACCTTGGCCTTTAAGTGTAACTAGTAGTACAAACATAAGACTAGCACCAATTTAGTTAATATGACTTTCAATATAATTACAAGATATGATTTGGTATAAGAAACAATAATGGTATTATATTATAGAGCAAAACTTCAGCTTCTTGAAATTCATTCAAAACATAGGTTAGGAAAAATTCTAAAAAATCAATTAAAAACTATTTCTTGTTAACTTTTTAATCGTCTTTGATTAAATAGTAAATATTTACAAGAATTAACAGTTAGAGTTACTGAGAAACTTGATTCAAAAATTTAACTAAATATGCGCATCTGTGTATGCTCTCTGTATATATGTAGACATGCGTATAGATGCAGACTTACCAACATATCTACAAGTAGATATATAGATAAATGTTGAAAGTCTAGGTACACATATGATTTGCAGACATATTTTATCTACCTTAATCTTTCTAAGCTGTCCGCCATTTGCTTTTATCAATTGATGAAGGATAATTGAGTACAAACGTTTTCTCTTAGTAAATTCTTCCTTTGAAGAATGATCACAGCCTAAATTTCCAACAAGTCCGTCAGTGTGCGTGTCTGCCCAAAATAATATCAGATTTTTAAATGTGTCGCCATCATCAATCAGATTTTTTATCAAATTAATTGGCATTAAAGCATTTGTAACCGCAATAAAATCGTCACACATCATTTTCTCTTCAATTCGGGCATTTGATAATCACATGAATATTTTTTCTTGACAAAACAATCTTCATTGCAGGATTTGCTTGTAGATTTAATTTAATTACGTACAGTTTCTTTCGGGGGGAACGGTACATATAATTACTTTCTTTGAGACCATGAAGATTATGGGAATCATTTAATAATAATAATAATAATGACAACACCATCAGAATTTGTGCAAACAGAATGCATATATTTACTGTCTTTCTTTATCCTAGGTCAGTAGTTCCCAAACTTTTTTCTCTGGGCCACATTTTCGGAATTAAAAATTGTTCGTAAATTTTATGTGATAAAAAGTACATTAAAAAATTCAAACAATAGAAACATGGTTAAGGGGAGATAACCACGGATTCGTAGTCAGAACATTATCATTGATAACTTTCTCCTCTAATTTGCTGACCCTAGTTATTATATTCTTAATACTTGATATAATGTAAAAATCTCACAAAGATAAAATCGGCCAATAATTATTCATAACTATACTGTGAATCCTGCATTCAATTATAAATAATTCATAATACTATTTTAAATTTTGAAATCATATTTATTTTTTGGAATATGAATTTTTTTAAACTGTTTCCATATCTTTGATTGTCTTTCAATCATTTTGCCTCACCTATGTGATATAATAATAATAATAATAATAATAATAATAATAATAATAATAATAATAATAATAAGAAGAAGAAGAAGAAGAAGAAGAAGAAGAAGACGAAAGAATAAAACCTGTGCAAGAATGGAAAAATATGACCAAGAATAATAACAAAATCCTCAAAATGGAAATCCCCAGGAAATGACAAGGTACCCAACTTTTGGTCTATCATTTATCATCAATTCATAAAACTCCTGCACAAAACTTATCTATGTTAATTAATAACCTCAGTAAAATTTCAGAATGGATCACTGAAGGTATTATATACTTCCTACCAAAAACGGTTGAAACAGATTATACAAAAAATGATAGGCCAACAACATGTCTGTCTATCGCATATAAATTGATCACGTCTGTCCTGATGAACTGTAGTTATTCTGTTCTCGATGAAAACAACATTCTTCCTCTGAAACAGAATGCATGTCGAAAACGTTCATACAGCAGTAAAGATCAACTATTAATAAATAAAATGATCATGGGAAATTGTAGGAAAAAAGGTAAAAATCTCAACACGGCTTGGATAGATTACCGTAAAGCCTTTGAGAGTGTGCCACCATCTTGGATCTTTACGAAATTTACACAATCTCCTCAGTGACAGTTAATTTCCTTAAATATAGCATTAAACTGGAAAGCCACATTATATAAAAAAAAAACACCAAAGTTTCAGTTGTTTGAATATCCGAAGAGGAATCTTTCAAGGAGACTTCTTGCCACCCTGCTGTTCTGTCTGTCCTCAATCCCCCTTTCGCATGAAGTAAACAGTAATAACTATGGATACAATGTAAAATATACAATGTGCTTAATCACCTATTCTGCATGGATGATATCAAACTCTTTTCCAAAAACGAGAATGAGTTGAAAGTTATCCTTAATACTGCAAAATGTTTCAGCGATGACATTGGTATGGATTTCGGATTAGATAAATGTACAAAAGTAAGATTCAAGAAATGTAGAATTACAGAAATTCACTCAATAGATCTAGAATTTGTCACAAAGATTAGGGCACTGGTACAAGAAGAAGCCTGTAAATACCTAGGAGTCGGGTAAGGATATGGAACACAGCATACTCAAATGAAGGAGAAGGCAAGTAAAGAATACTACAGGCGTGTGCGTCTGGTGTTAAATATCGAGTTGAATTAAAAAAAACACAATATCAGCCATAAACACATTGGCTGTCTCTGTGATGCAATACAGTTTCAACCATAAGCACAATTGAACATTAAAGGACTAGATGTAAAAGCGGGAAAGTTTCTTATTTGCCACCGCATGCATCATCCTTAGGCTGATGTTGATTGTGTGTATGTGCCCAGATCCAAAGCAGGCAGAGGATTATTTCAACTAGAACTGTCTTACTAAACCTCAACAATCGGTCTTCACAGATGCCTGGAACCTACCTGGAGGATGATCTGTGTCAAAGAACGTGAAAGAAATAAGAAACTTTATTCAGTAATAAAGGAAGCCAGCTAATTCAAAAGGAAATTTCAAGTGGGTAAAGAAGTGCAAATAATCCATAATATTAGGTTGGTGCAAAAATAATGTCGTTTTCTCACATATTAACTGATGTGAGAAAACGACATTATTTTCATTACACTAGGTCTTGGTTAATGATCCAGTAAGAGATGGTAATAAACAGAAATAGTAGTAGTAATATCAATAATAATAATAATAATAGTCTTGTCTTTTATGATAATATTAGGTCTGTTGGATTTTTTTTTCAGACTTACTGGAAAATAAAAGCCAAAAAGGACCTGATATTACCATAAAGACAGAAAATTCAGGAAACTTATGCTTATTAACATTTCAGTACGGCGGTGGGAAAGGGACCGAAGCCAAGATGCTAGGTCAGAACCAATAGCACTCCGGATTCTTCTTTCTCTAAATATATTACAGGAGTACCAGGCCAGATGTGGCAGCAATATTCAAAGTTAGGACGAATGGTAGAGTTATAAATGTATGTAAGATTCTGGTGAGAAAAATTGTCTAGCGCGACATAATGAACTAACTTTCTTATCTATTTGGCGCAGTAACAGAAAAGTTTCTTGGATTCGTTGAACAGAAATAAAATACCAGAGTTGATTGCTTAATTCCTAGGAAAACGAATGAATTAAAATTTTACGTTTTAGTCTATGAAATTGCATTTGTACGTTTAATTTAGAGAAAGTAAAGGTTGTAATTATCAGCGGACTCAAGTCATGTTTTTTTTTGTCGTTTCAACTTAGGATTTCGACTTGTGTCGAGATGTGCTGATAAATTAACGTTGTGTGAATAATAGCGAATCGGTTTGTGCTCAAATAATGAAGGAAATAAAAAAGAAATATCTATTTGCCTTTCGCTTCCATTTTTTGCCAAATCTGACACGAAAAGTATTTTTCATTATGCATTTTCCAAAGTAAACAAATGAACATTCCACTCAAAAAATAAATAGAATACACTGACAACATTATCGTCAAATGAAATAAAAACTCATCTCATAATGCAATCCAGCAATACGCGAGTAAGATAACGGTTTTCAGCGAAGAACATGAAATCGACGAGCCGAGTTCAAAATCTCGCCTCGTCTGTTGTGTTCACTTTCACATTATTGTCATTTGGAACAGCATTAATCCATCATTGCTTTTCTTGCCCTAGTTAAGGATTAAATAGCACGGTAGACTGGGTATTCTAGCCTTGAATTCTAAGTCTAAGAGAAGGAAAATACTAAATTCTAAATTGTGGAGAAAGCAATGGAAAACTACTCCACTATCTTTCCCAATAAGTCATGGCAATTTGTAGATAATAAAGAAATGGAAGCCATGCAAAGACCTGATCGCTTACGTCCTGAAGGAACATGGCATTTTAAAATATTAATTTGCATAAATATCTGCATAAAGATATGTTTTAATTCGCAATACTGTCGGTATGGTCACTGTTAAAATGTTAAAAAAAGAACATTTTAAATAAATGAAAACAGAAAATATACTTTGTCATTAAATAGGAATTAATTGACAATCTGAATGAGAGAATGAAAAGATATATAATAAAATATATTTAAATAGATATAAATGGTATTTTAGTAAATATGTCCTATGAGTTTTAAGAAGGTACTTTATGTCTAATTTTAATAGTAACAACAAAAGTTATATTTTTACAAGTTACGTAAAAAACATGAAAAAAAAAAAAAAAACAGAAAAAAGAACTGACGTATATCCTTAACGAAAAGCAAGATTCTAACACAAATTAAAAAATACTAAAAGATGCTGAGGTTACTAGCTTTTATCAAATAAAAACTCAAAATGCTGTTCAACTTCTGTATATACGGAGTCATATATTTGGGTAATTATAGTATATATTAGAATGTAGTATTCAAAAGAAATAAAATAATCTCATGTGTTATATTTTGCAATAATTTACTGTGATTAAATTTACATATAAGTGAGTAATAATTTGATGAATATATTATTTTTCCCGCTTAATCAGTAACCCTTTTTTTTTCAAACGATAATGTGACGCTTAGATAATGTAAACAGCATAGATTATGTTTCTATGTTTAACAGTAGCAAGAGAACCGGGGCCTTAAATAGAACTGGATAAAAAGAAGAGGAAACCACAACAGAACTACATTAAACAGGGGCAATTGTTGGATTACATGTCCTGTATAGAAAATCCAAGAGGACTGTGCTTAACAAACTTTCTTCTTTTATGTGCCGCGTCCCTTCAGGACGTAGGCGATCATGGACCTCAACATCTTCTTGCCCCTTGTAGTTCTTAATAAGTTTGTTCTTTTTCTTATTCCTCCCAAACCCTGTTCTGTCATCCATTTACTCAAGCCTATTAAGTATGTCACGCGAAGCTTTCCCCTTTCCCTCTTTCCCTCTATCCATCCTGTGAGTATCAAGTTTCCAAGCCCACTTTCCTCATTACGTGCTCCAAAAATTTCAACTGCGTCTTCCTCATGTTAAGTATAAGTTTCTTTTTTGTTTTCATTCTCTCCAAAACCTCGTCGTTGATCACATGTTCGGCTCATGGTATCCTCAGCATCCTTCTGTAGAACATCGAGTCTCTTCTTCATCTTTGAGAAGATTGTCCAGCAATCGCTACCATACAGGAGCACAGATATCCCGTAACATTTCAGTATTTTTTCTTTGTTTCCAAGAGAAATTTTCCTGCCTCATAATACTCTACTTAGCTTTTGGAATGAATTTTTGTCCATCTCAATACGTCCTCGGATCTCAGTGTCACACTTTCTGTCCTCTGTTAGAACACTTCCTAGATATTTAAATTTCTGTACCTGCTTGATTTTAGTATCCCTGACCTGTAACTTGCATTTTGGTTTCATCCTTTTGCTGATGACCATGCATTCTATTTTTCTTGTAGTTTATACTTAGTCCTTTCTTCTTGCTCTCCTTTGCTACTTTCTGTAGCAGGTTTTGGAGTTTCTTTTTCGTGTCTGTTATCAGTACTGTGTCATCTGTATATCTTAATGTAAGACTGTGGCTGCCAATGATAAATCCTGGTAGGATTTCTAGTTCTCTCAGAATTGCCTCATTGTATATGTTGAATAAGTCCGGTGAGAAGACACATCCTTGTCTTACACCATTTTCTATTTTTGTATATCTGCTGAACTCATTTTCTATCCATATGCAGGTGGTTTGTTGCCAGTAGAGATTCTTGATACACGTTTAAACAAAGGTAGGAAGACACTGGAATAAATAAAAAAAATATTAACAAATTAAAACAGAATATTACATTCGAAACACATTTAAAGACCGACATGTTCGTATGATACGATTGAGCAAAAGTAAAGAATTTTGTGATATGGAAATCGACGCCATAGAGTTGGGATTAAGAAAATGTTCTCTTCCGGTCAAGATCAACATCCCACTACGTCGAGGGGGGTGGGGGCCTCAGGGTTTTTTTTTTCCTTTTTTAGGTTTGTCAGTTTTATTTTTTTTACATTCTTTTTGTTTAAGGTAAAACGAGAAATCCCTACTCATTGGAACTGTAACGGTATTATTTGAAGAAACGTGTACAATTTCTTTAAGCGCAATTGATTGTTATGAATAGTAATAAAACGCGATGAATTTATAAATCATGTTAGTGATGCTGTGATAATTTTCTACTGGGTTCCACCTGAAAGGTCCCTGGAAATCAAAGTTTGATTTTTTGACTCTAAACAACAGGATAATAAGAAGTAGTCTTGTTGATGGATAGATTGATTTGTTTTCTACGGTTTATCAACTCTTTTCAGATTAAAGCCAGAAAATATTTTTAGATTGTAAGAATTTGGTGGAGAGAGGAGATAATAATGATAATAATAATTAACCCATAGCAAGGGGAGAAGACGTGGATTTATGGTATTTGTGCATAATTGAATATAACGAACTCAACTGGAATTGGAACTCGGCTCTCCTATTAACAATTTCGAGTCATTAGAATGGGTCTTTAAATATATTTTGCATTTTTCCCGAATATACAATTCTTACCTATTATACGCAAAGAGTTACTTTTCTTGTAATAGTAAAAAATAAAGGGTCCGTCTTTTTATAGTGATATTGTAGCAAATAATTTGCAGATAACATAACAGTTATCGGCGCGTAAAGCGGAATTAGCGACCTGAGTTCAAGTTCCTACCTAATCCGATACGTTCACTTTGCACTAATACAGTGGATTTATTTAAATTTGCCATGAGGTTGATCCTAGGAGAACTAGAAGTCCAAACAGGATTTATTATTTGTGGACACAATCTTAGCACCATACGATATGCAAATGACATAGTGTTGGTTGCAAACACAGATATACAACTGCACGAACACCTAGACAAGGTAGTAAAGGAAAGTGAGAAGAAAGGACTACCATCAATTGTAAAATGACAGAATGTTCAGTCTGGCGAAGATCCCTATAAGCAAATGACGAATCTACGAATTGTAGATGTCAAACTCATGTAAATACAGAAGATTAATTATCTGGAAAATGTTTTAACAGACGATGGAAAATATGACACAGAAATCCGAAGACGCATTCAAAGATGCCTTCCAAAAGCTAATCAAATTATTAAGAAACAGGAAAATTTTTTGTTAGAAACAAAGAAAAGTGTACTGCAATACTATATAATAACTATACTCCTATATGACAGTGAATGCAGGACTATTTACTCCGAGATCTTGAAGCAGCAGAGATATGGTTCTATAGAAGAGTACTGAGACCACCATGGACGGAGCATGTGAACAACGAGGAAGTTAAGGGAGATGGAAACAAAATGAACACTTATAATTAGAAAGAGACAGCTGAAATTTCTGCGGCACATAATGAGGAAAGGAGGCTTGGAGAATTCGATACTCAGAGGACATATTGAAGACAAGATGGACGGAAGGAAAACAGCATGTAAACTACTTAAGCAGCTTGTGCAAATGGGTTGCAGAACATAGATTGTGACGGATAGTAAGGGGTCAAAAGTTGAAGATTGCTTAAATCTATGAAGTATAAGAAGTTACGGATGGTCATAAACACGCACGCCCTGAAGGGACACGGCACATAAAAGAAAATTTCTCATATAATAAAGAAAAGGATTATGTGGAGAGTCATGATCGTCTATGACTTTAAGGGATATGGCATTTAAAAAACTGAAAGTGTTTGCGGGTTACAAAAGAAATCTAGGTTATTATTTCAAGAAGAAAGACAACAAAAGATATCGAATGTTGTTGACGCTTCGTAAGTCTTGCTTAAGATTTGAACTGGACTTTTTTCTTCAACGAATTTGAAAAAAAATTTAAATCATGGGTCAAGTGATTTTCTTTCTGTAATTTCCTTTAAAATCCGAATGACTGTCACAAAATATCAGAAGGATCTGCCTACTAATTCCGTTTAATTCTAGCATAAGCATCACTTTAGATCATTATTACACAATTAATTGAAACCCGTTTATTACTATATATAATGTATGTGCTTCTAATTCAAGACACGAAAAATTAGTTCAATGTTAATCTTGGATTAAGTTAAAAGTTAGCTCAATGAAAATTAGAAAAAAAGGTTTTCAGTATAAAAGTAAGAGATAACATGGATCAAATCTCGAGAGAACAGATCCATGGCCTTCTCATTCCAAGAAGTGATCTATGTGAGAATTGATCCTGATGAGTGATTGGTTAGAGTATGGTCGTATAGCCATCTTCAGCACTCTCTAAATAGCCACAAGGTTGGTCAGCCAGGTTCCTCTAAAGAATGGGAAG
Source organism: Acanthosepion lycidas (assembly GCA_963932145.1). Classification (NCBI taxonomy): domain Eukaryota; kingdom Metazoa; phylum Mollusca; class Cephalopoda; order Sepiida; family Sepiidae; genus Acanthosepion; species Acanthosepion lycidas. The sequence goes on from OZ010576.1 coordinate 75,370,803, forward strand.
ATCCTGGAGTTGAGGTTTTGAATTCAGAGTTGTTCTTCCAGACCGGTTGCCACCTAGTCTCTCCTGTTATTTAAGGAGAAGATGGATTCACACCTTTCCCAATGGTATTTACACATTAAGTCGATTGGAATTCGAACTCGGCTCTCCGATTCCACAATCAGAGACGTTATCCATTACTCCATCATATCTCCATGTATAGCTGTAAGGAAATATAAATTTCATTTTTTTTCCTTGAGAAAATAATCACTTCTTTAATCTTTCCTCTCTGATGTTCATTTTGTGCGTAATTTTCTTTTAAAGATTTACATGTACAACAGCTGAGTTTCCAGTTATTATTTAATAAAGTTTAAAGTGTCGCTGATTAAAATATCTTAAACTTTAAGTCGAGGAGGAGGAGTATACGGTCTAAATAATTGACTCTCCACAAGGTTTGTTTTAAGTTTGAATTTTATTTTTCTCTTCATTCTGAATCTGAAAGGAAATGTCATATCACGGGTCAATTGACTTTGTTTCTACTTTCCTGTGTATTTATTCGGATGCAGCTTTAATAATCAGTTTTGACATGGAATTACCGACAGTATCATTTGGCTGAAAGGGACACAGAAAGAGAGAGAGAGAGAGAGAGAGAGAGGGAGAGGGACACAGAAAGAGAGAGAGAGAGAGAGAGAAAGGGACACAGAAAGAGAGAGAGAGAGAGAGAGAGAGAGAGAAAGGGACACAGAAAGAGAGAGAGAGAGAGAAAGAGAGAGAGAGAGAGAGAGAGGAAAAAAGAGAAGTAAAACACGAATCTGGTCTTCCCAGTCTGTTTCTTCTCTTTCCGTTTTTCTGTGTTGTTCTTATGCACTCAAATACACAAACATTACTTTATTTTCAAATACGACTGCACATAAGGTTGCATTTATATACATAATAAGAAAGAGATGCATATACGCGCTGTTATCACAGGGGCCTCAGAGTATTACAATCAAACACATATACGTGCACTTTTGCACATCTATATCTACCTGTACACGATTGTATATTTAGGCATGCAACGCTATATAGGTGCGCACGAACACACACGCACAGAAATAGACAGACACATACACACACACACTAAACATGCGTGCACACAGAATGACACTCGACATGATATCAGAATCTATCTCGTCAAATAGACTTTTCCAAAAGGGTATGTTTGCATGGATCGTATTCTCTTTGTTCGTATATTTCTCTTTCCGTCTCTCTCTTTTTCTCTTCCCCTCTTTCCTTCTTCTACGCTTATGCAGACTCACACACACACACACACACACTCACATAATAGCACACACATACACACAGCATCAACCGGACATAGAGCAGACCCACATGCCCAAATGCTGAAATGAATTCCTCTTACGTACACATGTTTTCGCGTAAAAAAATATTTCTCTCTCTGTCTACACAAAAATCTCTTTACCCCATAGAGAGTCGAGATATGCACATGCACATTTATTTGCATAGGCGCATCAACATATATACATAAACATGTACACACACACAAAATCACACAATTACGCACACAATTTCTTTTTTCTTCCTCATATACACGCGCATACACATACGCATCTAAATATGCATATTTATGCACACATGCATATATCCACGTCGCCCGAATTACTCAATATTTAAAATCCCAACTTAAGTGCACATTTAATTGCATGAGTCAGTCGTCATCTTTCCGGGAACAAAAGGTCCCCACTTGCCTCTATTCCAATGTTCACCATCAACCACCCACTCTCTCTCTCTCTCTCTCTCTCTCTTTCATTTTTCTTTCTCTCTGTCCCCCCCTCTCTCTCTATCTCCTGCTTTCTTTGTCGTGCTCTGTCAATCTCAATCCTTTTATCTGATCTTCGTCCGCGTCTTGTGCTCGTGTCAAGCTCGGCTGCAGTGTCGTTGATTTCACAAATAGGTAACAATAACGACGCAGAAAAAAAGAGAGTATGATATGAAGCGACGAAGGGAGGGGAGAGGAGAGAGAAAAAAAATGGAAGACGCTAAAGAAAAGTATAGAATGGTGACAGAGGGTGGCAAGGTGAACAAAAAGAGAAACGATGAATGAACATGAGAAGGAAAATTTTAGAAAAAGAAAGAAAGAGAAAACAAAAATAGTGCGTTATATTTTCTAATTGGTGAGAAACAGAATGAGGCAACGAGTGATGAGAGACGGAAGCAGGAATGGTCCGCATATTGGTTAACACTGGCCTATTGTTGTGTGAACTCATTCAACCATAAACAGCTTTGCACAAGCAGACAGAAAGCTTTGAACATGAAACATTTTCATACAAACATTTTTATGAAACCATGTTTGACGTTGTGTCTTATCTGTTATTAGGTTGGTACAAAAATAATGTCGTTTTCTCACATATGTTAATATGTGAGAAAACGACATTATTTTTGTACCAACCTAATACTCATGTATCGTTCTTGATACAACTTTCACTTAGATTTGGGCACGTCTTTCATAGTCTATACCAAATATGTGCTGATCATTCCTTTATTTGAAAAGAAAACTAATAACCAACAGTTATGAACAAGATTTCAAAACTTCAAACTGAAAACTTAGCAATATAGATTTTCCATTGGCTATTTTGCGTCATGCATCATATGTGCTCCAACTGTTACACGTCAAATGGCATTTGTTAAGTAACTTTATCATTCGTCTTTTAAGAGATGGTACTCATTACCGCTGGAAAATTCCCTGCAGACATTTTAATCATTCTGACTCCGGTGTATCTAATTACCACCTGACAATCATTAAAAGTATCCCGAATAAAATAATTTTTGGTAATTTTACTACTTAAAGCGTAGCATATTATTTTACTACAGTTACAGTCAGGGTTAAGGTTTAAAACTGTTGGAGCGCACCCACCTTCTCATCAGAATGGACTGATCTCTCTACTACTAATAGGACAGTTCTATAGAGTTCTGGGTAGAGAGCAGGTGACCATCACACTTCCGTCTCTCTACCGGAAGATACAGTTGGACTTTATACTCTTTCTGATTGTGACTGACTAACCTGCGTTCGTTTGACTACTAATCTCTCTGTTGTAAATACCTCTTCGAATATACCAGTATTTTTCCCTACGAATGTGTTTGTCCTTATTTCAATACACTCACACGGAAACACTCAACATCTCAACAAAAACTAAGAAACTTTTCTTTTGTGTAAGAAGTCGGATTAAACGCTATTGATTGATTGACTTGTTTTTTACGGCTTATCGACCTTTTGCGGATTATTTAAATCCGAAACATATTTTGGGTTCTAAGAATAATCCTTTTTGGGGTTTGTAACAAAATTTTTTTTTTTGAATAAAAACAATTTAACCAGATAAAAGTCCTACTATTTAGCCCATAACTGAGGGAAGTATATGGATTCATACCTATCCCAATTCGATTGGAATTCGAAAATCCGAGCTACTGTCCACTACGCCAACCGCACATCCAAACCCTCCATGTATTACAGTAAGAAATATTACGAAAAAAGTTGAATTTCACTTGGAATCGTATTCCATATTTTCCCTATTTGACTCAATTCAAATTTCATCGGTCAAATTTGTAAAATTCCAATATTTTCGAAAAAGTGAGGCATATATACCATTAATTATAACACTTTTTTTTTTAAAGAAATGTTTTGAAAATTTGAAAAAACTTAACCAATAGGTAATCACTAATAATTTACTAACAATAAGTATAAATCCGATATTTTTTCAGGTTTACGAAATATTATTTGAATGTGTGAGTAAAGTATCATCAAACTTATCAAAGGATTCATTGTTTTTTCATGCTTGACTCCATAAAAATATTAAAAAAAATTTTTTTTTGTTTATTAAAATCAGTAAGACAAAATTCTTCTCCTTCCAGCTATGGGTAAATAGCAGGACAGACCGAGTTCTATAGGTTTACCGTAGAAAGAAATGGCAACCTGCTGCGGGAAAAAATCTGCCTCGTCAGTCATGTATCGAAAGATAATGATCGCCTAAGCATGTATCCCGCATAGCACATAACTGACTGAAGACAAAATTTGCAAATCATCATCATCATCATCATTTCATATCATTTGGTTTATTTTGTTATTATTATTATTATTGTTGTTGTTGTTTTTGTTATTGATAACCATGATAACAACAATGGCGTTGATACTTCAGAGTAGGTTTTTTTTTTACTTACCGCTGTTATCTTATTCAAAATGGCCAACCCTTCAACTCTACGGATGCCCTTTTCGAAACATATCAGTCTCAATACTTATCGATGTTATTTTCCACTAGATAAACAGAGTTTAGCAACCGACAATAAAAACTGATTTTGAAAGCTTTTGTAAAATCCTTAATATCACTGTAACAGCTTCTACGTTGGTATATTAATAATTCCGCAAACTAATGCTGAAAGAATAAAAAAAATCAACTTTATATTAAACAAGAAATATCTATTTTACAACAATTTTTCCTTGTCAGTGCACTTAATTTAGTGTTGAATATTAACTACATAAATCGAACATTATACAGGGAAATTTTCAAACAAAAATCAACTAATAACAACATGTCAGACTACGGATTGACCCACAGCCATATATACATTATTAATGCTTTATTATTCATAAATAGACGATCTGCTACACTTATTGATCAGATGGCTTGTGGCGTCTAACTGCAGGTGTACAGTTTATTGCAAATTGGTGTAGTTGGTGAACCCACTGGCATATTTTCACCATAAAAGAAAACTAATTTTAAATTAAATTAATGGGTCCCTTCTCAAAATATTGTTATATTCTGGAGAAATTAGAGACAACTTACACTACCCACTGATTTTTATTTAAAATTTATTTAGTGCATAAAATAAATAAAATTATCAACAAAATGTAGGAACAATATGTTTTTACAAGCAAAATGAACTTGTAAACGATTCTTTGTGGCGTATGTTGAGATCAAATAACGGACTGCCTGAGGTTTATTTGAGATAAATGTTGTTTTCTTTACATTACTCATAGTCTTGGAATATTTTCTGTTCACTTTTCTTTCAATTCCCGTAAAAACTTTTCATTCTTCATGCTTTTCTCTCACGATATTTCAATTCTTACAGCTTGAAACAAATGTCTTGAGCGTTACTCACATGAATCAATTAAAAACTTTATTCTTCTATAATTCATTTTTCTTGAAATGTATTCTGATTCAGTTCTCAGCGGGAAGTGGCGCAGTTAAGTTTCTCGCGTCAAAGCGCCGAAGGCTACGACATATTCGAAACACTGGTTCAGGCTTAATCATAAAAGTTAAGTAATACTGTGTTTCATATTTGACTGGATAACGTACAACAATTTCAAGTTTAAAATAACAATTTCATCCTTTTAATAAATAGTTCCATCAAAGTCCATTAATTTGCCCTACACGATCAAATTATAAAATGGTCGTTACCATTTCATCACAGTTGCTATAAGAAAAAAAAATATGCATCTTGTTGAAAAAAAGTGTTTACTGTAGTACTTATTCTTATATTTGAAGAATTGGGATGATGCTGGGGGTGAGATGGGTAAATTAACCCTGTTAGATTGATCACTGAAAATAAAATTGATCGCTTAAGCTATGATTTTTTCTTCTCTCAAATGTGTTGGCAATAGTGACCTTCTAAGATTCTGGAACTCATAAAAATATTCGAATTTAAGGCCACTGGAAGCTCAAATATCGAGTGTCGCTAATTAGGATAAAGCCTTTTTTAAATGTCACTATTAAAGGTAACAGAGAAGAAAGGTACAACAGAGATTTGTGCGTCATTCACATAGGTAAACTAAATATTGTTGATTACAAAGTGAATTGGGCGTCTCATTGTGGAATAATATCAAATGAGCTAGCCTCACATGATATTACTATTATAATGAGTTCGGCTATTAGAGGGTGTCCTCCACTTATGGCTCTGTGCTATATTAAGCAATGTTGATAGGGAGCTTCGCAATGGCTTATAGTTAACGAGTTAATCTAGCAAACTAGGCGCATTGTAATAACGAAAAGGTGCCTTTCAAAAACTAAGCAAAGTATTAAGAAACAGGAAAATTTCGTCAGAAGCAAAGGAGTGTTATGTAATTCTTACACAAAACCAATTCTATTTACCATATGGAGGAAAGTAAGACAAGAAAAAAAAAAATGGATGACAAGAAAAAAAAATGGATGACAAGTGAATTTGGTTCAATTTTCCCTAAAATTTCAAACGAATGATATCGCATAACAGTCCAGTATTCTTTACTTTGTTTCTAACGAAAATTTCCTGTTTTTTAATAATTTGTTTAGCTTTTGGAAAGCATCATTCATTGATTTCAGTGTCGCATATTCTTCCCTCTATTAAAACACTTCTTAGATATTTAAATGTTTGTACTCGCTTGATTTTCGTGTCTTCCGACACACCATACATTGTCATCTTATATTTGATATTTCGTCCTTTCCTCTCGCTTTCCTATACTAACTTCTCTAGGATTTCCTGTAGTTTCCTTTCTATGTTTTCTATCAGCAATATGTCATCTGCATATCTTATGTTGTTAAGAGTGTGGTTGTCAATAATGAATCCTAGTAGGATTTCTAATTCTGTCAGGATTTCTTCACTGTATAGTTTGAATAAGACTGGTAAGAAGATGCATTATTGTATTACGCCCCTTTCTATTTTTGCGTATTTTTCGAATTCATATGCAAGCGGTTTGCTCCCAGTATAAGTTCCCGATTATTCTAATATCCTTCCCAAATAAATCAAGTCTAGCAGTTTAAACAGTTCTCTGTAACGTACTTTTCATGAAACGCTTTTTGATAAACATTTTAAAAGATGCTGAAAAGAAATAAAATTAATGTGGCAAGAAGTGATGATCGAACGAACAAATTTGTCTGTTAGAAAAGCTCACACGTTATTTATTGCTCTCCACAACTTCCTATCTTTTGTTCAAAGTAATTATTGCTATTTTATAAATCCCCTATGTAGTACTTGATTCAACATCCGTTTACTCAAATAGGTGAACATATTATTAATTAAATTTTATCTGGCACAAGGTCATAATAGTGAAGTATGCAGCAAAGCTGGGACGTAACCCACTAGTACTGCTATACGAGACTATCTTGCTCACGCTTTAGAGGCGCCCCGTTGTTATTACGAGGAATTCTGAAAAAATTCTCTGCCCGATTAAGAAGGGATTTAAAACAATTCAAATGTTTTTGACATCTGGTCTGATTATGGTGTAGGCTGACAATTTTCAGCACCCTTCGTATATTGTGTCCAAGTTACATTAAAGTCATATTTCCTCAAATTACACAAATCACTTCTATAAATGTTCAGATTACTCAAGATTATCTCTTAATCATAATCATTAGTAAATTAGTCGGTTTCACAGTTTCAATTTATGTTGAAGTATGTTGAAGTATTTTTATTTTTAATTTGATGTTTTCAACTTGTGCTGCGAAATGTGGGTTACTAGTTGAGTTTAAAAGTAAAATTCATGACGAGCCGACATAACAATAATAATACTTGTTTCGTGACAACATGATGCTTTTTATCACAGCCCCCACAGTCATCAAGTCTGCATTTCACGAATTGACAATTGCTCGTTCTTAATCTTATACATTTAGGAATGGTTTGACGTTACATTTAATTTTACTTTTGTTTTAGGCACTGCTTTAGTATTTTGATGTTTTAACCTTTCAATCGCTAAGCTGATATTATAACGACATTTTTTTAAGTTAACGATTCTGATGTATTAGAAGATTTCACAGATTTTCTTACTCGGAAAAAACAGTTCCTGTTTTTATACTAGAAGTTACTGAAAAGTTCTCAACCTGACTTACTTCCCAAAATCTGGCGAACCATTAAAATTTATTTTTGTCAAGTCGAAAACATTTCAGCATCTCCTCGTATAATAATAATAATAATAATAATAATAATAATAATAATAATAATAATAATAATAAAAAAACTAGTTATACCTATAATAATTGGAGCCCTGGGTATTATATAAAAAAGGGACAGACAAGGATATTAACACCCCCGCCCCAACGGCAGTTACTGTTTCTTCTTTATGTGTCGTGTCCCTTCAGGATGTAGGCGATCATGTTTCTCCACATCTTCCTGTCTCTTGTAGCTTTTAATAAATTTTGTCTTTTTGCTATTTCTCTCGAACCGTCAAGCTCATCAAGTATGTAACGCCCTGTTTTCTCTGTCTCTCTTTCCCTCGATCTGTCTTGTGAGTATCAGATTTTCCGAGCCCTCTTTCCTCATTACGTAACCCAGAAATTTCAGCTACCTCTTCCTGATGTTAAGTGTAAGCTTCCTGTTTTAACGAGCGGGACTGCTCAGTTGCTCGGTTTGACGTAAAGTAAATCCGTAGATGTAGAGTTCTATTTCAATGTAGTAGACATTGTACAAATTATGATTTACATCATCATTTTTGCAGATTTCGGGTAAAGATCTGGTAAAGAATTGTGTTAAAAAGAAAGCGAATACTACTACTACAACAATTACAAATGCTATTACCAATAATACAAACAGAAATATACAGGGAACTAAAAAGCTGTGATTAGGTTCGTGTCCGGTTCATAATAACTAAAGGCATTCGGGAATCGAAATTGTAACAACTAAAGACTGGAATATAAGACAAGATTGTTCGCACCAGTATCACTGGAGTCAGCATCTTGACTTGGTTGGTGAATTTTGTTTAACGGCATGGATTATTTAATGCCAGAATCGAAATATTTTGAGCACAATTTTCCGGCTACAGCTAAATATATTTTGAACCCATTTGTATGCCTTTAACAACAGATACAATGTATTTTTGATAATTTTACTATAAATAGAAATTGTTGGTTATTTTTTATATAAAAAATATATTGCTAGTATTTTTACTATAAAATTGGATTTTCATACTTTCATAGAGTTTTCACTTTATTTGGGAGGGGGGGTTCACTATTTACCCATAGCTGGGACCCTAATAGGTGCTCCCACCCAGGGTCAGGGTGAGCCTGGGAACAACAACAATTAAAAAGTTGTTCCACTCTCCACAAAACTTCCAATCTCCCGACCAGAGGCCGTGTTGCCGGATGTAGTTTATCGTCATACCCAGGACTCGGAATCGATACGACTATCGAGGAATCTGCTGGAACGTCAGCATCTTAATTATGTTATTATTTCTCTGAGTTACGTGCGCTATTCATTTTACTTATTGCTGTTGTTGAAAGTCCTCAAGTGACGTCTTTTCTGATATCTGGTACTGTTCTTTGTGATTTTGTAACGCCAGTCTACGTGGTTCGAAGACGATGGTCTAAGCTGAAGTCTACACGCTTCACTTGCTCGAAACCATTTTTAGCCAATTTGGATATTTATAGCGAAACATGCATGGAAAAGAACTAATCTGGTGAGACATTCATTACCAAATCATGGAAGTATTAATCATCTGAGAGACCTCTTTCTGCTTTTCATCATCATAGCTGTTGTTAACCTCCAGGAGAGTGACTTGTTACGCCTTCTCGGCTTAATGTTTTCTGTTGACATGAAGTGGAAAGACTATATTGAATCCTAGATTAGCTGCTAAGACAATTTTTCTCTCCTGAATCTATCTTACATATTTATAATTCTACCATTCGTCTATGCTTAGAATACTGCTGCGATATACGGTCTGGTACCCACCACCCATCATATATACAGAGATCCTTGATAAAATCCAAAGAATCTGCAATATTAATGGTCCTGATCTGGCATCTCGGTTTCAGTCACTTTCTCACCTCCGTAAGTTGACACAATGTGCCTTTTTTTATAAATATTTTCATGGTAATTTTTCGGATGAGCTCTTCACTATCGTACCTAGACTTTTTTAATTTATGCCCAGTAATAGACTAGCGATGAGATTTTACCAGTTTTGGATAAATGTAACCGTAAGTTCTATGTTAACAGTTTCTTGCACTTCTTGCTTGTGGACCTCTCTTCCAACTCCAAGCTTTCCAGCCAACTTTAATCATCAAAAATTTCAGTGCAACGTCAATTGTTTTCTATTGTTCTGATTACTTTTCTTTTGTTTTTGCTCCTTACTAAAGTTTGTTTGCTAATTCTTCCACACCCAGTAACCCCTAGTGCCTTGCTTAACTATAATAATCGTGTTTTACACTTTTTTAAAACAGTTTTACTAATTGAAATCAGTCATGGAATGAACTGAAAAATGTAAATATCTGTCTTTCGTCTTACATAGAATGTAAACAAATATGATTCTATAAGAAAAAATCAAGCTTCGTTTTCTATTCTTATGATACTATAAATTGTATACTTAACATAGCTGGATCCAAGTCGGATAATTAAAAGATCGAAATAAGTAAAAAATAAGACGTATAGGATTCTCCTTAGATACACATTTGTGAGGGATTGCAGAAAAAAAGTAAAGATTGCTATAAAAATAAAACTAAAAAATGAAAGAGGCAAAATATTTCCGACAAAATCTTCTGCAATAGTGAAAAGTTCTAATTACAATATTTCTAGTGATATTTTTATTGCTTTCTCATGGTGACCACGTTTTAGTTAGATGGTTAGACATACGTATACGTGCTCCTTCATATACAACTAACAGTAAATATCATATATACTTGAAACTGCAATCTGGGTCCAGTACAAACGATATCTACCCCACACGTCCTCATAATATGAATTTTTTACTTCCTCTTTTCCCTTGACTTACAACAATCTCACTTCGTAATCCTCTACTTTGAGTGGGCCTTGGGCTTTGTAAATAACAAAAATAGCAGTAAAAAATTAATAAAAAAACAACAACAAATATTAAACATTTTTCTTTCTGAAAACATGGAAAAAGCAGCAAGGAAAAATATTCGTCCATTTATGGAATTGTCCGTGTTCTGCTATGACAAAAATGAAATTGTCAGGCATATTTAAAAAAAAATATTCTTTAAATTATGGTGTGGCAGATCTGATCATAGGCGGTCAATGCATTATTTGTTCCACCGCAGGCGATTATGTGCATGATCAGAAGAAGAGAAAAAATCGTATATATCTCCATTAAATTGACTTACGTAATGTCGCATGAACTGTTTTTTATATGAAAATATTCACTATAAGAAGGTGAAGAATGAAGTACACAAAATATTTTCATTGCAAATGACGGAGCAAAAAGTATTTATATATTTTATTTTATCGTTTACAAAGTTTCCTAGCATAAATAAATATGGATGATTTTACAATTCACAAGATTTATTCATTAAATTACATCTAAGTATCAAGAAAAGATGCGATACAGAATGCAGTGATACGCATATACATACATGAAAGAGACATACTTGGTAGTTATTAAATTTAGCTTGGTAAGGTACAAGGGCAAAGGGAAATGAGAGAAGGAAGATTGGAGGACCAAGAATTCATAGGTAGCAATGGAAGAATTTAAGTTGGTTTCACATAGGGCTAAGATATTTGGCGACTGTTCCAGGAGAAAAGATTCTACGCTACAGAAGTTGTAACGGATACCATTAATATTGGAGAAATAGAGATTGAGGTTCGGGTGGGCTCCATGCTTGTCAGCGAAAAATTTAAATACAATGTCAATCTACTGTCTTCCTGATTAGTCTTTTCTCTTTCTAATCTACTATCTATATTTCTCTTGTTGTCTGTCGTGGGCGTTTTTACCTCGCCCAGGCCGCATTTCTCACCCGATTTCGATGGGATTTTCACCACAAGTTTGCAAATAGCTGCCGTAAGGACATGGCGGAGGCCGATTTTTGAGTTCGGACTCAAGTTCCGAAAAAATTGATAATCGAAAAAACCTGCTTACAGGAATGATCGTATTTCAACCAAATTTGACACCCTCTTAGAGTCTATCATTAGAAATGTTATCCAGAAGTTTCATGGCCACTGACCCCTAAACAGCGCTGAAAATCGATATAACCCAAAAACCGATACGCTCAGATTGCGCCTGAACCGCATGTCGGTTTTTAGCCAAAACCGACCGGATTTATGAGGAGGCCATTGGGAGTCACCATGTAAAGTTTCAACTCTGAGCGCCCCCCCCCCCAAACAGAGTGCAAATCGACAATCGGTCAGCCCTTAAAAATGTTTTTTTCCGGTTGGGTATTTCCTAAATGCAGATTAATTTAAGGTGATGCTATGCGCGGGAAGAAACAGGTCAGTGTTCCTAATTCCTCTACACCCTGCAATCCCCTTGCGTCTTAGTGGCTGTACTGCCTTACTTGGGGTGATACCGATTAAAAAAAAAATTACATGAGTGATCAATATCTTAGAATTCTACCCCAGATGGAACAAAAGAAAGAAAGAAAGAAAGAAAGAAAGAAAGGAAAAGAACAATATTGATTAACACGTAAAAAATTTTAAACTATGACCTTAAAAATAAAGGAAAATTACCATCATTCTAATTTGATTGTTCACGCTATATAAGGTGGATAGGTATGAGCCTCATTTTGAGTTAATATTCATGAAAAGGTCAAGAACAAGATTACTAAATTTTAAAAAAAAAATTCATTGTTATTACATTGCATTTCAAAATATGAAGATAACCAAATTTTGGATGGTCAGTTTTTGATTTTATTTTTTTGTTTCTTTTTTAAACCAGTCACTTTCCATTTTCGTGATAATTTACAGGACAAAATGAAGTGGAGGAGTTAACGAGAAATTGGTTTTAATTGTTTTTAATAAATTTGAAATTTATGAGACGCATAATGCGGAAAGAGGGCTTGGAGAATTTTTGACTCACATGACGTATGGAAGGCTGAAGAAACATCTAACCTACCAAACGAGTTTGTATAAGTGGATGGCAGAAGAGGTACTTCTAGGAGGAATAGTCAGTCAGTTATGTGCCATCATATATCTTTCGGTACATTGACGAAGCAGATTTCTTTGCCCGCATTAGCTTGCCATTTCTTTCTATGGTAGACCATTTACCATCCAAGGCTATAGGACCCGGTCTGTTCTGCTATTTACTTATGAGGAAGAAGAAGGGGTAGAAGAAGAGGATTCATCCCTTTCCCAAGTAAGTGAATGTAATGGATTTGACTGGAATTCGAACTCGGCTCTCCGACTCCTCAATCCGAGCCGCTATCCATTACTCCACCGAGAAATAGTAAGGGGACAGATATTGCTTAGAGCTACGAAGAATTGGAAGTTGTTGATAGCCATGATCGCCTATTTCCTGAAGGAACACTGTACATAAAAAAAACTTCAATTCTACTAATTATAATAGCAACTAGGATGGCTGTGATCTTACGTTTGCTCAGTTGATCTGAAAGATTGCTTATATATTCAAAAGTTGTCATGCTTCAAGCCTCGTTATCAGTATGCATTATCAGTGGTTGCAGACGATTGTGATGAAGAACTTTCAAATAAAAACACGTAATTATACTTATGGTTTATTCCATGATAAAATAACGTTAACGTCATTCAAACTAATGAGATCACGAAACTTACTATCACATATGTAACATTACAGATTATTTCTCTCCGGTCTACGTCAATCACCGTCTTCCATTTGGTGTGTGACCCTGGGAACCTCTCCGAAATTGAACATTTGTGCGAATGTAAGAGACTCTCTTCTCTCTAGGGTAGGTGTTTATATATCTATCCGCCATTCATGTCTTTCTCACATGTACACATCCAGGCGCAGCTGGGTCGACTGTATCTTCAGATATTGGGACAGGAAGTGATAGCGGATGAAGCGTGAATCTCGGCGACTACATCAGTCATCTTTCAGGTCAAACCTGCAGTTGGCTATACTGGCGATATCTAAAGTGAACCACATGCTAAAACAGTATCAATGATTTTTATTGAGTAAAATATTAGAAAGAAATTGAAAATAACTTATTGCTTTTGAAGTGACTGTTTATTTTGTTGAATGTGATCAGATGGTCACTGTTAGCCGGCAGTTATGAAGACACGGCCCTATTTCAGCTTTCTTTTTTTAGAGTTTGTACTATTTTTATTTGTAGTTTCTCTTTGTGCAAAATCGATTTTGTCAAATATTTATAGAGATTGTAGATGATTGAGACTTTTATCAAAAAATGTAGAACAAATAAATTTAAATTGCGGTACGTCCGGTTTTTTTCCCCTTTTTAATTTATTAATTGATTATTGATAAGTCTAAATCGAATTGGCCGCCTTTGTCAGGTCGGCATATTGCTTTTCGTCTTTTTCATTTTTCTTCCCTACTCAATTTGCTCACAGATAACTATTCCTGTCCTATCTATCTCTTCGTTGTTGAATAGATTTAATATCCTTGGTTAACAGCTGGCTGTAACTCATATAAGCATTCTCGCACGCACGCATATATTCGCGCGGGCCCGTCTGCAAGTGCGTATGAATGCAGACGCACATACAGACTTCCGATTTAACAGATTAAAATTGCTGGAAACAATTTCTTCTTCTTTTTGTGCCGGATCAATTAAGGCGATCATGGTTCTCCACAACTTCCTGTCTCTTGTAGCGTTTAATTAACTTTGAATTTCTGTTATTTCTTCTAAACCCTATTCGGCCATCCATTTAATCAAGCTCACTAATTTTATCATGCATAGTTTTCCTCTTGCCCCCTATCTGTCCTATGAGTATTAAATTTTCCAAGCCCTCCTTCCTCAACTGTCTCTTCCTGAAGATAAGTATAAATTTCTTTTTGTTTCCATTTTCTTTAAAACTTCGTCGTTGCTCGCATGTTCGGTTCATGATATCCTCAGTATCCTTCTGTAGAACCGCATTTCTGTTGCTCTAACTCTCTTCTTCATTTTTGAGAAGATTGTCCAACACTCACTGCCATACAAGTGGACAGATATCACATAAGAGTTTAGTACGCTTTTTTGTGTCTCTATCGAAATATGTCCATTTCTTAGTACTGGTCTTGGCTTTTAGATTTCAGTTTCACACTTTCCGTCTTCTGTTAAAACACTTCCCAGATATTTGAATTTACGCACTTGTTTAATTTTGGTATCTCCGATTTGCAATTGGCACTTTGGGTTTATTCTTTTGCTAACAATCATGCATTCTATCTTATTACAGTTGATGTTTAATATTTTCTTTTCACTTTCCTTCACTACCTTCTGCCGGAGTTTTAAACATCAACTGAATCAAAGCAATCTAATCTTTTAAGCTTTCTTTCTCTTTCTCTCTCCATTTATGTTTATATATATATATATATATATATACATACATATATATATATATATATATATATATATATATATATATATATATATATATATATATATATGGTGATGCAAGACTCGCAAGAGTTCTCAAGTCACTATCTTTTTTATCTAAAAATAAATACGTTTAAATTCACTGCCGTGTCCCAATGGCTTAGGGGTAGAATCTCAATCCCGGTTTGAGGTAATCGGATGTCTAGCCACACTGAAACAGCAAAACAGTTTGTCTTTGGATGACAACACACACACACACACATATATATATATTACATGAATCATTCATACAAAAAACAAATATAGAGGTTAATGATTTAAATGGGGAGAATACATCTTCGCAAACAATTTCAATGTTTCACTAACCCCGAACCTGCATATGAATGATATGATCCCTGTTTATAAATTCCAGTTTCATAAGGTCTTTTTTAGTTTTTACAAGCTTTCGTCTGTTCCTACAGACATCCTTAGGTATGGAAATAGATTTGCTTTTGTTTTTTGCTTCTCGGTATATATTCTCGTTTTTTGTATGAATGATTCATGTAATTATCAGTTGAACAGCACCTATAATCGAAATTAAAATAACTGATCCAACGTGCAACTTTCGGATAATAAGTGTGAAATTTCTGTAATTATTGAACAATATAGTTCATGCCACATTGACGGAAAACCTACCAGTAAAAAAGAATTCTCTTATTACTATATTTGTACAAAAACGCACAACCTTAAAATTTTAAATTCAAACTCATCGTTGCGACCGCACGTTCCAAAATAATAACACATAGCATTTTTTCGGATTACATCTCTATTTTCGTTGTCCTCTTATTACTAAAAAAGACCTTATGAAACTGGAATTTATAAACAGGGATCATATCATTCATATACAGGTTCGGGGTTAGCGTAACTTATTGAAATTGTTTGCGAAGATGTATTCTCGCCATTTAAATCATTAACCTCTATATTTGTTTTTGCATGAATGATTCATGTAATTATAAGTTGAACAGCACCTATAATCGAAATTAATATATATATATATATATATATATATATATATATATATATATATATATATATATATATATTAATAGAAATCTTATAAGAAACTATACTCGCTCGGAGAACCTTCGGTGTTTTGATTTGCAAAGAATCAAACCGCCACCAAAGGGAAAAAAAGGTACAAAAAAAAAAAAAAAAAGAAAGAACCAAGAACGTGTACGTTAGCCGAAAATAATTGTCCAGTATGCAAGTCCAAGGCCCAAAGAAAAAAATGGCTCTCTAGGTTTAACTATATATATATATATATATGTGTGTGTGTGTGTGTATGCAACCCCATACATATATATATAAAATGTGCGCATATATATCTATATAGATATGTATGTTATAGAAATAAAAATAAAAAGAATTTCTTTACAAGATTCGTTTCGGCCAATTAAAAGAAAAATATTGGTTGCGAACTGATGATATTATTGGAATTAGTCTGGCTAGAACATTCTAGATGACATAACGGTTACCAATTCTGAAAATGAATTCCAACGAACTGAGTTCGAATCCTGGTGGTGTCTATTTATATTCACCCTGCGCTATTGTTCTTAAGAAAGAAAGAAACCCTCTTCTTCATACACCCCATTCTGTTGTGATATATTTTGAAAACTATTTCGACCATAGTATAACGTAGTAATTGAAGAAGAAGAGACTGAAAAACCACTCTCCCATGACTACTTGTCTAGATAGTAACAGCAGTTTTAATGGCATTAGTCAACATTGACGTTGTTCAAACGATCGAATATGCCTGGAAGAGAGTTCTGTCACATTTAGAACATTGGTCAAGTTATATAAAAAAAAACAATTAGGAAAAATTGTTTTTATTAACTGTTTTCCATAAAACTTGGTATCTTTCTCCTGTCTCCCAGTTGACAACATCGACGACCCTAAACTGTTGTCCACCTCCCTATCCATCTTCTTCTCCCCGACCAACTGATCCTTACAAAGACAGACTCCTTTCATCACAACTCACACATGCAACCTTTGCTTCTCTTTTTGTTGAAACAATTCGGTCGACGTAAGTAAAAGTTCACAAAGAAATAATATACCCCCGGGGGCGTAAGGTTTACAATATCGCCAAGCCTTCTCAGCACCATCACCACAAAATGTAACTGCTTACCGTCATAGTCTTTCGTTATTATTATTATTATTATTATTATTATTATTATTCCGTAAACCTAGCAGTTAATTCCGCCATCAGGCGTAGAACGTCGAAACAGTTACCAATGTGTTATTATCTCATTAAAGGAGAGGACCATGCCTGAACTTTTATAGTTATGACACAAGAGGGAGAATGTCTTTAATTTTTCATATTTGATCTTGACACATCACATGTTAACTGAATAGGAGGCGTACGATAATCTTCTGAATATGCAAGTGAGATAAGCTCGCGGGCAAACAAGTGCTCTTTTCATTAGACGAAGATTGCTCATCAATTACCTACATTAAGCAGCGGTCATTAGAAAGGTGAAGACTGGACGATACTAGTCGTTTCATTCGCCAGCCGAGGATGAATCGATGGAGTAGTAGCCGTTAGGAGTGAGGGCGATTTGGTTGGTGGGCGAAGATTTTTATACAATTCCAGTCACTGCCCTCGCTTCCAACTCAAAATCATTGTCGCGTTCACAACTGGGTTACTTCCTTTTACACACACACACACACACACACACACACACGCGCGCGCGCGCGCGCACGCACGCACACACACATGCACATAAACATACACACACACACACACACTGAGAAGTGTTCGGTAATGTAAGCAAATAAGTGTATTTCTATTTAGACACACTCTAGAGCAGTGGCTCCCAAACATTTTTTTCTCTGGGCTGTATTTTTGGAATGAAAAATAAAAAAAAATCTGACTGTGGGTTAAAGGGAGATAGCCGTGTATTCGAAATCCGAACATTATCATTGATAACTCTCTCCTCCAATTTGCGGATCCTAATTCTTCTTTTATGTGCTGTGTCCCTTCAGGGGGTAGGCAGTCATGGCTCTTCACTTCCCTCTATCCATTGTAGCTCTCAGTATGTTTTGTTCTTTTGCTATTTCTCTCAAAACCTGCTCCGTAATCCACTTGCTTTAGCCCGCTAGGTATATCACGCGTTGCTTTCCCTTGTCTCTCTTTCACTCTATCCACCCTGAGAGTATCAGATTCTCCAAGCCCTCGTTTCTCATTACGTGTCTCAGAAATTTCAGCTGCCTCTTTCTGGTGTTAATTATAAGCTCCATCCTTGCTTGCATCATCTTCAAAACCTCATCATTGTTCACGTTCATGTTCGGTCCATGGTATCCTTAGCATCCTTCTTTGCCTCGAGTCTCTTCTTCATCTTTGAGGAGACCGTCCAATATTCTCTTCCGAAAAGGAAGACAGATATCACGTAGCAGTTAAGTATTCTTTTCTTTGTTACCAATGAAATCCTCCAGCCTCGTAATACTCTGCCCAGCTTTTGGAATGCGTCTTTGGCCATTCCAATACTTCTTCGGATCTCAGCTTCGCACTTACCAGATATTTAAATTTCCGCATCTGTTTGATTTTAGTGTCCCTGACCTGTAAATCGCATTTCGGGCTCATCTTTTTACTGATGACCATGTATTTTGTATTTTTGTAGTTTATACTTAGTCCCTTCTTCTTGCTCTCCTTCGCTACCTTCTATAGGAGGTATTGTAATTTACTTTCCTTGTCTGCTATCAGCACTGTATCATCTGCATATCAGTTGTTGTTAAGATTGTGACCTCCAATAATGAATCCTAGTAGGATTTCAAATGCTTTCAGAACTGATTCGCTGTATAGGTTGGATAAGTCCGGTGATAAGACACATCCTTGCCTTACGCCTATTTCTATTTTTGTATATCTGCTGAACTCATTTTCTATCCGTACGGAGGCCGTTCGCTGTCAGTATAGGATCTTGATTATTCTAATATCTTTCCCAAATATATCAAGGTTGCCGTATTCTTAATACTTGACAAAATACAAAAAATATCACAATGATAAAATCGGTCAATAATTATTTATAACTACCGTATATTTCCGCGTATAAGACGACCTTTAAATTCCAAAAGTCACCCTTAAAAATTGGGGGTTGTCATATACTACAATTCTAAAAAAGTAACCTTAAATTCTGAGTGATGTTTGTCTGTAGGCTAACCTTGGTCTCGGTGTGATAACCAATAATGTACATGAAAAGATTCACATTATCAAATAAACTGATAAAAAAATCTAATAAAACCATACATACCTTATATATTATTGTCATAACTTCATAATAAATTCTTATTCGAAGAATAATTCCATAGTGAAATCAATTCGTATCTATGCAAGCTCAGCTTAGAAAATGTAAATATTGAGTTATGATTGCGTTCACAACAATGGAATATACTACTATTGTAATGTTATTAGCGGTATTTTGTGATTGTAAATAACGTATAAGTTAATGGCCATTAGTACACCAGGCTGTTTATAACAGTTTAGATATAGGAAAAGAAGTGGAAAAAGAATCAGTATTCGCCAGAGATCACGTGATGAAACGTAAACAAAACAAGGGTTTCCCTTTTAGAGATCGTGTGTAGGAAAAACGTGATATAGAATTGGCTTTGTTACTTTATTTTGAATTCCTAAGGTTACACTAAGTAGCAACATTCCCAATAACATCATCTTTATATAATCAATAAGCAATCGTTTTATACTACAGGTATATGATAAATTCACGAAATTTTGCTATATTTTTTACCTCGTCTTATCTAAATGTCGCCTTATACGCGGAAATACACAGTATTTATATTGTGACTTATGCAAGCAATTACAAGTAATCCATAATAATATTTTCAATTTTGAATCATATTTATTTTTAGCATATAAATTTTTAAAACTGTTTCTTTATCTTTCAGTCATTCCGCCTCACCTGCTATCCTCTTCCACCACACGGTTTGGGAACCACTGCTCTAGAGCAACAATATACAAGGAACATCCCAGAAGGTTTTAGGAGAGACAGTTATAACTATCCTAGATTATTGTAATTTTAGTACAGACATCTAATAAGCTGACCTGCCAACTTTTGTTATTCTAGATTGAAGGAGACAATTTTGAGCAAACCCTACAAAACACTGCTTTTCACAGTTGACTAGTTTGCAGAATGAAGTCGGGAAGTGAAAACAAGTTGAAAGCTAGCTATAAAATAAAGATATGTGTTGACAGATATTGGTATCAAAACTTCACTCTCCCTACTGTCCAGCTTTTGCTCCCTGTGACATTTGGATGTCCCCAAAACTGAAGGAGAACCTCAGGGGCAATCACTTTGCAGACATTGAGATGATGAAGGAAGTTATAACAAGGGTCACGGATATCTTCGCAATGGATGACTTCTATGGAGCCTTCACGAAGTAGTTGGGGGCGTTACAACAAGTGCATTGAAATCGGAGGATCTTATTTTGAAGGCAATTAAAGTCTTGTAATTCTTTGAAGTTAGTAAATGTCTCTCCTGGAAAAGTTTCAAAACTTCTGGAATGTACCTCGTACATCTAGACTTAGTTGCTGCATGTGTAAGATTTTAAAATTGACAGACATTTACTGTGATTGTGCACATCACTTGATCAGCTTCTGGCAATATGTTTCAGCATTATTGAACAATCACACTTTTATTTCAATAATGAAAATGTTTGAAGAAAAACACGAATTATATAAAATGACAAGAAATAAACTCAATTTTTCTTATGCAATCAATATTTTCTCAATAAAACTGTTATTAACTAAAACATGTTGCTAAAATATTCACAATTCACTTATATTTATATATATGATTAATATACCCAATGAATTTCAGCTTTCATTAGAAATATCTACAATAAAGTAATTTCAGGTGTGATACTTTATTATGCAGCTCAAGTGTTAGTCATCGTATTGCTAATAAATGAATACACACTAGTGTAGCGATTTATTTTTTAATGTCATGCATATAAATATCACACTGAGTCGTAAGAAAGATACAACTTCATAAGAGAAACAAAATTTTGTAACATTTATGGGGTGATTTGGAAGACAACATTAAAAAAGATGTAAAAAGATGAACAGAGCTTACCGAACATTCAAAAAGAAATTGAAAGATTGGCAGTATAGAAACAAGAATAATTGTCTTTAATAGTGCCAGAAAAATAGAATCCAGAAAAATTAAAAGCATGAAAAATGAAATGACCACCAAGAAAATATTTGAAGAATTTGTTGATACTAATACAAACAGATAGAAATGTAGAATGTCAAGAACATTACGTAAACACATGACAAGGAATAACCATATATATTTTAGACTGGATGGAGCAGACTGAATGCGACCAAACACCGAAGACCCCAACGGCGGAATAGTCAAAGATCTATAACATCTCAACGGCCAAACTGGTGGAATAGGACACTGCCAGTCAGGCTGGCGTAATCCAGATGGACCCTGACAGAACGAGAATCCGACAGCCCGACTATGTTTGCCAGGTCTTCTCTGTCTCAATCCCCTGGTGAGGTGGGAGGCACTTTTGGTTAAGTGTGTGGACTTCTCCTTCATGTAGTGTTGTTAACCAAAATCAAATTCACGCGAATGGCCTCGTCAAACTGTCTGATTCCTACTCACGATTCTTTGGACCTTCACAGGCATCTCTGACACCGCCACCAGAGGGGAGAAAGGGAATAAGGAGAGAGGATGACAATCTCGATACTCGGGTGCGAGCGGGTGCCGACGGCCTAAAACTATCTCCCTTCAAAGTGATTATGGCATATTAAGATACAACTAAAAAGCTTTAAGCTAAAGAGTATGTTGATGCATGACAATGTTACTTCACATTTAACAATGGAGCACGTCATGCATCTTGAAAAAAAGGTTTCAAAGACACCAAATTAATGGAATGACATCCAGATTCCAGGTATCAATGCGATACAAAATCATTATTACTGTCCTATTACTATTTACTATCATTAAAAGAGCTGTAGATGAGAATTGGAAACAATACAGAGGCCAAGACAACTTCTGGGAAGCAATACAAACTACTGCAAATAATGTAAAAATTAAAATGAATTGGATTCTGCATGCCTCAGTTATAACCAATAGTATAGGAGATAAAGAAACTGAACATAGAATAGGCTGCGCTAGGTGTAGTTTCAGCCAACACCGCAAGATGCTATAAAACCAAAATATTAACTTAAGAATTTCAGTCATACTCTTAAATAATCGTATCAGATCTAAACACTTTATATGGATATGGATGAAGAGGACTACGCATGACGGATATACTACAGAAGTTTAACTTGAAATTATAACAGAATCAGTGGCTGTCTACTGCAGTTTCATAATTGGATTCTGCATGTCTCATTCCATATGTGCCACACACAGGGGAAGCTTATGAAATCAAGTGTGGATCAATTCCTGGCAAGTTGATGTTAACCATAAACAAATTCACGCCATCGGCATTTTCTTCAAATCTGATTATCTTTTACCACCAACCAACTCTTGAAAAGCCAAACGGCGATAGGGAATGGATGGCAAGAGCGGGTTTTGGTGAAATTGGAAGCTTCTAGTACTGAATTTTCACGTTGGCGGTGAATTTTAGACATTAACGCTATCATCATAAAGCGATCAACAAATTATTTCATATCCATTCTTGGATATGAAATAAAGCCGATGACGAATTTGCTAATGTATATAGAATCTTGGAGGCACGGTGGAGCAATGGATTACGGCACAGATTGTGGAATCGGAGAGTCAAGTTCGAATTCCAGTCGAGATTAATACTTACGTGAAATGTATGATTCCATTTCTCCCACTCCCAATTATGGGTAAATAGCAGGACACACTTGGTTATATAGCCTTGGATGGCAACCGGTCTAAGAGAAGGAAAATTAAATTGAAACCATTCTGATGAGGGTTGGGCTCCGTCTTACTCAAGATAAAGTACTTCTACTGCAGCTGCAGTACATGTGGTACCCCTACGACCCTAATGAATTAAGGTTTTTGCGATCGTGAAAATAGAATCTTGTGTCAATAAAATATGTTCCTCTGGCTTATGTCTTTGGATTTATTTATGAATTAAAGTTTAAGTTGCACTTTGTATATTAAAACCTAACAAGCGCAAAACAAATTCTATTCTAAGATAAAAATTATAAAGTGAAACTTACACGACATGTTGCTAATTATAAGCGTATCCTGAAAATTCTAACAACATCGGTTTTATTGTGAAAACATTCACTTACATTAGACATTCTTATCATGGAAACACTTTATACTGAAAATGGAGCAACCGCAACTATATTATCGCATAGTCTATCAAGTACGCTTATGAGTAAATTGTAAGTTTTCTCACATGCATTATTTTTAACTATTTATCTGTTGAAATCTAGTGCAATGGTTAATATCAATAACACAAGACTAACCAATCCAATATTGACCGGAAGAGAAAAGAAAAAAAAAGTAACGTTATACTAGTTTAATAGGTTAAAAATAACGAAGTTACTTTTGAAAACCCTTTGGGGAATAAGAAAACTTCGCTCTCACTCACTCACTCACTCACTCACTTTTTATATATCTCCCTCTCATACACATAGATAGATAGATAGATAGATAGATAGGTAGATAGATCTATCTATCTATCTCTCTATCTATCTATCTATCTATCTATGTTAATATTTTGCTATATGTGGATACACGACTTGTTAGGAATTAGTTGTTAGAAATTAGAGTTGTAGACTATTTCCACTGAAAGTGAGCTCAATCCTCATTTGGTGGCACTACACTAGTGGCTTTGTGCCAAACTAGGCTAAGTAAATGCCTGGAGAAAATCTTTCTGTGGGCTGATGGTGAGCAATCGTGTGAAGCAGTGTGTTACCACTGTAGTGAGTTCAAGCCTTACCAGGTGCCTCAATATTTTGGTATTGTGCATATCTATAGAAACAGGGTTCACAGGTATTTGAGAATACAACTTTATCGAACCATAAACGGAAGATTACCTAACGTAATGTTATGCGATATGCGCCAACTTTTAAAATTCTTATTTCTCTTTCAGACGTATCGAGGCAATGAACATGGCAGTTTGCAATCTGCTGTAGAAAATGAAAAGGCATGCCGTCTTCGTGGCACTAGCTGTCAAATACGGTGTCTCGGAGCGCTTCTTGAAAAGCTTATCTCTTTTGGAATGTTCCTGGGGATCGTGAGTAAGCAGGCTCTCACAGGTAACGCCACCGAATTCACCGAGGTTCTTGGCGCGATAGCTATGCTCTGGCTAATGAAATCGAGAATTTTCACAAAAATGTCACCCCAACAATATGTGGCTGCCCAATTCTTCTGATTTACATTTCCCTGAACTAGCGCGCTATTTTGAACATTTTTCTCTTTTCTAGAGGAATATATGAAAATAAATGTCGATAAATTAGTCCTACGTTAAAAAATATACAGAGTGTGGAATTAGTGAATGCTTCGGTGTATGGATCAGGTATAACCAATAGTATAGGAGATAAAGAAACTGAACATTAAATAGGCTGCGCTAGGTGTAGTTTCAGCCAACACCGCAAGATGTTATAAAACCAAAATATTAACTTTCAGTCGTACTCTTAAATAATCGTATCAGATCTAAACACTTTATATGGATATGGATGATATCCACTCGTCCAGAAACATCAAAACTATCCGCTGTATGCAAACGTTTTCTCAGAGCAATAATTAAAAACAGATTCAAGCCAATGAATCTTCTGGGTCTTAAAAAAGACAATCTTTCGCTAGATCTAAAAGAATGGTGATACAGAATCACAAAGGACTTATACAGAAGCGAAAAAATTTGAGGACTTCCATCATTGGATTCACTCTTTATTATGAAATGATTCAGTGGTTATCTAATAGCCTTGCTGTTCTTTTCCTTTTAAAATATTTTAATTTTATTCTGATATATTATGTCCATTGCCGTCATATCACTTTTGCAGACGTTCTTGGAGCGAAGAAGCTGTCGCCCTTGTACCCTCTTGCCGATGGCCAGTTTCCCATTCAGAAGGACCTTCGAAATCCTCCCATCATTGCTTCCTGTGTTTTGCAGGAGTGTCCTCTCCAGGTTTCAGGCATGGGCAGAATTTTATGAGAGATTGGTGATTGACCATGCAGAACGTCTCCCCTCTCCACGCCATTGATGCTGTCCAAAGGAAAGGCAAAGGCCAATACAGCTTGGCACCCCGCAGGATTTGCCAGAACAAAATTGAACAAAACATCGGACTGTCTTAGGGACTCCGGATTTATCCTCAGGGTTTACTCCCGAAGCATTTGCAATGATTATATACGACCACAACAGAGTAGAGGGTTAAATTTAGAGTTTTCCTCTTAAATACAAATAAAGAAATCTTATTTAGAAACCTTTAGAAACGTTTATTTAGCAAAGAAAAATAAGTAACGACGAGAAAGAAATAGAGCTATGCATTCAAATTTGAATTGAAGAGCGCTCTAAAATATTCGAACATCTCTTGAAGTTAAAGAAACGAAAAAACTGTGGAAGACTCTAAGAGATATAAATTTTTGACATGTTAAACGAGAGTAAATTAATGTTGCCTTTATGGGCTAACCATTTGATTTTATTTTAAATTTTACGGTCGTATATAAATATATATGTGTGCGGGTGCGCGCGTGTATTAATGCGCGTATCAAACAATGACTCACTCTGTAGATTTGTGTTTTAGCGCTTCAAGTGATGCAATTAATTTCTTAATTTAAATAATCTAAAATGAAAACAAGCGTTGGCATTTGTAACTGAAAATATCATTAAATTAGCAAGTTTTTCTAGGAACAGAGAAAGGTTCGTGACGCTTGGCAAAGTCTATTGATGAACAAGATGAAAAATATATTTTACTTCCTCAGTAATTTCCCCCTAGTAAGCTTCCAGGCATCTTTCCCGACAACACACACACACACACACACACACACACACACACACACACACACACACACACACACATACACACACACACACACATATATATATATATATATATATATATATATATATATATATATATATATGTACTGAGCCCTCGAAAGTTAATTTCTTCAAAGTTTCAAGTTTTTGTTTTAAGATCTCTATCCTTTTTTTTTTTCCGGAATTTTCTTTTTCACTCATTTGGCCTGTTTTTCCTTTATGTTGTCATTTGTTTTACTCTCTTCTACCCCCGTTCTTTTATTTGCTTTTGTCCCTGTTTCAGAAGTTCTTTTTATTCTATTTTTTTTATTTCTTTTTAGATAAGTGCCTTTCCATTCCGTTGACATCCAATCTGTGCGTAATGAGGAATTTGCCTGTTGCAGATCTCGTCACCTTCTCGCTTCCATTACCACGTCATTGGTAATGGAGAGGAATGGCGCCCTTCACGTCCCAACACATTTTCCGACTAGTTTTTCGCAGCAAGAAGCATCATTTGCCCATTTTCTCCAACAACGACTTTAGCAGTGATCATGTGAAAACGACCGCAACAAAAGATGCGTACGTATTCATTTGTTAAGTTGTGAGTCTTTGTTGGTCACGTTTGTTTACTTAAGCGGCAAGTAAGCGTATATTTGTCTACTTTTGAATCATTAACGTTAACATTGAAGCAGTAAATAAATAAAATAAGTAAAAATTGGTTTTACGGAAGCAAAAGGATCTGTTAGTAACAAAATTCTATTTTTAACTTATCTTTGACTTTTTAGAACAGCGTTTAGAAAGAGAAAAAAAAAAGAAGAAAATTAAGCAATTTTCCGGTTCTTGTGTTTCCTGCGTCAATCAAAGTCCTTTGCAGTAAATTCTCAATAAGTGACCGTGTTAATCTATAAGATAGGAAAGTATAACTTTCAAATTTTCAAGAAAAACTATTGTGGCGGAAACTGACACGATAGGAGAGGGAGTCAAAGACCACATTCAAAAGGTATAACTACGCAACCTACACGGGCTGAATCGATATATCTGATGCATACAAGATCCCTCGTTTGATATTTCACTATTATATTACTCTGCTAGACTAAGTTGAACTTATCCATCCGTCCTACCTGTAGGTATACATAGATAAGAGGATGAAGAAAATCAAATTTGTGAGGTTTTATGTTCGATCCCACATGCTTCTTCATATAGACGAAGCGAAGAAAATAGATAAGAGAAGGAAGAAAATCAAATTGTTTTACGTTCTTTCCCACATGTTTCTTTATATAGACGAAGCTAAATATATATATATATATATATATATATATATATATATATATATATATATATTCCAAAAGCCTTGAACAGTCAATCCTGTAAAATTGATGTAATGAAAAGTCGCTTTTGACGTTGTACAACACATAGAGCAATGGTTTTTCATTTCGATACAAGAAAACGAGTCATTGATTATATTAATGGCAACTGTTATTTTTAACCAGGTCAAGGAATTAGCCAGACAAACGAAAAGATAAATATATGACTCTAACTGCACTACTATTTACCTATATCTGGAGAGTGAAATATTCCTATAGAATTAGTGAGAAGTGATAGCAAATTCTCCCAACCGGAGTTAGAATGCGATTCGTGTAATCGCTCATACCGCTAACCGAGGAATAAGTGAGAAAAGAAAATGGGGAAGACGATTTCTTGCTGTTTATCAATCAAAAATAGATGGTTGTTCGTTAAAAAGCAAAGTTAATATGGTGCATATGCCAGATTTTAAAATGTTATGATAATAAAAGTTTTGAGTACAGAAATCAAAATCATAGCAAAGTTTGTTTTTGAATACAATTTGGTTGTGTTTAAATTTGATCATCAGCGAGTGATTTGCGAATTAATTTAATCCTATTTGTGAACATGACCAGATAAGCATTAATTTTTAAGCTTTAATAACTTTTGTTCGGTTGACAAAGTTGAATAACGAGTTGAGAGTTGAGATTATTTCTTTTGAGAAAAGAGAAAAGAACATTTTCAGTTGTCAACCTCTTCAAGTACAGATCAATATATTAGCATTTGGCAAGTATTAATATCAATGCGTCCTATTTTCAATTATTTACGAAAGTTATGACTGCGAAATTTTGAAGACATAAAAATTTTCATCTGAACATCTGGATGACAATACTGTATTTCCTTGATAAGCATATCAAAGCGATAGAAAACTTTTCAGCCTTGTAAAATCCGCGATGGCATCTCAGTAAATTATAATCATGTAAATATAATCGATTCTTTGTGCAACCATTGTAAGAAATGTGTGATCTACACTTTCCTGTTCTAAAATGGCATCGACCGTTTTTCCAGATGAAACGAATTCTTGTCAGATGAAAGACTTAAAACAGTAAATCAGTAGAAACGATTGAATTGTTCCTGAACATAAAATCAAAAGCAATAAATTGAAAATAATACGCAGGATAAATAATAAAATACAATTTAAATAGTAAAAGGAAGATATTCAGCTTAAAATATTGAGCTTTTTCTCTCTACATTAATCATTTGTATTTACAGAATTATCTATTCAGTCTTAGATTATGTGACATGGCATTAAACTAACGAAATATTAACAGTACCCATATGTATTTTTAGCAGTGGTATGCACAGTATTATCAGTAGTAATATACACACCGGGAGCAATACAGCGAAAAAGGACGTGTGTAGAAAATGTTTCAAGAAAATAGTAAGCATAAACCAAAGATAAAAACGGATATTTCAGGATTCATAATATTTTTTTTAAAATTTGGGTTTAATAAAGAGAAAGTAAATATTGAAAACTATCTCTACTATCTGCACATATACGCACACTGTTAAAAAAAAAGTATAAATAAAGGGAAAAGGACAATTTTTCTTTACTGATGCGTTTGGCACCAACTCACCAGATAAATCTAAGAATTGTATTTTGCAACATGTATTTACGAATAAAAGTAAAAAAAAAAAATCGTTATTTAAGAACGCTCTGAAATATTCTTAAAGCTAACTGTAAGTAAAAGCAAAATATGGAGGACACTAAGTGATGTAATTTAATACCCAATAAATCAAAATGAATAAATTTTTTTGAATGTTATCGTATATGTTTATATACATATCTATTCATTTGTTTATGATTAATGTAATTATTTTTCATTATTTTATTTTAATTTGATAAATTATTTGTATATGTATTTATTTTAAATAATAGAAGTTTTTCAGTTAACCGTTTTATTTTTTGGAAAGGATTATTTCTTTTGAGAAAAGAGATATTTGAAAAAAAATCCAGGGCATAAGTTAACATTTTGAAAAAGAATCGATTACTACACTCTCAAGAACTTTCCGTCTAAGTTATTTTCTTTTTAATAACTGTGTCATTTTTTAATTCCAAGTGTTATTTTGTGTATAACTAATGAATTTGATAAATTGTATATATGAGACCCTTTTCGGTTTCATAAATACGTGGTTTTTTTTTGTAAATTTTCAAGTTTCTCCATTATATTGTGAAGGCCGTTGATTATTTTGATATTGTTAAGACTGGATAAATTGTTTTGTATAGTGGATATTAAAGATTTGCTTACCGATTAACTCAAGACATTCTGTTATTTAAAATAAATACATACATAAATAATTCATGAAATTAAATGAAAATAATATATATATATATATATATATATATATATATATATATATATGTATATATATGTGGATTTTTATATTATTGCATTAATAATATAATTGTATATTATAATATAATATATATATTAGGTTGGCTAGAAAGTTCTGACTCACTTAGGAAGCGGAAAGAAAAGAAGAAAATTTTATGGAGCAAAACCAACAGTTATTCTTCAAAATAATTTCCATTATTTTCGACGTTATTCTGCCAACATCCGAATCAGTACCAGATACTAGTTTTCTGGCTTTGAATAAAAAAACTGTAAGCAAACTTTCTTCACTTCATCAAAAGTGTTGAATCATTGATCACAGAGGAAGTGTTCCATTGAGCGGAATAGGCCATCGCCAATCGGGGCAACATCGGGACAAGAATGTTCTATGTGGAAGAATCTCAATACCATCCATCTGTCTGGAAATCTCTTTAGTTAACCTGGCAGTGTGCGGCCTCACAATGTCTTGCTGAAACAAAGCTAAATCTCGACTGACCAAAGCAAGATACTCCTTCTTTGGTTTGTCGTAGATGCGGTCCAGATGCTGGCAAAAGAGTTTAACATTGATGGCACGGCTGTGTAGAACAAGCTCGAAATGCAGTACTCCTTGCAAATTTCACCATAAGGAGATCAACATTTGTTGGTTTCTTTCATCTTCATAAGTGTCAGGATTTTCTGGTCGCCTTAATATATATATATATATATATATATATATATATATATATATACATATATTAAATTCGGAGATTTTAGAATGAGATAATGCGGTGTTGTTTTAATTTTAAATTTTGTTTTCATTGGCTGTGTAGACGCGATATGATCATTTTATGGTGTTAGTATGTACTTCAAATTGTTTCACTTTCCAAATTTCTGATGAAGCTAAATAAATATCCAAACATTAAATTTATAAAGGTTTTACTACTTTTTCCTTATTTAATCATATATATATATATATATATATATATATATATATATATATATATATATATATATATAATATTTTTATATATTTTTATATTAAATTAAAACTTGAAGACGAAATAATTTCCTCTCCAAGTTTTAAATTTAAAATGAAAAAAATATGCCTGAGGATGAATAAAGGATTATTCGAAAGTACTTGTACTTGTATTTTAAAAAAAATATAAACTGGAAACAACAGACAACAGTTTTATAAAGAAGGGTCATATCATTCTATGGATTAACAGTATTTTAATGCATACATTATATACTACTAGCGATGGATATCGCCAATAATAGCATTAATATTGCTGATTGATTCTATGCGTGGTTATTTCTTTGTATATAAAATTATATGCTGCCTAATGTTTTATGTTTATATATATATATATATATATATATATATTGAGCGTGCGACACTTTTCACAGCGTGAACAGATACTACAATTTGATCATAGGTTGCTGTAGCTGTTAATAAATTTTGTCTTTCTGTTATTTCTCCTAAGTCCTGTTCCGCCATCCATTTACTCAAACTCACCATTTATGTTATGCTTTTTCTTCTGTCTCTCTCGCCTTCAATCCCTCGTTCCTCATTATGTTCCCTATAAACCTCAACTGTGTAAGTTTCCATTTTGGTTCCATTTTCTCTAAAACTACGTCGTTGCTCACATATTCGGTCCAAGGTATCCTCAACATCCTTCTGTAAAATCACATTTCTGTTACTTCAAGTCTCTTTTTCAAGTCTCGTCTGAGAGTTAATTAATAATACAATAATTTATAGTTTAACTTACATATCAACTGAGGGTGATCTTTGTATAGTAGTTAGTTTGAAATGGTTTTAAATCAACTTTTCAATTTTAGAAAAAGTTTGACAGTTCAGACGAAGACCATTTCAATATTAATTTCTTCCCGGTATGCTCACTGCATAATTTTTCCTTTTTGTTAACAAAGCAAAGCTAAGTGAAAAGTGACGGACATCCCTCCAGTTAGTTAAGAGATATTCTTGCCATTTTTTATTAAAACATTCTTTATAGTTCCATTTGTGAGACTTTTTGAAAAAAAAGTCACAGTATCTTTTAATCCCAAACGTTTTGATATGTTCAACGACCAACAAAACAAGGTAGAAATATATATATATATATATATATATATATATATATATATATATATATATGAAAAATTTATCAGAGTTAACCTGTAGAAAAAGACAATATTTATAAATGTAAAAGACAATAGGAAAACTGTAATATTAGCCGACGCGTTTCGTCCAATGTTGACTTTTTCAAGGCAAACACGAAATGAATTTATTAAAACAAAGTAACGATTAATAACAAAACAAAATGTTCTTAGCAAATGGAAGAATTTAGAAAACGCTATTATATTAATATTGTCAACTGAAAATTACGACAAGTACTGTCACGTGTGGAAATATTGTTTTTATTGTTGTGTTGACGTATTCAACCATTTTCCTTTGAATTCTTGATAGAGTTGTGTGCGTTTGTTTGGGAGAGTACTAATTCTGTTAGGAAAAAAAAAAGGTAGATTTTGTTTTGTTATTAATAGTTACTTTGTTCTAATAAATTCATTTTGTTTTTTCCTTGAAAAAGTCCACATTGGACGGAACGCATCGGCTAATATTACAGTTTTCCTATTGACTTTTACATTTATATATATATATATATAGCATAATGAGAAGCCACGTATACTTTCTTAATATGTATATATAGAAAAAGTTGCAAATTAAGAAAATAATAATGTTTTATTTCATGAAAGTATTTATATATATATATATATATATATATATATATATATATATATTTGATATTCAGATTACCCTCAATCTTTCATCAGAAATAACTGTTTGTTACAAATAAATTACAATTACTGTTTGTTAGCAAGTAGCGTCCGTCGCTATATATATCAATAAATATTGATTGGCTGCCAAGTATGAAATTTAAAAGCTGTAATATCATAATCTTTAAAAGCTGTAATGTTATAATCTTTGATAATACTTTAAAGGCTATATGTCCCTTTATTGTAGGGGAAACATTTGTCGTAGGGCACTAAATGTTATAGTTGATAGCATTTATATTAAAATGTGTGTATACATTAAGAAATGAATGTATGAGTAAGTAATGGAAAGTGACCGACGAGTAAATGGCCGACAGCTGGCAAGAGTTGAAACAAAAAGAAAACATTATCAGCAGTAATAACAGTAAAGTAGAAAAAAAAAAACAAAAAAAGAATGCATCAAGGAAGAAATCCGAGCCAAACAAGAATAAACAATCGCTGTTCTATTTATATCGACTGAAACTAAGTATAAATGATATTGAGGAAATTCATCTTTGGTGTGGGACTCTTAAACCCCAAGTTGTCAACATTAACAATAATCATAAAAATCTAACGGGGTGAGGTTTGATAAAATCAATCAGGTAATGATTTTTTTGATATTTTCTGTTCCTTCACCCCAAATAATGTAAACTTATCTATGGCAATTATTAATTTACCTCAAGAAATTATAAATTTTAAATAAAAGTTTGTTCTTTATTAAATTTTTAGCACTCTTTCGAAATGATAATTTAAAATTTTAAGTCTGGGTTGCCTAGCAACAACTCCAACCCTCAGAATTAAAATGACCAAAAATCAGAGAGTTATTCACATTTTGTAAGTGTGGATGATATTCAAGGTACTTGCAAGGAATTTTTTACAATTAAAAAAAATCTGTTTTGGCGTGTTTATCGTGGTGGTTACACTCTTAGAAATATCTCAACCTAGTCACTCATATTGAGCGATCGCAAAGGTCAACCCAACCGTAGTTCAATGGAAGGGCATCACTCTGGGAGAAATTGGTGCGAATTTTAGTAAATATAAATTCTTTTTATTTTGGGGTGAATTAATATTTTGGGCTGAATTAACAGAAAAGACCCGATTTTTTTATGCGTAGTAACACGACTTTTGATAATAGCAGCTCAGTTGGAATTATAATCTTTAATTAAAAAAAAATGCATTTAAGTAATAAACTGAAAAAAGTTATTTAATAACTTGAACAATATTTTTTTTATTATATATATAATTATTTTTTTTCGAGAAAACACTGGTTTAAATAACAACTGTTCTTTTAAGCAGTATCATCGACCTGGGAATACATACCACAGTTTAAATGCTATATTTTCGGAATTTGAGGCAGAGGTCACACCGGCGCATAGTAGAAACATAGAAGCCCAGATGACAAACTGCCAAAATTGTGATGAAAGAAATACCAGCCAAAACTTATTATTTTGTCCGAATTTCAAGCAATATTTTCTCAGTTTTCATTTTATGCTTTGAAATGACGTCAATTTTGTTAGAGTGTAATTGATACAAGAATAGCTGGAATTTACTGCAGTCATAATCGCTCCTTTTGTTGAATGTTCGTTGGAATTCCTTTTCTTCTCTTAAGAGAGTTGTTTTAGTACGTCACAGGGACCAGATGTGGGAAATTCGTGGGAAAGGACTACCAGCTTTGAAAAACGGCATTCAGAATCTTGATTTGCTTTGCCTTGAGTACCGTCCACTTGCACCGGAAGGGCATACAAAGTTATAAAGTAGCGGGAAACACATTTTTTTTTTGTTACGATACAATCCATTTAAAATAATATAAATCACTTTTCAAATACTGGAACAAACGTTTTTGTTTATACATAAAAGTTAGAACATGTCGACGTAGAAGTCGACCGTAGTCGGGATCATCGAGTCAATGCAAACAATTCTTACCTTATCTGTATATGTGCTTCCCCAGGGCTACATAGCTTTGAACTTAGAGTTTTCATTCTCCTAGAACTTTTCCCACCCAAGGCTATAGAACCTAGTCTGTCCTGCTATTTACCCATTGCTGGGGGGAGAAGAGATGGATTCATACCTTTCCCAAGGGTATTATTAACACTTAAGTGAATATAATGAACTCAACTGGAATTCGAACTAGGCTCTCTGGTTCCGCATTCCGAGCCGTAATATTAGCAAAACTTTACTAAGTCATTAATCTACAATATCTCTTACGTCGAATAAATTCTCGTAATTGAGTCCATATTTTTAGTCAGTGTATTAATATTATAAACACAATATTAAAAATTGGTAAGAACAACATTAACCATACGCCAGAAAATATTTTAATTATGTTTGAAATTCATAAAATATATATTAACATTATAACAAGTTAGTCTATCAATCTACATCTTTGAACTGTAACATTTTAAAAGATCTCGACTTTACCGTAAGGATAATACGCAGTGTTTGTTTGAAGTCTGAAAATTAGCAGCAACAATATGGCAAAGATGAAGTCTGTTGATTTAAAGTAATGAATTGTGAATGCTTGCAATTCAGGAATGTGTGTTGGAGAAGCAGCTAAGCAAAGTTCCGCTAACATGCAGTTAATCTCCTACATTTAACAATGACGAAAGAAATTTTAAGGCGAAAAATTAAATCTGAAAATTTTAGGTTAGTGTTGGTTTGTATTTTTAGGCAATAGTGTAATCTGTAACCATTGCAAGAGAGCTACATAATAATTGAAAGATATATTTAGATATTATAAAAGCTCTTTCTGTAGCTCGATGTTTAACAGACCGGTGCAAGTATACTGGGTTCAAATTATGACTCTTTGCCTGATTATGTATAAACGTTGTAAATATATACCGGGTTTAACAGAAAAATTGTTCAAATCGTGTAACTGCATAATTGGTCATCCCACAAAATGTTTAATATCTAAAAAAAACACTAAACTAATAGAGTTTCTGTTTTTCAAGTTTTCAAATAAGACGTTTAGCCATTTTGACATGATTTTTCGTAAATATCACTGAAAAACCCATTAATTTATCCAGCTAGAAAGAGAACAGCTTAAAGTGGTTTTGTGCCAGATCCACTGTCTTCCCAAATGAGCAATGGTGAGAGAAAAAAGATCATTCAGGCCTTCATACTCTGGCTTCCATCTTCAGAGTCCATTCAAGAATCATCAAGAGAAGGGTGAATAAGTTTTAAAAAGAGGAAACAATAGAGAAGAAAACTGGATTTGGAGGTTACAACAGGAAGAGTGCTCATCATTTCACCTTAGAGCTAAAGAGATCAATTAGAAAAGATCCAACTCAATCCATAAGACGTTTGGCATGTTTTAGCTACGACAGTGAAAAAAAAACAAACAAACTTGAAAATGAAATCATACGTGAAACCTGTGAGGCACCTTGTTACTCCAGGACAGAAAGTTTGAAGGTTAGAAAGGGCGGAGATCATTTTGAATAAGTTGGAAAATGATCCTAGAATATTATATATATTTGAACTTTATTTCAATTATCCATGAGGTTCCGATCTTTAGCTATGATTAATTAATGATGAACATGACATTTTCGTTTATGACTGATTCCATCACGATTCTTCTGTTAAGTTTGGAGAGTAATTATACATTAGTATTGCTCAAAGTAGAGTTCAGTAGTGTTAAAAAAACCTCGGAGAATTCCAGTAAGATACCTTTAATCATTTCTAAGATACAATGGTTCAAAGCATAATCTAACAAATGGACAATTTTGCTTTTACACGATTTGGATAATTTTGCTGTTATACCCGGTCTGTGTGTGTGTGTGTATATATATATATATATATATATATATATATATATATATATATATATATTCATCAGTGGCAAAGAGTGTTTGTATGCAATGCATGCACTGCATACCTCAGATATTTTCCATGATAATATTTGTGTAATAAAAAATTAATTATCGATAATTTTGATTTTTCTCATTGTACTCGTGATAATTTTAAAATTCTCTCATTCCTTCATTTTTGAAGATAAATGCTTATGACTATATCACGTTGAGACACCGGTT
Source organism: Acanthosepion lycidas (assembly GCA_963932145.1). Taxonomy (NCBI): domain Eukaryota; kingdom Metazoa; phylum Mollusca; class Cephalopoda; order Sepiida; family Sepiidae; genus Acanthosepion; species Acanthosepion lycidas. The sequence goes on from OZ010576.1 coordinate 75,407,391, forward strand.
CTTGCACGATAACCAAAGTTAAACAACAAGCAACGTTGAGTCTGGTTAGTACCTAGATGGGTGACCGCTTAGAAATACGAGGTGCTGTATGCTTGGATATTCAGTTGATGTAATGGATAACGGCACAGAATTGGAAATCGGAGAGCTGTATTCCAACTGCATTCGGATTCACGCAAAGAAATCTCGTCTATACAAAATTGGTTTGGTCTGTTTTACGGCATATCAACCTCAATAGGTTATTTAACGGCGACAAAATTTTTATTTCTGGTAATATGTTTTCTTCAAAAATGTATAACTGCTAATAACTTTTTTTAAAAAAATGTATTGCTGGTATTAAAACCTCTTTTTACACTTACATAGTGTTTTGACCCCAGTTTGGGGCTAACTATTTACCCATAGTTGGGAGTCTAACAGGTGCTACAACCACGGGTCAGGGTGGGTCTGGGAACACCAGTAATAAAAAAAAACTCCTGATCAAAGGCATTACTCAAAACCTCTTGATCAGAGGCCTTGCTGTTGGATATAGTTTATCGTATTACACAGGACGCAGATGCAGTTTATCGTCATACCCAGGACAGTCCATTCAAAAAAGAATAAGCTATCAGTGACAATATTTAAAAGGTCTTTCATAAATAGCATTTCTCATTGAAATATTGCTACGTGCAAATACACTTGGGGAAGGTATGAATACAGCTATTCTTCCCCAACTATGGGTTAATTAGCAAAACTTGTATCAATAAATCATTAGTATCTTAAAAAATTCTTACAATTTAAAAATATTTTCTGGCTTTAAATAACCGGCAAAAAGTTTAATAAGTCGTAAAAAAATCACTCTTAAAATAAATTGTGAACAAGCGTTCGTTTAGTAGTGTAAGCAGAGAAGATCCCTATTTCTGTATGCTACTCCGGTACCAGATCTCTAGATTTAGATGAGCAAAAAAAAACAAAAAAAAACTGCAGTGTAGATTAAAAATGCCCATCTACCTCAGCCACCAAGCATAGCCTAACAACAATATATTTAATGATATTAGGTTGGTGCAAAAATAATGTCGTTTTCTCACATATGTTAATACGTCAAAAAACGACATTATTTTTGCACCAACCTAATATCATTCTACATGTTTGTGTATATTTGTGTTTATAAGTTTGCTTTGAAACCGAATCCCATTTCAAGATGACGGACAAGACTCTCTTTATCCTTGTCGCTAACCACCGAGCTACATAAAATCGCTCTTTTTACGAACATTTATATCCCGTGTAATATGTTGTAACGACACGACTGCTTACTGTAAATATTAGATTACAAAATTCGGTTAAACGTAATATTTGTATTACAAAGTCAAATAGATACACACACACATACATACATGCACATACATACATACATGCGCACACATACACACACACAAGCACACACACGCGCGCGCAAAAAATGTAATGATATAATTACGAAAAAAATGAGTCGGAAGTTCTAATTTTTAATCTTCACGCATGTGCTTTTCTTTCACAATGAGAAATTATTTATTCGTTCTGAGTAAGATATCCACAGGGGATATTCTATGCCCTTTAGATGAACATAGCGAAGTGCACTTCTTAACAATGATATATGTAGGAATAATAATAATAATAATAATAATAATAATAATAATAATAATAATAATAATAATAATAATAATAATACACATTATTTAAATTCTTTTTCCGCCAAGTAGTAACTGATGGTTTCACTGGAGATCAACACTCTTCTCAGTATTGAAGCTGTTTTTAATAATACTGTCATCTGAATGATTTTATTTCTCCCTCGGACACCCAATTCTTCCAATTTTTCAAGGCTCTTTGACACTTTTCTAAACATTTCCAATTATAATGAATATAAATAACATTTTTATCTTCTACAATTTTTTACTTCACTGTCAACATCGCAATATTATTTCTGCTTTTGAGAAACTTTTGTTACACTTTTTTTTTAAATTTTTACTGGGATGGCGATATTCGTTAACAAGTTTTCTTTTCTTTGTTTACGATAGTCAGATGCGATTTGTGACATTTAATTGAATGAGACGTTTAAATTTCAATATCACAAATAATTTAACGTTTTCTCTTCCCGACGACAGATTTTGATTTATGCTTCTTCATACGTTCGCATCGTCGTTTGAACAATCCCAAGTAGCTCACTGTTCTTACCCATTCATGTCTACTTTTATCTCTCTTCTGGGCTAATTTTCTAGAATGAACGAGGGTTGTTTTTCTCTTTCTGCACAGGTAACACTTTCTATTTTGCTAATACGGTTCGTTTTAATATACTTATTGGATGCTATTATTGACACGATGGCTCCAACACAACCCACCTCAGTGTCGTGGTGGTATGTCTGCAAGGCCCACACGACCCTCTGGTGGATCGTTTTCAAATTTATTTTCTGTGGGGATGATTGGAAGTGGGATGCTATAATTGATTACTTAGATATCATGGTACATCAGAACCACATTTTTTTCCAAAAATATTTTTGAATTTTTTGTCTTTTATTTCGTTTTCATTTCTACTGTTATTTTGGGGGCCATTTTCCCATACACAGAGCTGCACCACGCATTCAGATAAACTAAAAGCCTGAGTCAACAGAAGATTTAATTAGCAAAACTTTATGAAATTAAAAAAAAGTATACTTTATTTACTTAAGAAAGCAAAATAATGCCGACAACCTGTAAAATAAACACAGGAATTCTAATCTAATCTAAATCACATTCCTAATAAATAAATAAAACATCATATTCCAAATGTCTGATTTCTTGAAAAGATATCGAAGAAAAAATATAAAAGAAAAAATATAAAAGCACATATTGCTATATGAGGTAGGAAAAGTTGAATTGAAACACTCAATACAAAGGGAAAGGTTATCTTCACATTCAGCACAAAATGTATTTAATTTTTTTTTTTAAACCAGTTTCCTTTGTACTCACTTTCCTCATTTCACTATAACATGATTTAAGATATAGTCTTGGGAGCCAATGTGTTAAATGAAGAATTTCAACAGCAGCAACAATTAACATGGATAACAGAACATAGTCTGGGGGGAAGAAGAGGGAAGCGGCTTGCTGAGAGCTGCAAGGGATAGAGGGAGGCGGAGAGCCATGATTGCCTACATCCTGAATCGGACATGGGATATAAGATAATAAAAAAAACATGTAATTTGAAGAGAATATAATGTATATATATATATAGTGTAACCCGGATATAAGAGACCACGATATAAGGGAAACCCGGATATAAGAGCGATTTTCTCTGGTCCCAAATTGTTCCCATACTTACCTAAACAAAATAGACCAAACCCAGATATAAGAGAAACCCGGATATAAGAGACTTCTTCTCCGGTCCCAACAACTCTCTTATATCCAGGTTACACTGTATATATATATATATATATATATATATATATATATATATATATATATATATATATGAAGGGCTGCTGAAAAGTTATCAACTTGGCCAAGAAGTGCTTCAAAAAATGAAAAATCTAAAATTTGGTCATTTGAGTTTTTTATCAAGTAACATTCAGCTGAAATTTGTTTATCAGGAAATAGAGAGATCATAAAATTTCTACAATATTCTTTTAAGAAAGCAGTCACTAATTCATCTTTTCACTGATGGCCATGAATTCTGTCTTCTTGTAGTTTATGCTTAGTCCCTTCTTCTTGCTCTCCTTCATTATCTTCTGGAGGAGGAGGTTTTGTAATTTCTTTTCCGTGTGTGCTATCAGCATTGTGCCTCCTGCATATCTTATGTTGTTAAGATTGTGCCTGCCAATGATAAATCCTGGTAGGATTTCCAGTTCTCTTAGTAATACTTCGCTGTATAGGGTCTCTTATTGAAAACACTCAATACAAAGGGAAGGGTTATCTTCACATTCAGCACAAAATGTATTTCATTTTTTGTTTGTTTTTATCAGCTTCCTTTGCACTCATTGTTTTCCTTATTTCGTTATAACAGAATTTAAGATAAAGCGTTAGGGAGCCTGGGACAACGAGGGAAATGAGGCTTGGAAGCCAACATGTTAAAGATGCATGTCTCTTTTGCTAGTTTCCTTTACGCAGTCATGATTATCAATACAGTGAATCCGTTTATTACTATTAGGTTGGTGCAAAAATAATGACGTAATAATGTCGTTTCTTGACGTTAAAAAAATACGTCAAAAAACGACATTATTACGTCATTATTTTTGCACCAAGCTAATATTAATAAACTCGCAGCTAAACACTTTACCTAAAATGATAGTCGAATGCAGTAAGTATGATCAATGTTCAAGAAAGGTTAGAGAATTAGATAGAAACTAATCAAAATAAAATGTAAGAAGTAATATTTCAATGAGAAATGTAATTTATGGAAGACCATTGAAATATCGTCACTATCAGCTTATTTCTTTCAATGGACGAGATTTCTTTGCGTGAATTAATAGTGGTATGCGCTGAAAAAGCAAGCAGGAAAAGTAAACACTCCCATATATATTTCCTGCCTTTATAAATCGTTCATTGAAATAGATGCTAAGTAGTTTATTCAGAAGCTCATAAGTGAGCTTCTGTGTCCTGAGATGATTTTCATCATATCGCCCAACCACACCAGTCACCTGATATCACTAATGTGCAAAACACTTTACATGGCGCAAATGGTTAAACTTGTTCCGAAAATTACCAATATCATATCTGAAAATATCTGAAAATAGAAATTACAACTCTGGCGATCACTCTCTAAATTCTTCCCTTGATTTCACTCGGACGCCCGCAAAATTAGTCGAGGAATAATTTGCCGAAATCTCTTCTGCTGTGATATTGAACATTTCTTTGGCTCTCCCATCACGAAGATAATAGGTCATGAGTTGCAGCGGTCAGTGAAATCTATTTAGAAAATTGCTTTCGGTGATATAGCTCCTTTTGCTGCGGCTCTATCCTATTACGTGTGTTCTTAAAAACTCCTGTCGATAACTTCAGTCTTAAGTGCAGTTGAATGGCGTTTCTGTTACATTTCAGCAGCGGCAACTTATCTCGGTCGAGCGCGCTTCCATATCCACACAGTTGCCCAAGTGCTCTCCCGCTGCCGAGCTTGCAAATTCGTTAGACAGGTCACCTTTCTTGAAAGGACCACTGAGCACAACTAAACATCCCACTTAACACTAAAGTATGCCTCATTTCAACTATGTGGCTAATTCAGCGCTGGTGTTTACACCAAATGGACATCCAGTTGGTGGTCGTCCGTGTGATGAGGGATCTATTTTGTCGGATATGGATAAAATGGCACAAGAACTGGCGTGCCTTTTCCGCCTGCTTTTCTTATCAGAATCTGATTAACAGACAAAATCTGTGACTATCAAAGGGCAAGGAACGACTACCGCATTAAAGAAATGTAGGAATTCTTAATGTAAACTGGAAAGATTTTCTTTAAAGAAATACACGATCCCGGTCGTACAAGTGGTTATATGCAGGTAATTTTTTTTTACAGATATGCATTCCTATTCCCCCCCCACCATATATTAGGTTGGTGCAAAAATAATGTCGTTTTCTTACATAAAAACATATATGAGAAAACGACATTATTTTTGCACCAAACTAATATATATATATATATATATATATATATATATATGTATGTATGTATGTGTGTGTGTGTGTGTGTGTATCTTAGTGTGTACAATTACCCAACAAATACACATTGGGACATCAATAAGTATTTCGCCGAATGAGTAAGATTCTTTATTTTACATTTCACATGATCGCATTTTTGTCATTGCACTTAGCCCAACGCTTTTCCATTAATCATATGGATACATTATAAAGTAAAATTTCCAGGAGAAAATTAAGCCAATAGCTGTGTCAGGCTACGAACTTAGTGATTTGCCCTTCTACTTAAACATATAAAAGCATTCCATTACTGAAGTATTATTGTTGATATAGGAGAATAAAGAAACAGCTTTTGACGACACTCAATCTCACATACTATATTACAAAGGTTCATGCTATATATATGTCTCTCTCTCTCTCTCTCTCTCTCTATATATATATATATATATATATATATGTCTGTGTGTGTGTGTTAAGTAGTTAGTCTACAGACGTTTTATTTAAGACAAGCATCAGTTATGTGGGATTGAATCTCATCGGAGGCTACGTGTTTATTTTCATTTCATGTTGTTTATGGTAATCGTTGAAATGCTAAAATGATATAAAATGCTATACCAAAAGGCTGAAGAAAATAGTGTAAAAAAATTATTATTAAATACTTAATGACAGAATATAGATGAATATTAGTCTCATTACTCTCGTCATTGTTTTTTCTCATGATTTAAATATGACATTTTTCAAATGAAAAGAAAAATCATTGAATGTCAACAATTAATCTCAAAATATCTGAAAAATATGTATAAACAGCATATATACTCCTTCCCCAAATATATATATATATATATATATATATATATATATATATATATATATATATATATATATACAGGATAATAAAGGATTATATATGGATAAATTTTCCTCTAAATTACACCAAAATTAAAGTAACAATGACATCTCATTTTAACAGATAAATTTACCAAAATTCCACAAAAAAAAAAATATCTTGAAATACAAAAGAGTAAATTTATTCAATAAAATCGTCTCGGATTCTACCACGGCCTCCATACGAATTCGGAATCTCCTGCAACTCTTCTTGGCGTCTCCTTGTTTAAGTTGGTGAATGCTGCCATAATCCTAGCCTTCAGTTCATCTTTGGTGTTACAAGGAGTTTTGTTGGTCTCTTGCTCAACTGCGCCCCACACATAATAATCTAGGGGGTTGCAGTCTGGGGAGTTAGGTGTCCAGATGTAAGGGGCGATGTTGTCGTAGAAATTGTCTGACAACCATGACTGGGTTCTCCTACTTGTGTGGCATGGTGCAAATTCCTGTTGCCAGACAACAGCCGCCCTCTTGTCCCAGTACAGCACTACCTCCTCAAGGCACTTGATGTAGGCATCTTTGTTGAGTTTAATGCCCTGTGGGAAGATGAATGGAGGCATAACGTCGCCATCACTAGTGACTAATCCAACTCTTTCTGAATCCTCTGCACTGTAATCAGTTAGTTAATTTAAGGCGGAGTAAATTGTGTCATGGTGGTCATTTTGTCACAGACGGCGCCCAACTACAATACTGCGCAGAGTGCGATGGTTAAATTGCCGCCATTTTATATTTTGTCAACAGTACAATATATATATATATATATATATATATATATATATATATATATATATATATATATATATATATATATGTATATAATAAGTTAATGGTCAGAGTTAAATTAGACCAGGAGACAGTAGTATTAAAAAGTGCTCAATAAACACACAAAAAGATAAAAATTTAACATGTAGCACTTTTAAGTATAGAAATTTAGGAAATAAGTCGATTCCGCTACCTTGGTTTCAGCGGCCCGGCATCTTCAGACGATAATTATATATATATATATATATATATATATATATATATATATATATATATATATATATATATTCTCTCTCACTATTTCTCTCTCTCTCTCTCTCTCTCTACATATATATATATATATATATATATATATATATATAGAGAGAGAGAGAGAGAGAGAGAGAAAGAAAGAGAAAGAGAATGTATTCTATCGCGTGATAATTTTAGCGCCCTGTTTAGTCAAAATGCACTCTTGTGGGCTGACCTCTCCAGGAGTCAGGCCTGAGCGATGGTATATGTGATGTCTCCCTTCAGGACATTAGCAATCATAGCATTACACAACTTACGCGCAATAAATGTTGTCATTTCGCCATCTCTTCCAAACCAAACTCGATAGATAAGGTTATGCGTGGTTTTCCTCTGTCCCTCTTGCCTACAATTTGTTCTGTGAATTATCAAATTTTCCTAGCCCCCTTTTCCACATTATCTGCCCTAGAAATTTCATCTGTCTCTTCCTGATGTTAAGTATGTCCTTTTTTGTTTCTATTTTCTCTAGAACTTCGTCTTTGTTCACATGTTTGGTTCATGTTATTCTCAGTAGAACCACCTACAGGATTCAAAGAAATATAAGACATTACTTTTGTGACGGTCCTAGCTGTAGGACTTGTCAAAAAGTTTTCAGTGTTGACCGCCAACTGCCTTCTCGGTTCCACGTCGGGTTTTACGTCAGGATTAATTCTATAGTTTTTTCCCGTGTTTGAATATAGTCGCATATATATATATATATATATATATATATATATATATATATATATATATATATATATATATATGGTTGGTATGTGGGTATAAACTATATAACGACATATATTAGCAACTGTATATGCGTGTATATACAGGTAAGCATAAATGTATTTATTTAATTTATGATGTAAAGAAAACAGTGCCCAGTATAGTTAAATAGCGCTATAAAGTATATTAATAAATACACATATGCCTACACTTATCGTGCAACTCAGAGTTTCATGGTTTCCTAACTCGTCAGGCACAAATGGTAAATAAACCGTTAAACAGTCGTTTTTGTAAAAATAACGTGTCTCATGGGAGAAACGTTAAATTGTATACAGATTGAAAGTTCTAAGTTATTATAAACTTAATATACTATTTAAAATATAGAGTGTTGGTAGGGAAAAATGCTGCATACTTTAAGATTATATGGTACATGTACACATACACACACCGATAGATGGGTATAGTGTAAAATGGTGTAAAAAGTTAAGAATAGTAAAGCATAGGGAGTAAGCAATATGATTACAAAGTGGGGGTGAGCACGGTAAATGGATGTACGTATGTTTATATGTCATCTCTATGCTTCAAGGGAGTAATATTGCATTGTATATAGAGCTAACATTTAATAATATTAGAATGTAAGTTAAAAATAAATATTGTAGATAGACAAATAAGGTTAATAAAATAAGAAAAAGGAAAAGTAAAAAAAAAAAATCAAAGAATAAAGAACGCCGTGTTATTCGTTACGTTATCAATAGACGTTGTAAGGGTGTAAGGGAAGTAGCATATATATATATATATATATATATATATATATATATATATATATATATATATATATATATATATATATATATATATATATATATATATATATATATATATATATATATATATAATTGGCCGCAAATTGTATTCGATGTCTATAGTATTAACCCTCATTTTTCAGAATAAACATTCAGAATTTGTTTTGACATTCATTCAATTAAATTTAGTGAAAATATAGCAAGTTAAATTCAACTTATAATAATTGTTTTTTTTTACATAAATATGTAGGATATGTGTGCGGTATAATGGATTATGACTCGGAATAAGAAATCGGAGTGTCGAGTTCGAATCCCAGCCGAGTTCGTTACATTCACTTACGCGCAAATACCTTTGTGCATGGTATGAATCAATCTCGTCTCACCCCTAGCTAGAGTGTAAATAGCAGGATAGATTGTGCCTTGGTTCCATAACATTCTAGACATGGTGACTTGATAAAATCAAACATCTATAAGCAAGCCTGGGCTTCTCGCAGGAATGCATCAACCCGTGAAAATCCACAATGACTGAAGTTGTGCATCCTGTCGCAGACGGAGAAAGCGTTTTGGATGTGTGGGGTTGGTATAATGGATAACGGCTCGGAATGAAACAATTGGAGAACCGGATTCCAGTTGAGTCTACTTAGGCGCAACTACTCTTGGGAAAGATATGAATTTGTCTCTTTTCTCCCCAGAGAAATAACACGACAGACTGGGCCGTACAGCCTTGGTTGGCAACCATTCTATCACAGAATGAAACGTCAACCTACTGCAAGAAATCTTCTGCCTAGTCAATCATGAATCGAAAGAGGCATGATCGCACAAGCGAGTATCACGTATGGCATTTGACTTATCTAGAATAACTCACGTGACATATAGAGGGCAAGAGAGACGGGGGAAAACGATGCATAACATAATTGGTGAACTTGAGCAAATGGATGGTGGATCAGGGCTTAGGAGAAATAACAGAAAGACAAAGTTTATTAAGAGCTACAAGGGACAGGAATCGCCACCTTCTGAGGGGACATGGCACAAAAAGGAGAAGATATGGTGACGGGAGATATTATGATACAGCTCGAGTGTTGTCTCACGTATTGTAAATTAAGATAGTTTTGTGTTAATGTATTTTTATTTCAGATATATAAAGACTGCCATGGTTCATAAGAAGACTATAACTTCAAATGGGAAACAATCTAGTGTAAAGTTTTTGAATGATAGGAATTCAACGCTCGAAAAAGTGAATTGAATGGCGATCACAAAATCAATGACCAACAATTTTTTCTGGGAGTAGATGAGGGTTGCGGAATGCGAGGAGAGCATTGGTTTTGTCCAATTTGTTCTAGTTTTTAAGATATTTCTGAAATGCGTTTTTTGTCTGCAAATCTGTACACAATGATACAAATTGAATTACTGTGTTAATGATGCATGAATATTTCAACACAACCACCTTTATTATGCCATTTAGACAATTAATTGGTAATCAAACAATGGTATTACTTTTATTTATGTTTTATGCAGAATTAAGTACATTTTCGGATTCAGTGACTCTGGTTTATCCATGAAAACGTTCTTATATCCCGTACCTTTTAAAAAAATGTTGGTCAGTGTTACACCGACCAACAACATTTTTATTTATTTATTCAGTTATTCCTTCATTTACTTAGCGCATTTTGTGCCTCTGTTCACCACTCTCCACTATTTCTGTTTTAATTGTGGTTCACGGTGACATTCAAGGCAAAATAGTGCAATGGCTTGCCGGTTCCCTCTTGTCAGAAGTTCCCCCGCTACTGAGGTGCGGCTCCTACGCCCAAGCTGGCAACTGACCGATGGCCGCTTGACACAGGTGGGTTGGAGAGATACGTTATCGTTCAACGGCCAGGTCAAGAAACTCTTCCGACACAGTTTAAACGAGGTCGATGCTGTTGACCGCAGTGCAACACTTTGAAGGCATGTGTGAGAATTGAACGCAGTTAAATTCCGCATCCCAATTCGCCTGAGTAAAATAGGGTCGACAAAAATTGAATAGATTAATTGATTCGTTGTCTACGGCTTATCAACACTTTGCAGGTTATTTAACGCCAGGAAATATTTTTAGATTGTAAGAATTTTGGAGGAGTCTTACAAATTAACCCATAATTGGGGGAGAAGATGCATATTCATACCTTTTCCAAAGATATTTCCGTGTATGTGTATATAACGAACACAAGTGGAATTGGAAATCGGCTCTCTGATTAAAAGTTCCAAGCTATTATCCATTACATCATAACAACCTTAACTGGTATTTCCAGGTATATGACCAGGCTCGACGTTGCTTAACTTCGGTTATCGTACGGGAACCGGTGTTTCAACGTGATGTGGCCGTAAGGAAATAAATTGAAGCATTACGAAAGCAAGAACAAGAAAAGAAAAATTACCGTTAATAATGTCACAGAAAGAATTTTCAAAATAATTAAAAGATAAACAAACAAGAAAAGTGGATTGACAAGTAAGAAGTTATTTGAAGCTGACGAATGCGATTGCAAAGATACAGGAAAAAAAATGCAAAATCTTAGGCACATTGGCTAAAGAATGCAAACCAAATTGACATCGTTAAGTAAACTTTACAAAGAGAAAAGTGTAAGCTATGTAAAAAAAAAAAACAAAAAAACATAAATGGAAAATGATTTCTGAATGGTAATTTTAGCGATGAAGACAGAGCTACATTGGATTGGCCTGATGGCTGGGTTAGCTAATCTGTCGTTCATGGAAATAGTCAACCAACACGACTTAAAAATTCGTTTTTGGCGAATATTCGAGACAGCAAAATTATAACTTCCTTTAAAGTTGATGAAAGTACAAGATACAGTGAGAATATTACTATAAATTCTTTAAAAAGAGTTTTTTTTTTTTAGTGGTGCAGATCACAAAAAGAATCTTTATACAGAAAAGTATATTTATGCATGACAATGTTCATTCGCATATATAAACAAATAAGGTTTAAAATGCACCAAATTATTGGAATGGCTCGCCCCGCCCCAGTCATTCGAATTATTTATCCAATAGAAAACATGGTGTTCTTCATTAATCCAGTAGAAAACATGGGTTGACTTGGTTTGGCTTATTTTTTTTTACGGCATATCAACCATAATGGGTTATTTAATGCCGACAATTTTTATTGCTAGTAATATTTTTTGTCAAAAACGTGTTGCTAGTAAAAAATCTATCTCCTTCAAAAAATCTATTTCTGGTAATATTTTCCTTCAAAAACTGTATCCCTGGTAAAATATGATTTTCCAAAAATGTATAGCTGGTAATAATGTATTGCTGGTAGTAATTTTTCCCTCAAGAAAAGTATTGCTAGTATTAATACCTATTTTTACACTTCTATTTAGGGGTCAACTATTTACCCATAGCTGGGACCCTAACAGGTGCAACCCCCCCATTCGAGTCATGGTGAACCTATGAACACCAGCAATTAAGAAGTGGTTCCACGGTCTTCAAAACCACCTGATCTGCTTTGCTGTTGGACGTAGTTCATCATCTTATCCAGGACGCGAGAAAAACATGGGGCTCACTAAATGAGACGTATGAAAGAATTCAAAACTATATTGATACAAAAAGATCTCTAAAAAGTAATAAAAGTAGCTGTAAATAATGTTGGAAGTCGAAACATTAGAAACGTTAACAAAATCTTTAAGGTGTCAAGCTCATATTAGAAACTAAATTAACTGATTCGTCTATTTGTGACATTGTATTGATCAAAAATATTTTTCTCTAAACTACGTCATTTTGATTTACTTATGAATAAACATTTAGTTTGCGCTTACATAATAAAAACTGACACCCACAAAAAACTATCTATATTTTTAATAAGTATAGTTATTATAATGTATAAGTCATACGATATATTGCTTATACATAAGTAGATCCGAAAACATTTAGCAACATCGATTTGCTAATATCAGTTTTTTTCTTAAAAATATTGACTTGTATAATAAAAATTGGATTTAGTGTAGAAATACATGTTGTCCCCCCAAAACTGACATGACTCAAAATGTGAGTAACTTCATGTGTCACAGGCAGATGAAATTAAACAGACTTCATGTTTAACAATAAAGATTTATTTATCAAGATTTGAACAAGATATTCAAAGGGATGTAGATTTTATAACCGGTTTAACAAAGCATAAAAACGTTCAATATGCGCACCACCTATGACACGACGCACGTCAAGTCGGTAGTCCAGCCCCTGTCAAACACGCTGTAGCCTGCCTTGTGTAACATTCTGCAGTGCCTCAGTGATTCTCTGCTTAAGTTCCTTTAGGCTTGTAGGAAGTGGAGGGGATATAGACCTGTCCTTTCATATAGCCCTATAGTAAAAAAAATCACAATTCAGGTGAACATGGTGGCCAGTTCGACAGTGTCATTATCACTCGCATGCCCGATTCAACTTCCTGGTAGATTCTCATAAAGATAGGTCCACACTGTGGCGCTTTTATGTCGCCTCATCAAATATTTAAAAATTTATCAACGTAAACGAATTTTGAAAGTTAAATTACTCAAAATGCAGCTAATTTAAACTAAATATAAAATTTTGGTATTTAAAAATTTAACCCGAACACATTTTTAATCCAATCAAGGTTTCAAATGTAAAAAATATAATAATAATAATATAGTCTTTTAATAAATTTAATAATAAATCATGGGATTTTAGTCTATAAAACTCACTCAGCCTCAAAATGAAACTTGTCTTGAATGGTACTTTGAACTCAACAAATGAGTACAAAACGAATTTGACTTCAAGGATCGAAATTCTTGATTAGTTAAAAAAATATGACGTGTGGTAAAGTTATTAATACTAAAACCATTTAGTTTCCAGCAGCAGCATTTAGGTTATTTTAACCTTCAGAATTCGTTTAGATCGATCAGTTTTTAAAATATTTATTGAAGCAGCGCAAGAGAGTAAGAAACCAAAAGGCCTTTTAAGCAAAGCATTGAATCCAAGTCCTTGTGACTTTTAATGTAAAACTTCAAGTCAAATAGGTTTCCTTTTACACTAAGAAATACATTATCTTCTGACAATACTTGGCTTTAAATTGTCTTGTGTCAGATCTTAGTTGAGTTGATATCTTATGTACATATTCGGAATACTATCAACCTTCTTACGCCTTACGTTGTGTCTATTATTTAAAGTCAAAGCAGGAATGCTTGATTCTTTACAAAGAAATTTAAAACGATTTATGCTTTAATCTGCCAGTAACTTAAATTTGAATATTAAACGCGCATTTAGACCGATAAATCGTAAGCGCCTTCATGTTCTTTAAAAGCATGATTCGTTTAGATATAGATTTAGTATTTATCGTTGTGTTCATGTGATTCTGTAGGTACATGCATATTTAATGCGTATGTATACACTTGTATAGTGAGAATATTTCATATACATACATACATATATACACGCACACAAAGATATATATATATATATATATATATATTTATATATATATATATATATATATATATATATATATATATATAGAGAGAGAGAGAGAGAGAGAGAGAGAGAGGGAGAGAGAGAGAGAGAGAGTCCGCCAAACAAATGTATATATATAATTCAGGAAAGGATAAACTTGTATAGATATCCTAATACTAAATTTATTCAGATATCACGAGATTAATACAAGTTAACTTTGGACTCTACAATCACAAGAGATGCTCAAAATGGTGGCCTTTAGCTTCTAGATATTTATTAGTATGGCGAACTACTGCTTTGGCAACGTTAGCCAAAGGGTACAATGGGATTGGTGCACATTTTTAGTTTTTTGGGCCGCCAGTGTAGTCAATTTTCTGCGATGCACAACATCCTTCAGCACTTGTTGATGCTAAAGCCATGAGAGTAATAGATCGGGTAGAGAAAATGCTACAGTAAACAGTATTATCGATTTTTGAGAAAACTAGGAAAGATAAATTTTGCTTTACTGAAGTTTGTATAGATTTCTAGGACTATATATATATATATATATATATATATATATATATATATATTACTTCAAATGTTATTTTTAGTAGACACCCGTATTTGAGTAGATGCTCTGTCATCTATCAATGTGAACATCAGAATTTAGTTTTAGTTAAATATATATTTTCCTTACAATACCGATAACACCCATTCTTGATAATTGTTATAATAGTGAAAAATACTTGAATATAACTTGAGAAAACATGATCTTTCATTAGTTTAACTGTTACAAATGGCATCCTTTTCAATTGAATTCATTTTCTTTACTAAAATTTCTCGAATGCGTTGGCCGATAGATGTACAAACTTTTTAAAATAAAAAACACGGGATCTCTTTTAAATACGGGTATTCGCTAAATAACGTTTGAAGATATATACTTATATATAATTTATTTTCGAAGACATATGTTTCTATGAAAACAATTATTTTCTGTCATATCTTTGTTTAGTATTAAAACCCATCTTACTTAACAAATATCATAAGGACATATGTACAGCAAGGCAAGTAAAGATAACCCCAAATGTAATGTTTTTATATTGTCGCTGATGTTCGGGCCGGTTTTGGCAGTATGCTAGTGTACCTTCTTGACAATTATCCATAATGTTACAGATAACAGTTTAGAAAAACCACATCTGATTTTCTTTATGCGGAAAAGATTGCAACCGTTGTTAACGATTCCGTCGACTAAACAATGAATGTAAGCACAGTTAGGCACTAAGTAATGCAGTGGCGATGTATGTGACAAATTAATTTTACGAGCACAGTATGAAGGCTCTTGCTTATCGCTAGTGAAAATGCATAACCATTGGTGGTGACTATACTGAAAAGTCCTATCCAAGCTTGTAATTTTGCTCCTTGTATCTGTTTGAGTTTCTGTGGCAATAAATAAGAAGCGTCCTTCATATAAATTACTTATTTTAGTAAATATGTCATTTAGCATATGTCATTTAGTATATTTTAGCATATGTCATTTAGCATATTTTAGCATATGTCATTTATTACACCGCTTGTTGTGGTCATTGTCATAAGTTTATATCAAAATGTTGCATTGTGAATGATAGGTCTATTTTACAGATGAGAAATAAAACACTTATGGAACTAAAAAAAAAAATTATGGAACTTAAAATCAGAACTTTTCGGACGGAAAAGAGATGGCTTGGAGAATTTAACATTCACAGGACATACTGAATGCGGGGTGCAGAGGAAAACAGCAAATAACATACCTAAAACGTTTGTGACAAGTGAGTGGAAATGTGGGGACAAAGCAGAATAGTAAAAAAATCAAAAGTTGCTTAGAGCTAGAAGGTAGAAGAAGTTGTGGAGGGCTATAATCGTCCATGTCCATTCAGAACATGGCGTATAAGAGAATAATAATAATAATAATCGAGTAACTGGAATACTACAGCATATTTATAATAAAGTCTGACTATTTTATTTTAGGATAAATATTTTCATTAACTGCAGGGAGAAGAATATTAAATATCTCCAAAAGAATTGAGTATATGTCAGTGAATACTGAGCAATCGTGTCAAAGATGAAGAAGAAACAGAGATGTAGTTCTATAGACGGATGCTGAGAAAATCAATGAACGGAGCATATGAGTGATTAAGTTTTAAGGAAACTGGAACGGATAACCAGAAAGTGACAGTTAAAATTTCCGAGGTATATCATGAGGAAAGAGGGCTTGGAAAAATTGGCACTCACAAGGACATACTGAAGGCAAGGTGAACACCGACTAACGATCTTGAGTAAATGGTTAGCAAAACAGGTAGTAGAAGGAATTGTCGCTATTGCCAAGAGCTACAAAAGATAGGAAGTTGTGGAGAGCTATGTTCATTCACCACTTAAAGGGCCACGACACATAAAATACACAGGAGTTCAACTCATTGTAATATTGCAATATATATATATATATATATATATATATATATATATATATGTGTGTGTGTATATATATATATATATATATATATTGTCATCCACAGACAGACTGTTTCGCTGTTTTCACAGCTCATCAGTGTAGTTAGATATCCGATTGCCTCAAGCCGGGATCGAAACCAGACTGATTTGGTGTCAGTCGGAGAATGTACCCCTAAGATACTGGCGTACGGCACGGATGAAGGCGAATTTAAACGTATTTATTCTTTAGATAAACACAGCAGTGACTATGAGAACTCGATTCGTTTTATCGAAGATTCTTGCATTAGCAGCAGTAATATATATATATATATATATATATATATATATATATATATATATATATGTGTGTGTGTGTGTGTGTGTGTTTTTTTTTCCACTTCTTAATACATTTTATCCAACATTGTTCTTGATATATAAAGATAAATATCGTTATCTCTCTCTCACCCCCCACACTCACATATATATATATATATATATATATATATATATATATATATATATATATATCAAGGACAATATTGGAGAAAAATGTATACAAAGTTGAGTAAGTTTTTCTTGTGACGCGTTTTGTCCTTTTAGTTCGATGAAGGCCTAAAGGATGAAGCGCGTCACAAAAATTTTGTCACACACACACACACTCACACACAGACACACACTCACACACACTCACACACACACACACACATATATATATATATTACAATCTGAGTATATATATATATATATATATATATATATATATATATATATATATATATATATATTACAATCTGAGTATTTTATTATATGATAGAAATTTGGACGAACTTGCAAACGGAAGATCATTAAGTCTGAAAACGAATTGAGTATATGCCAATGAATACTGCACTTTTTCTTCGGATGAAAAGAATCACTTAAGACTGCAGAAATGTGCTTCTAAAGAATGATCCTGAGAATACCTGAGAATGCATGTGAGCAACGAGGAATCTTTAAGGAAAGTAGAAATAAAAAAAATATTGTATTTAGATTCAAGTACAGACGGTTGAAACATTTTGATTAACTTCAGATGAAAGATCATTAAATATCTGCAAACGTATTGAATACAGTGATGTAATGAGATTGGTAAACTTTGTCCAATAGCTAAACAGCCTCTTTAAGACTTGAAAACTTATCAACTGTCTTTGTCATTGTAAATGAAGATTAATTATTTGAAATGTGCCAACTTGAACAAAGAACTTGCCAATTTCATTACAACCTGTATTTATTTGTAGATTTATATTAAATTTATCTGACAATGATACCAGAAATTGTCTTCGAAAATTCTTCTGCAAAATTGGTCATCGAAATGATTTCTCTTTACATTCGCCGATCTGATTTTTTTAAAGTGTGGCTTCAATTCTCAGAGAAATAATAATGTTTTTTTTTTTTTCTTTTCTATATGTAAGCAAATAACGGATCGTTGGAATACTTTCCACATAGCTCCAATTATTTTTTTTTTTAATTTACCCAAGTAATGAATGATTCATTAAAATATGAAAAAAATGTTTTCATTTGAAGAACTTCATGATTTCCCTTGGCATGCAGCAAACGCATTTTTTCAAACTCAAACAATTTTTTTATCTTATTCTATTAAAAAAAATATTCTAGCTTTGTTGTTATTACCATCATTATCTTCATGATCATTTTCTGCGTCAGGATCATTGTAATAATCATTGTCATCATTATTGACATTATTCATTGTGTTAAAGCAATCACCACCATTATTTCTATCATGAGCATCTTCATTATTATTATTATTATTATTATTATTATTATTATTATTATTAATTTTAATCCTTAAAATCGTCGATGTTATTACTGTTAGTGCCGTCGTTATTATCATCATTTTAAATCATTATTGCTGTTGATGATATTGCTTCAAATGTTACTCTTATTTTTTATTACGATAATCATTATTATCATCATCATCATCGTCGTCGTCATCATCATTTTTTAGCTATCGTTTATTTATTGCTTTGTATCACCGCAGTATTTGCATACAATATCATTTATCTATTTATTTTAGCCTTATTGCTATTGTCTTCATTATTGTTATTATTTCATTTCTTATGAAAGGAAAGCGTTATTGTCCCAATTCGTTGTTGATTTTTTTTTCAGGCTCTCAAGTCATTAGACTACAACTTGTTGAAGACAATGGGAGGAACAGTGGCAAAAATCTTAATATGTTTCTTTTTAAGCAAACGTTAAATAAATTACGAAATATTGAGAAGTCGGTATTCATATCAAAATTGATTTAGGTAACGATTAAGACAAATATATGAACTAAACTTCAACATTGAAACTGGTGCAGATGATTAGCAGGGGAGATAGTGAAAACGGAGAGAGAGAGAGAGAGAGAGAGAGAGAGAGAGAGAGAGAGAGAGAGAAAAAAACCCCAACCTTCAATAAAATAACGAAAATGAATAAAGAAATAATGAAAAAAGTAGAATTAAAAAAAGTGTTAAAATTTCCATTTTTCTTTTTTCTCTGAACGTAGAAAAAGCAATAATTTTTCTTCGTTTATCTTGTCAATTACTTACCAACTTTATACTGATTGACACACGCAAATCAATGATTTTTTCAAGTTCTGTAAACCAGTGGATAATTGCGGTATTTCTTGAATTTTGCCAATATCAATTTCTTATTAATAGAAGATGCATTAAGGACATTTTTGAACTCATTTCTACATGGAATTTTCATGCACAAAATAAGAAATATATTCTGCATTTGCGTAATGTCTTTACAACAACACTTTACAACAAAGTTAATTTCAGCCACTGTTTGTTGAAATCATTTATATTACTGTTTAAATATATAGTAGAAATATACATATATGCATATGAAAAATGAGGAATTCCTTACAATGTCATAGTAACAGAAAGGCTTTTAAAACTTTTTTCTGAGTGTATAGTGGAAGAGCAAATGCAATCTCCGTGAGACTAAGAATAGATACAAGATGTGCGTTTAATTTTACTATATCCTCAATCTCTTCATATCGGACACTATAA
The DNA here is from genome assembly GCA_963932145.1 of Acanthosepion lycidas. NCBI lineage: Eukaryota > Metazoa > Mollusca > Cephalopoda > Sepiida > Sepiidae > Acanthosepion > Acanthosepion lycidas. Next base: position 75,427,378 of record OZ010576.1, read on the forward strand.
TTATAAAAAAAAGTGACGTGCAGGAGTTTGGTGATGTTTGGTGATGCTCGGTGTCAACTCCTTGATTAGATGCCACTAAGTCTGGGAGCCTATAGAGCCTAGTACTAAGAAATGTGAGAAAGGAAGTCATTTTAAATAGGTAAAAATAGATGAAAAATGAAATAAACACTTCACTCAAATTAAATATAAACTAAATTTTTATTTCACTCTTTGATTGGATGCTCTCCTAATATGGATACCCAGGGCCGTAGCACCCTCTGCCCCAGCATTTGCCGCTACTGCTAGTCTTTTAAGTTTTTCAAGGTATTTCTGAAAGGTTAACGTTTTTAAACTTTATCTTTCAGAAATACCTTGGTTGACCGTGTTTTTAATTTGTTTGCGGAACATAATATATATATATATATATATATATATATATATATATATATATATATATATATATATATATATTATTTTATTTTATTTAAAAATCAAATGCATTTTAAATAAGGGTGTTTCATTAAGACGGATCAAAGTCAGCAGTAAATAAATCATTGTTATTGGTGAAAATTTATTTATTTATCTAATGGATCATGTTATTTAAGTCTTGGTAATTGTGTGAAAAATAATATCGCCGAAATTTCCGTCAAGGCTTCGGCGGCACACCTCCACTCGATGCTCAACATTTTTGATGACGTCTCTGCATAGTTGCTCCTCGATCTCACCAATATGCCTTATTATCTCATCCTTCAGCTGTTGTTGTTGGCTTGTTCGCATAGACTTTACTTTTGAGATGACCCCAAAGGAAAGAATCTAAAGGCGCCATGTCGCACGATCGTTGTGGCCAATTGACTTTGCTGTTTCGAGAGATGATGCGACCTGGGAACTTTTCATTCAAATTCTGTTTGAACGTCCATTTTCGTAGTAGGCTTCGATAACTTTAACAGCTTGCTTGATTGTTACTCTTTTCTTGGTTGAAATTGCCAAAGATTTAAGTTGTTAAATCTGAAAGAAAAAGAAATTAGACGCTTAAACTTGATTCACATTTAAAATCGGTCCAAGTTATTGGAACACCCTTTAAATTTGAATTTCCCTTAGAAACATAAAGAAAATACCCAATCCCAGTCGACTGGAACCTGAAAAAAAATTTTTTTTTTAATTTAAAAAATTTTAAATCGCTAACATGATAGTCAACAACAACAACAACAACTCACCTTCAAGATCCAAATTACAGAGAACCAATATCATTTATGAATTTATATGTCCTTTAACGAACTAGGTTCTTGATCAAACCATATTTATGAATAAGTATATATCACTACATGTCTATGAAGAAGACCCACTTTACACCTTTCTGATCATAGTTTAATTAGCACTCATTCAAACACACAGAACCTACCAAATTCCACATACAACATATTTGTAGAAAATATAATTATAATAGCTTCATCAACGTTTAGAAAAGATTAAAAATAATGGAAGCATTAATAATAAGAAAAGAAAAAGCCAACACTCAACAACATCAACGGCCGTGTTTGGAAAAGAGAATCCCATCACACTAGAAACATATATAAAAGTCTACACATTCAGTTAAAAATAAAATTTAAAAAAAAATCCTTAATAATGTCTAATAGAATAACTGAAAGCGCTCTCATACACAGAAGATTTGAACAATTTTTACACACACAGTTTACATCCAGAAAAGAAAACGTTCATACGAACGTTTTCTTTTCTGGATGTAAACTGTATTATTAGTCTACCTTCTTTGTTTATATGATGAAAACCGTACATATTCATGTATAATTCACAATTCCCACTCCCAGATTTGTAAGCCTAAAAGTAAGGGGTGCGTATTATACACGAGAACTAAATGTTAACTTTTCCCAGACACATGTGTTGCAATGTTTAGAACGGTATGATCGAAAGTAAGTTATATGTTCAGACGAACTAATGTGTAACAAAGAAAATTAATCCATTAACCAAACACAGCTTTTGTTTTAAAAATATTTATTCACATAGACATTAAACACATTTTAGCCTTCTACACTGTTGTCCACGTCAAAGGTCGACGTACTGACATTACGTCTATTGTACTATAGTGTCTGCGTGGTAAGATGTATTTTTCATCTTTGATATAATCGTCCACAGAAACATTCTGTTCTTTAATTTATGTGCTATGCAAATCCGGCGACGAACTAATGTTTCTCCATAAAGCGCTGACACGACACAACACTAGCCATCAAGTTATGAGACATTGTTTCGAACCCCTTTGCGACTACGGGAGCCTGGCTTAGCGACCTGATCCCGCCAAACGTCAGTTGTTATCAAGCACTCATATTGGTTAGACGTGTTCGCTGTTTTTTTTTTCTTTTCGTAATTTTTTTTTTTTTTTGACTTTATACAGTGAAAATGTTAAAAAGAACTGCAGATACCCCCCCACTTAATGGGCAACAGTGAGAAAAAGAAAAGGAAGCATTTCTCATTATCCATAACCCAAAATGTAGAGCTTTTGCAGAAGCTTGATCGCGGTGTTTCTGTGCGGCGTCTGACTGAGGAATATGGTGTCGGAACAATCACTGTGAATGATTTAAAGAAACAGAAAAGACAGGTTACTAAAATTTTATAACGAAAGTGGTGACCATGAACTAATGAACAACAGCAAAACACTACATACGACAAAGAATGAAGATCGTGACCGTGTGTGCTAATTGAATGAATTCGACAACAAAGACACGAACATATGCTACTCACTGGTTTGTTGGTTATGAAACAAGCTAGAATATACTATGAAAAATGTAACATTGAAGGCGAGTGGCAGTATACAGAAGGTTGACTGCATGAATTTAAGGAGCGACAGAGAGACACGAGAGCGCAACATATTAGGTTGGTGCAAAAATAATGACGCAATAATGTCGTTTTTGACGTATTTTTTAACGTCAAAAAACGACATTATTACGTCATTATTTTTGCACCAACCTAATATATTTTTAGTTTATCGTTTGATGTTGTTTAGTTTTTAAATCATGCAAGGCATTTCTTGTCGGAAATAAATAAAATGTATCCATTACTTATGTTTTTTTCCGTCTATTTCATTTATCAGTATATTACTCTAAAAATAAACTGTAATAATATTTGTAGTCTTTCTTTTTATCCCTCGTGGTGTGAGTATTCATACCTTTTTGCTGCAATATTGTTTGAATTTCTGAAAACCGAAAAAATCGGTAAACCGAAACATAATTTGTCCCAAGGATTTCGGATATGGGATAGTGTACCTGTATTGCACTAGGGAAATTCTGACCTGTGACAACCAGCTGCTCTGTTCCCATTTTCCTCTGCATATAAAACTGACTTTAAGTTTTCTGCGATTGTGTCAGGTAATCGCTAAGACATCATGACCAAAGAATTGAGCAGAATCTCGTGTGCATCAGCAATTTAGTTAAAGATAAACGGTGCCTTAGTGAGTTTAGAGGAAGAAAATATGATCTCGTCGTGTCATGGCTGATTGCTGGCGACCGACAAATGATAGGAGTTTTTTTTTTTCCAGTTCTTTTATATCTACTGTTGTTATGTCCACTTTTGTTTTACGACTCTACAGATAAATAGCTACTGGAATGTTTGTTTATCATTTTTTATTCCTGGTGTGTTTCCTTCACTTCGTCGCAAAAACTTGTTCGTTTGTTTTAAAAATTGCTTATGTTTTGTAACACAAAACATAATGTAAACTATATAAATTCTTATATTTTAGTCACTATGAACAAATATTACATCTAGATTGAAATCTGCTGCTACAAATTCTAAAAGTCAGTGAATGTTATACACAAGACATGTTTTGTAGACTTTCGTAGCTTTAGGTTGGAGTGCGTATTATATATAAGTGCTTATTATACACAAATTCGTGTTATATACCAATATTTACGGAAGGTTTTGGATGAATAAATCAGTCGATTGACCGGAGAAAAAGCAAGAAAATCTCGGAGTGAAAAAGAATAAGTAGATAGGAAGCGGAGAGAGCAAAATAATGAAAAAGAATAAAGTTGGGAGTAAGATTATAATTTAGATACGGTTGTAGATGGTAATAAAGAAAATGAGCAACGTTATAAATAATTAATCGAAGGTGGTGCTTTGTCACATTCTTCTAAGCTAACATTGGGGCATCTACGCGTCCCCATTTTTCATGCAATCAATGCATGCATAACAATTTAACCACTCATCCCCGCTGATCCATCCAAACGAAAAGGTCTCCATTTCCAGCTGGAATCGTAAGAATCCTGCTCGTATCTACAACCGCCATTATGGGTAATCTTGCAGACAGAAATCAACAGTCGAGTATAGAGATGCAAACAACGAGAGTTTAATTCCGGTCGGGAGGTGTAGCGACATTCACAGTTCACTAAAGAAAATGAAAAATTATTATATCTTCATTTATTTGGATCAGTTTTCTAACCTTTGTTGTTTTTAGTTTTAGCATTTTTTCGGTTGCTGTAATCTCTGGATTTATTCAACTGATGATGGTCGGAGACTGAAATGTGATAAAAGCAACAAAGACTTCTAATAAATCAATAATAATAATAGCGACATATGTTTGAAATACGAACAAAAATGAATTAACTTTTCTAATACACAATCAAAATGCTAACAATTTATTATGCTGCTAAAAGAGGTAAACTTTACCTTTTTGCTCTATTTTGTAAAAACAGCTTTACAAAAGACAAAAATAACAATATCATCATTTAAAATCATTACAAATGAATTTCTTGGATTTTACAAATAGTTGATTGAATGATATTTTATGACTGCAAGAAAATCATCTTTTAGGCCATTGATTATAAACGTGGGCACTTAGGCCCACACTTAGCCTGATAATTTTTTTTAAAAATGGGCCTGGATTTGGCCCAACCAATATAGGTGGGCTTTGAAATTCTATTTTTTCTAATGGCGTAAAATTATGAAAAGTTTACTTTATTTTTAAAATAAAAATAAGAATTTATTTAAATATCATTTTCGATGTTTACTTCTTATAATTATTTCTTCAAATTGATTTGAAAACACTTTTTTTGTTTTATTGTATAGTGTTAGAAAGACTTCGTGTGCATTTAAATTATTTTTCATTTATTTGAGACCAGAATATTTTATGGATTTCATATGAGTTATTGTGTTAAATATGACAGAATTAATTAACAAAATTGTTATCTTAGATTTTGAAAGCATTACTTTATCTGATATTAACATCGTTAATCCACATTTCCAGCGCTAGTTATTTAGAATATCTGGGTCTGAATTCTTTGTGACACCAAAAATGGACCGAATGGAATAAAAGGTTGAAAAACACTGTTTTAGACGATAACAGCAGCAATAATTGCAAGAGTTATTCACTTTTAAGTGAGCACATATTTCTCTCTACCCCTCCAGCTCAGTCATGTTCTCCACATCTTCTTTCTTTTTTGTTTTACCTTACCTTTCTTTTCTCTTCTCAGCCTCAGTGATATTAATATTTTTCTCTATGCTATTGTTCTTCAACAATAAACATATTAAGTATCAAATTAATTTTTCATGAATAATTTATATTTTCTTTAACAGAATGAACATGTATTATTTTTTTTAAAAAGTATGTTGATTTTTTCTTTCCTTCGTAAATAAATAGATGACATTAAAAATATAACATTTTTTGCTGCGAAAATAATGAAAAAAGGACACCTATTGCAGATTTATCACAAAGTTAATGCCAAAAATTAAATTCAATAAATTTTTTAATATTCTACAACTATTCTTAAAAATCTATCCCAAACATAAAAAGAAGAAATTCTTTGTTTTGTCAACATCGTCTTTCACTATTTTACATTTTTGTGATTATTTTAAACAGCGAAATTTTAAAAAAATGTCATTATTAAGAATTTTGTCACAGAAAGTTAATTTATTTTTTCTTTCTGCCAATATTCTTCATAATAACGAATATCTTGATTATAAAATTGATTTTTAAGGAACAGTTCTTGTTTTCTTAAAAACGTGTGAAATAATGTTGATACCGTCTTTGTAAGAAAATCAAAAAAATGAATGTAACACTTTGCAGAGCTAATTTTCCAAAATTACTATAGAAATTTGCACATTTGAAGAAATGTGACTGAAAATTTAATCTAGCATTTTTTCTATGATACTATTCTTCATAAGAAGCATTGATTTAAAAAAATATTCATTTAAAAAATGTATGTTGAATTTTACTGGCGGCGTTGTTAAAAATGCAAAACAAAATTAACCATTATAATATTTAAAAAATATACTGTTAAAAATGTTAAAATGGTTAATTTTGTTTAGATAATCGTATTGTGTGGGGAGGAGATGATCTATCAGCACCCCCTCCAATAAAATACAATTATCCAAAAAACAAAAAAACAAAAAAAAAAAAACAAAAAAAAAAAACAAATAAAAATAATGAGGGGGTTTCAATTCGTTATGTAACTAACATAAAAGGGGCCGTGATCAGTGAAATAATTTGGAAATCCTTTGGAACCACGTCAAAGACAATGGAAAGTAACATATGAGAAATTCCCATATTCATACAAACTTTAAATTCTAAATCCAAAACTCTCCAAACCTTAGAATATAAAATTCATTAAAATTTTTTAGAAGCGCCAAGTATTTTTTACAAAATGTTGTTTTAGTAATTATGATTAACAAAATAAGTCCTACGTATTTTGTCTTCCCCAAGATCAGAATGAGAGAGAAAGATGGTTAAAGACAATACTTCGAGACAACACCCCTGACAACCCAAACACTGTTGATTGTGAAAGGCATTTTCCATTTGATTATGAAACAGCGGTTATTACAAGAAAAGTGCGACCCAGAAATCGATCAATATTTTAATCATTTGCATAAATATATTACCTTGTCCTCAACCAAAACCAACAAATAAAACTTCTGCTTCTCTGCCAAATGTGCAAAAGCAGCAAAATGTGTAAAAGCAGCAAAATGTGTAAAAGCAACAAAATGATGAGTTGGCTCAGTTTATAGAAAAAGGTAAAATCTTCACTTTTGAAAATTTGTATCAGAATTTTTGATTAACAGGATTTTGTGTCAGTAGTTACATGCCATAAATCAAACAATCAGCTGTTCATCCAATCTGCTGATTTTTTATTTTTCACTGGAAATATTCAAATGTTTTTAATTAAATTTTTTGAAAAAATGAGATTTGAATTTCACCATGCTGGTAACTTGAAAACGTCAAATATCAATATTTCAGCACTTGTCACAACTCAATGAAGCAATGCGCCATCTTAGTAAATATAAAAATTGATAATAATAAAAAAAAAAATTAAAAGCGCATGTTAATGTTATGCCACCACAAAGAATTGGAACAAAACATTATGAATTTGATATTCTTATTTTAGTCATTATACGACAGACTTCATGATAATTTTAAGGTGCCCACTGTGAGAACATTACCAGCTTTGACGTCAGAAGTTTCAAAATTAGATGACTTTAATTTTTTTGCGATATTTTAGTGAAATTTCTGAAAATCAGAAAAAAAAGAGTATTCTTTTAGTTGATGAAGTGTATACGAAAGTTGCTCTACAATATAATGGAGGAAACTTATTTGGTTTGGCTGAAGATTTTGAGGGATTAGCAAAAACAGTTAAATGTTTAAATGGTAGACAAAGGTTTTTACTTAAGTTGCAAAATTAGCGGCAAATTTTCTATATGAAATTTTTTTAATATATTGTTGATGCAATCAAATGGTTAATTAATTACAATTGTATATAACAATAACAGGACCCATCAATCTTTTTTTTCCATATATTTGACATTGTCCACCCTTTTAAAAATATTCGGAATAATTGGATTACTGAACCTACTTCTGAATTGCTGTTCTGAAGGTAAAAAGATGACAGCAAAATTGAAAAATGTAAAAGGTCTTTTGTGAGTATGAAAAAAACTCAATTTGTTAAACTAGCAAAATTAACTGATGTAGCAGTTTACCTAAAATCTGTTTCCCATTATTTACGAGTTTTGTTTTTTTTGTGATTAAATTATATCTACCATTAAATTATATCGACCATTAAAACACACCGATTATTAAATAGGGAGGATACTGCAGAAACAGTTAATTTCTTTGAAAAAGTTTTAAAATTTGGGAAAATTGTCTGTGTTAAATAAATATATGGTGACACTAAGAAAAATGATCAACTGAAAATGGTGATCTCAGATTTAGATGAGGAGCATCTGTATTTTCTTTCTAATTCTGGAAAAATGACAAAAAGAATGGGAGAAAAGCAAGGAAAAAGAATGGAATCATTAATAAGAGATAGCATGTTAACAATTGAACATAAATGTAATGGCTTAATTGATATTTGTAGATAGTGGATTTAATTTTGTTATGCTTGGTGAATTTACCATAGACTATTTACAAAATGAATTTGGAAAATTAAGACAATGTCCTTGAGGTGCATGGTTTATAAATATTGAAAAATCTAAAACTACTTCTTAAATGTCAAAGAATACAACTTTAATTCAAGTCATATTTGTTCAAAATATATACATTTGCTGGATGAAATGGGATGAGAAACATTTGATAACTTACTAGACCATGAAACTAGGATTGCTAAAGATATTAAAATGTAACTTTTGTATATATGTTACAAGAAAAGATTGTCCCACAGAGGAGGATATATTGAATAAAATTAGTTTTTTTTCAAGAATATGAACATTTTTGAAAGACATAGATTATATATATATATATATATATATATATATATATATATATATATATATATATATATATATATATATATATATATATATATATATATATGCCTATAGGCGTATGTGTATTTTGGAACTTTCGTTGGTGGTATATTGTAGATTTTGTAAAACTGATGCCATTTTGGTTTTACATTTAATTTATTTATTAATCTTTGTTTAGTTTTGGTACAAGGGAGCTCTCGGTGAGGCTCGAACTCACCACTGAATAGTAATTGATCTCTGAGACCAACTCACCTTTATACAACGATAAAAGCCAAATGATGTTAGAATAATATATCTTTCCTGAAAATTAAATCTTCAATATCTGAACAAATCTAAATCGATTAAATCAGACATTTAGATACGAATTGAATCTCACAAATTTTAAAAGTTCATGATTACCACCTAAAGGAAATATTTTTTCATTAAAGTTTGCTGTATTTCTTAAAGGCCGATGTCTGTAGCCGCTGGTCCAAAACTGAACTCATCATGGAACTTATATTTTAATAACGAAGCATTTGTGGACTTGAATTTTATATGAACAAGTGAATTGCTTAAGGGAAACTTCTGACTTAATAATTTAATTTCCAAACTATTAATTTTGATCAAATAATGATTTTAAAAAAGAAAGCGTATCAATCTACTTAACATTTTAAATAGTTCCATTCATTTTAAGCACTGAACAAGTAGATACCGAAAAATTCTAGACCCGACCCCCTTTACCAAATGAACGGACCTTTTGGAGAAAGGAAGGGCTTCTTCGTCGGGTCAAGGACATTTCAGCACTCTCTCGTGTGTAATACACCCGCCGTGTATGTAAGAATCTGTTTAATTATATTTCAGCTTACATCTCGTTTAAATAAGTAATGTTTTCTTGAGCAAGATTTTCCGATATTTGTTAAAATTCATTAGTTTGCTAGTCAACTGACAATACATTTAGAGAACAGGCCACTTGCATTAGATCAGACTTTTCGTTTGATCAATATATTTGTACCAATAACACAGATAGTGTTGTCGGACCTTTTTACACTCATTCCTCAGCTAAGACTGTATTTTAATTTGCGCGCGTCCTTAGAATATTAATAGGAAAGAATTAATATGTTAATCACAAGACAGATCAATACGTTTTTAGACAAATGATCTTAGTTAAAAGCGAAGAAGCAAAAAGAAATTGTTAAATTATTTGTAAATAATGACACAGTGGGATCCGACCGTGATTAGAAAACACAAGTAGTGGGTTCTAAATTATTTTAGGAGTCTAAAGTGTTCAGTATTTTATGACCATCAGTAGACCCTAAAAGTAAAATCTTCTAAATGGCCACACGCTTTCTGAAGGGAAATACAGAAAATAAAAAAATAAAATCTTGGGTGATCAAGTGCCACTTGACCGGAAGTTAAGAAGTTCCAGTCGCAGATTTATAGGCGCAGAATCATAGTTAGAACTAACGATAGTTTTGAAGCACCCGTTGGTGATTTGCGAACCTCGCGCCGTGATGTAACGATAGGCAGAGATTAGTCGGTGTTCCCGCTGGGAAGATCTGGTGTGTTAGTTTGTCGTGAACGGAAACAGAAGTAGCGAAGTTGTCCCAAGTGTCATCTATTTATTCGTGCTAAGTGAATCTGGGAATAAATAACCAATATGATGGGAGCAGGATTCGCATTTTCATTTCTCGTTGTGGCGATATTTTCATCATCCGTTACATTGTGAATGTACATCAGATCTTTCCCAGCTTTTAAGGCACACTGACACAAAACAGAATCGAATCACAACGTTGGGGGGGGGGATTCCAATCGGTGAAAGACTGAGAGGGTCACCGGTATAAGTTTACAAATGCCCACAACCTTGTTGTACTAATTACACAGGATCCCTTACCCGTATATCTACAGCCTCATCAATATAGGCAATCAATTCGAACACATATATTTAAATCTAAAGTTGAAGACTAAATTAAAATGAAAAGTTATTGGGAGTTTGATTATTTTCTCTCTGTGCCAATTTTCCCGATAACCATTTCTTGATTATGGCTTTCGGTATCCATTGTTCTCTTTCGACATAAATGGAAACTTAGCTAAGACGTGTATTTGATAGCATGTTTCTATCAAATATATCACCATTATTCACCTCTAAATCTTAACATGAAAACCGAACATGTCGTTTGCAATCGACTCGACTACAAAAGCCATATGTTCCCATAGTCTGTTTTGTTGGTGACATAAAGTGATTGAACCTGATCATGTACAATAAATTGAGTTACATACATATCGTCTGTCAGTAACGGTCGAGTGGTTGGCCATGGATTCTGGCTACAGGGTTCCTCTTGAATAAATGGCCATTGTACAACAATCTCGAGAAGTTTATGTTCTATCGACTCGAACTTGACTGCTGTCTTGGAGTCTGCCTAAAAGATTATCCGATCGAATTCAATTCACACTTATCCTGACTGACCACAATGACGTAATTTGTTTTCGCATCTGGCCGAAATAATCTGGTCGAAGATTTGCACGGTGGTCAGCAGAGACCAATAAGATCTGCAGATAACAAATGATACCCATTGCTGTTTATCGATGGCCTACACCCAACATGACTCAAGGGTTAGTACCTGCCAAAATGTCTGGTGTGGCTGATGTAAGAGTGGTGCGTATATGAAGATGTCATGGTAATTTGTTCTATCGAGTTTCGACGATTTCCATAAAACGAACCCAGAAAGAATCCTATTACCAGGATTTTATTCAAAACAAATATCTTCAAATATGAGTGGATTTCATATTGCTCCACTGAAGTACTTTCAGGGTATTCTTCTTCGTAGAAGTTCAACATTCTTGCATTAATACTCAATTAGCCAATGAGAGGAAAAGCTTCAAGCACAGACCACAAAAGAGTTACAAACATGGGAGTAAAGTGTGCAGTAATAGAAAAGATAGAATCGCAAGGAATAGAACAAGCTAATAAACAATAGTGTAATATTTTCATTGGTTTAATATTTTCATTGATTTATCAACTAATTCAATGCTACTTATGCCTTACAAATTGTTTAAAAATGGTATTAAGAAAAAGAACTACTAGTATTTTTCAGCAGGGGCATGGATTTGATATCTATACGAGTTGCTTCATATTTTATTGATATATAAAATAATTATTTAAATCTAATGACAACATCGATCTGTAATGAAAGCCAGTTTCGTATTAACCAACCGAAGTTGGTAAAATTTTTCAGATAGACTTTTATTCCTATGCGCAATATACATAGCGGATAGAAAGAAACTTCCTATTTAAATGTAAATTGTTAATAACTTTATTATTTATTGCTCGATTTTCATGTTTTGTTTTTAACGGCATAATTGTAAAAATACATTACAGTGTTAAAATTTCACATAGACATCAGCGTTGTCGACTAATGTTTGTAATCGTCGAGGTATACCTTGACCATTTCCTATACCATTTGCACATTTTCATCCAATCTGAATTTTGAAGGACAACCGCTTCTCTGGGTATCTATCACAGATCTCGTACTCATCAGATTAGAATGACAATTTCTAATGGTTTTGGCATCTACTGAAGATCGAGGTCCATGAACACTGCGCCACCATCTCTGCACTTATACCAATGACTGCCACACTTCGTAACACTGTGTCAGGCATTGTGGCATTCTGGGTTACACATTGAAATAAAGCAGAAATTAACAAAGAAATTCTACTACGTGGGGAATCACAATCAATTTCATTTCATTCAAATGTGGAGATATTAATAAAAGTTATAAATAAGTTTCAGTAGGGAGTTTCTTTCCACCCACTTTTTATAATGTGAATTTCATCTTATAGCTATAAGAATTACAAATATTGTTAAGAAATTGTTTGGGATTTATCAGGTTTTATGTATATATAAACTAAGTGCAACATAAATCTTGGCTGTGACAATAACGTCTTTTCCAAGAACTTACAATAATAATCTGTATTTATCATAACACTTTTCAACAAACTTTAATGGGTCAGTAATTTTAGTATATGTACAGCTGAAGCAAGTACAAAAAGACTTATAATTTTGATGTTTATAATACATATCCTAAATATTATTTTATCTCCCTACTGTTGTCATCTCAGTCATGTTAATTAATTATTTCTATGAAGGACTTGAAAATTAGCCTGGCCATCAGCTTCATTCAATGTAGCTCTACATTCATCATTAAAAATTGAGAAATCGGTTTTCATGTACTTCGCCTAACTTTTGTTACTAATTTGAACCTTTATTTAAAAAGTGATAGTTCGATTGCTTTCATATCCGTAAGCAAGTTTCTTAATATTCTACATTTTTTCTTTCTGTTTACATTCGAAACACCAACTTTTTCAATTATTTCCTTATTACCTTTTTATCCTTTTAATTTTTCTTAATATTCTTAAAGCCATTTGTTATGTCATTATCTTGCCAATGGTTGCAATTTCATTTTTTCTTGTTCTGTGATCTCTGCTCAACTTTTATGCAATTTCCAACGTTGTGTCCTCCGTAACTTTACTCATTTGATATTATGTCCTTCTTAAATTTTATATATCAAAATTAAAAAAGAATATCAATAATTATGTTATCATACATATTTATTTACACTACGGCAAATAATACTCTTGCGTTAGATAAATAGATAGACAATTAACTAAGATACACACATACACACATATATATATAGTACGATAGATAGATAGATAGTACGATAGATAGATAGATAGATAGTGTTTCGAAATATATAAGCATTTAGTTCCTACCATTAATGATAATGTCTTTAAAATAAAGCCTAATTGTTATGGTAGACCTCAGATAATGTATCGCTCGTAAATATAAAAATATCATATGAATACATTTTCGCACAAAAATAAATGCATGGTTTATAAGCGTTTAACATTGTAAAGGACGTGTTTCAAAACATTAATCTTACACCATTAAATAAGTTACTGTAACTATTTCATAGCATATCTATTATATAGATATATAAATATGTTTTGACTTTTTTATTAGCTCAAAATTGTGAAAATATCAAACCGCATCATAAAACCTGAAGAATAGGAAATTTTGGACTATGTTTCCAAAGAAAGTCTTCATCACTTTTAAAAATTGACCTATGAAGCCATATTACTTAGAATTAGAATTTTTTGCTCAGTTTGATTCCCAAAATATTTAATTTTTTAAATCCGTCTATATTAAACTGTGTCGTAAAAGGTGTTTTCATTTTTTGAGTCATCTAAAAGTTCAAGTTTGTCAAGCATTTTAAAATACTTATAAAGAAAATTAAATATTTAGAATGTCAATGAAAAATTTGAAAATCAGTTGATTTTTTTTAATTAGTAAAACGATAATTTATCAAATGCTTCAGTGGAAATTTGTTTGAAGCTTCCCTTAAAAAGCCACTTGTCGTAGTCATGGTAAACAAACCAATGTCGTTTGACGATTCAACCATATATTGAGTTCGATCCTCACTGGTTGCAATGTACTAAACTAAGTTACGTAAATATGTATGCCTTCCCATCGAGTAACCTTTTAAAAATTAATCTTTCAGACAATTATGATTGTAGCGAATTTGATACTCACTACGTGGCGCACACTTTTGAAATTGTGCCGTAATAAGCTTGACTTAGTAGATATTAAGTTGGTCTCAAAATAACGGTTGTGGGAATGTTGAATATTCAGAGAGAGAGAGAGAGAGAGAGAGAGAGAGGGGGGAGAGAGAGAGATCCAGTGAAGATCAAATGGCCATTGCATCATGATAGGCGCTCTATTTTCTCATGATAATAGGGTAGAAATGAACATCGAGATCCAAACGAAATTTGAGGCCCTCTTTGAGTTGATTAGCTTGTTAATCGAAATTACTACACCAGTATCGAAATTACTACACCAGTAATGATTTAGCGAGACTAATTTGCATGCATTTCTTCCTATAAGAATTACAAACTTGTAAAAATATTAAGATAACTAATGTAATTAAAAGTCTTTATCTTGACTTGATAGCTTTTTCTCTCAAAGGTGAACTATAGTTAATAAATTTCGCGGTTTTAAGTCCCACAAAACTCATATTAGTCTGCTAGGCATGTACAATATATATATTCCCTAGTTCTTGCTTTATTTCACTGATTCAAAGAGCGTCGCTTTAATTCAATGATCCAAGTTATTCTCTATTAGTGTCCACATCAGACATGTCGCAAACTTACACAATTCATAAATAATGGGCAGTCAGATTTCGTGGTTACCAATTAGGCTGCTTTGGTCACCCAGACAAAAGTAGTTCATAACCTTCGTGGTTACCTAGTTAACTCCTGCGGTCAGCCAGCCAGTTCTAGTGACCACCTTTGCAGGCCATACTCTATCATCTAATTAGCTCTCTTGATTACAAAGCAAGTCCCTATCTTCCCGATCACGTGGTCATCCATACTGCCATTAAGTAGTCTTCTGCGCAAACAGTGTCACTCCTTAATGGATCAGGTTGTCACCTAAACATGCATTCATTACGAATAATTGTTGCGTCGTTAAGTGCTACATCAAGTCGTTTGGCTACATAGTTTAGTAACTAAACATGAAATAAGAAGCGTATGCTATATTTGAAATCTTTTATAACGAGTTCGAATCCGTGTAACCTCTAATTTGCTTACTTAATGCATAAAAGAAACCATTAGATATGCGCTTAAAAGAAAATTGAATCTGATATGAATATAGTTCTTCCATCATCCCGAACGCCTAAAGAGAGGATGTTTCGCCGTTGGATTATAGTTAACAAGCTAGCTTAATATACTACTAATGCTATGTAGTGAGTTCAATCTTAACTGGGTGATCACCCTTTTGACCATGCGCCAGACTATACTTAGCTTAGCAACTATTTATAGATGGCCTGTGTTTAGATAAATGGTACCTAAAAGGTAGCATTAATTATTATTTAACGATTAGCAAAACAAGTACTGAGTTAGAAATATCGAGTCACAATTGATAGGAAGCCCGTAAAAATGGCTGAATTTTTCATAATAGAAACAAGTAAGTATTTTTTAATTAACAGGATTAATTCATTTCTATTTTTCAAATCTGATTTCGACTTGTTGCTACAGAATTGATAAAGATTTCATTTTTTTTTTATTGAAGTCTGAGATGAAAAGAAAAGATTAGACATTCTTAATCTATACAATTTCTAAAACAGGTGTCTTTCTTTGTTTCTTTTTTAAAAGAAATCCTTTGGAAACAGACGATATTTGACGTTATTTTCACATTTGACTATTTTTCTTTTGTAATTAGTCATTGCTATTGTTTACTCATTATATATATATATATATATAAACATACATATGATGATGATGACGTGATTGTCTGTTTCTATTCGTTAAAAACAATCACGCATACAGACATGTGAGAGAATTTAATAGAGCGAGACAGTAATTTAGACTCGTAAGAGAAAAGCTCAAAAGTTCATAAAAAAAGCAAGTCCTTCCATTAAACATTCTCATTTTCACAAGGAATGATCTGAATAGCGGTGGGATATTTATCAATGTATGCGTGCCTTCGTTCTCGCACGAGAGAGAGAGATATAGAGAGAGAAGCAAAAGAGATCTTACAGAGAAGAGGGAGAGAGAGAGAGAGAGAGAGATAGAGAGAGAAAAAGCTGTTTTTATAAGACGTTTAATCTTTTTTTTACAACAAAATTCAGAATTTTTTACAATAATATTCAGAATGATGTAATTAATGGATCAAGTTCAAATTAATCATAAACTCCTGAATAAAGCTGATATTAATAACTTAAAAAAAGTTATTACTACAGATTTATATTTATGTGTCTATATCATTGTTTCTCAACTGGGGTTCATATGGACCAGAGGGGAGGGGTCTATGTAATATTACTGGCTGTCCACACACACACACACACACACACACACACACACACACACACACACACACACACACACACACAATAGCAAATTGGGAGTCCACGGTAATATTTTTCGTAGTCAATAGAGCAATTTCACTTCAACTAAGAATTGAAATATCTACAGTAAAATATATTAAAATATTAAAAATAAGGAAACATCTAGCAGAAAACGAGATCAAGAGATGAAAGTTGGCGTCCCTTTTAATCTACCCCATGTTTTCATTGTAAACGTTGAATAAAAACTGAGGAAGGAAATATAAAGGAAGGATTATATATAAAAGAAAATTATATAAAGATTCTTAAACTTATCTATTAGTAAAAAATAAAGGAAGCTTTTTTTCATCGAAAGGCTATGGGGGTCCAAAAAAAAAAAAAAAAATTAAGAGTAAAAGTCGTCCATGGGTAAAAAAAAAAAAAGGTTGAAAATCACTGGTCTATATTCTTTAATGACTTGTATTCATTAGTTCACATTTATAGATGTCGTGGATGGAGTAATGGATAGAGGCTCGAATTGAGAAATTGGAGAGCCGAGTTCGAATTCCAGTGGAATCCATTACACTCATTTACGTGCTAATATCCTTGGGAAAGGTAGCTTAGAATATTGCTGCCATATATTGTCCGGCGGCCCTGCTGTTTAATAAAATCCAAATAAAAATCGGCAATATTATTGGTCCTGATGTAGCGGCTCGGTTCCAATCACTTTCCCACCGCCATAAAATTGCCTTCCTGTACCTTTTCTATAAATACTCTCATGATAATTGTTCAGATGAATTGTTCGCTATGGTACCTAGACTTTTTTTCATTTAAGCGCAGTACTAGCGTAAAGGATAGCGGCTCGGATTGAGGGATCGGAGAGCCCAGTTCGAATTCCAGTGGAATCCATTACATTCACTTACGTGCTAATATCCTTCGGAAAGGTAGGAATCCTCTTCTTCTCCACCCCCAGCTATGGGTAAATAGCAGGACAAACCGGGTTCTTTAGCCTTGGATGGTAACTGGTCTACCGGAGAAAGAAATGGCGACCTATACAGTTATATATCGAAAGATACATGATCGCTTAAGCGTGTATCACGTATGGCACGTAACTGTTTGACTGACATGGTATTCTGAAAAACTTTTAAATGGGTGTCTTAAAAGTTCATTTGTCAAGCATATTTTCTGTGATAAATTGTATTTCCCAAGTGAGTGACTTGAGACAAACGCTTTGACAACTTCCTTGACTGAAACCATTTTGTTGTTGGTGCTGTTACTCAATGTAATACTGTTTTACGATTACTGGTGTATTTTGGGGAGATTGTCTCTTTGGGGTTTTTTTTTATAGAAGTCATCACATTGTTTCTTCCTTTTCAATCCTCTCCACACACTAATATTATTTATTTATCAAATAAATATAGATACCTGAATGCTTGCGATAAACGAAAGATGCTGTCAGTTTGTCTGAAAGAGAGAGGGAGAGAGAAAGAGAGAGAGAAGGAGAAAGATGAATCATGTCTGGTGAGAAAAACTATTAGAGTGAGAGAGGGAGAGAGAGAGAGAGGATTGGTAAAGATGACTGGAGAGAGGAGATAAAGGAGATAGATAGATAGATAGATAGATAGATAGATAGATAGATAGATAGATGGGGGGACAAAGAGAGAGAGAGAGAGAGAGTGAGAAAGATGAAAGTTGCCAAGTCGCAAAATCTATTTGATAGAGAGAGGTGAAAGAGAATTTTGGTAAAGGAGAAAGAAGAGAGAGAGAGAGAGAGAAAGAGAGAGAAAAGGAAAAGAGATCATACATAGAAGAAGAGAGAGAAAGAGAGAGAGAGAGAGAGAGAGGAAATAGGTGACAAAACTATTTGAGAGAGTGATAGATGAAGGCGAATGTAACAGAAGATGGGAAAGAAGAGAGTGAGAGAACAGAGAAAGATAAACCATGGAGGTTGTAAGTATGTGAGTGTGTGTGTGTGCGCGCGTAAGAAAGAGAGAGTGAGTAGGTGAGTGCGAGCACACGCACACACGTAACAGTGTAAACGTAGAAATCAGAACTGCACATGATTATCAGTTTTACGCATAAAGCGATCATCAGGCCATGTGTAACAACTCTTTGTGTGAGCTCTATACATAGGCTATTAGATGCTTAAAAGCAGTGATAGAAGGCAAAACAGGATTTTTTTCAGCTTTTGTTTTGATCTAATGCAGAGTTTCTCAACCTTTTGTGCGTCATCGCTCACTTTCACATTGAAAAATTCACTAATATTCACCTGTAAAGTTAAGCATACTGAAATTGTTTGGTAAAAGTTTGTTACTGGTTCATAAACTGATTTTATTATGTAGTAAAAAAACAAAAGCAATAAATAATAAATAAATAACGCTGACTGATGCGGCTGCTCCAACTACCCTATTAAAGAACACACAAAACAAACTTGATCATTGAAAACTATATATTTAATTTAGTTTATGGTCAATGTTACTTTTATGGTTAGGCTTAGCGTTGCAAGTGTTGACAAACAGTTTTTGCTCATAATTATAAAATTAAATAGAATATACACTACTAACAACTAATAAAAATTCAGCGAGTATTTTTGTTATTCTCGATCATCCCTTATCTGATTTATATCTGAGAAAAATGTTACTTCGTCTAAATATTACTTTGAAGGACTATTTGAATGTTAATGGCCCTTCTCAAAACTACAGAAAATACCAAAATATTCGCCGTTTGCGGTAATATTTGTATCTTAATTAAGAATGGGACCCAGTTATTCTCATTTAGTCTCCTGTTCTTTTTGTTTGTTTTTTTTATACATATACTTTGCATATCTCCTTTGAATGATTTTTTTCGGGTAGCATATATTGAAATACCTTTTTAATACTCACAATCCTATATCACCCACCAAAATTTTCAAACATCAACCGTTTTCTGTTCAGTTGTTCTTCGCCCACCCAACAACTAAAATCACCCACTGGTGATATCACCCAACTTGGGAAAACTTGGTCTAATGTATATTTATTTTTATTTTATTATATTAATCTATTTTTTCTTTTATTTATTATTTCAGTTAATTAATTTTATATACTTTATTAGTTTCCGACTCAGAGACGATATGACCCCCCCACACAAAAAAGATATATATTAAAATAAAAATGAATAAAAGTCAGCAATATAAATAATAAATAAAATGAAAAGCTAGTTTTCCTCTTTCCTCATTAACCATATTCACTTTAAAAATCTCTTTAAAATCCAGTATATGTCCTATGCATTTGTTATATAGAAAAATGGTACTTATAAGCATTGATTAATTAGAGTTTGTAAAATTATTCCTTGCCTTTTGCAAAAAATATGACAAGAAATACATTTTCCTGAGAAGTGTGCATCATTGCTTGTCAACACATTCAAAGGTCAAGGAATTTCTACCTTACCATTCCCATCCTACTGGGCAAAATTCTCGTCAAAAATCTACTCAAAATATGGGAGACCATAATTAGCACAATAAAATATGTTAGACACGGGACATAACTCAAAATGTTCACATTCAAAAATGACATTAAACTTTTCATTTTCCAATTCTTCAAACACATCTCTATTTTATGTCAACTACATCAGAAATTATAATTTCTAAAAATGTTTTAAAATCCTGCTGTCAAAATACAAATCAATTTTCACAAACGAATATACCTCAAAGCATTTTTCCTGTGAATAGACTATTTTATTCAAATTAACAACTTAACACAAAAAATAATGTTTTAGTTTTCGTCAATTCTTTCCTTAAGATTTTCAGTCATTTTTTCGATGTGGTCACACTCGATGTTAATTTCTTTCTTTTTTTGTTGTTGCTGGAAATTTAACTTTAGAAAAATATAAAAATTGGGAACATTCAAAATTCGCAAGAAAAGAAAGCTCTTGTCAGAACACAAGAAAAATTAAATAAAAAGCTTAACCGTAGTACCTTGTCTGTCGTTTTAAATGAAACATGCATAAAGGAAGGATTGCTGCCTATATATATATATATATATATATATATATATATATATATATATATATATATACTACTGATACTTTGAACATTATTTTTAGTGGATACTCATATTCAAGTAGACATCTTGTTTATTTATTAAACGGTATATTTACTCATTTTCATCTACCTGCCTGAATATTCAAACAATCTTATTAAATAAAACATATACGCTCTCCGGCAGAAACAGTAAGCGTCGCAAGATTCGACGTGCTTTAACCGACTCGGCCACAAATAACCTTTGCAGAATATCCAGGCCGGTAATCGAAAATAAATAAATATACAGTTTAATAAACGGAAAATTTACTCAAATACGAGTATCCATTAAAAATGATAAAATCTACCGGATTAATAAATTCATTACATTATGTATATATATATACTCGACTCTCCCGCCGAATTCGACGTATGAGGGTCAAGCAGCTCAGTTCCTAGGAAACCGACAGCCCGACACCAGCACATAAGATTTGATTATAGTGGTGAAGGTTGTGTGCAGAACCATCCACACTTTTTGAAGGGCCGAATACTGAGTCCTAGTGCACTACGTGCTACAAGGTGCCCAAACGACCCTCCGCAGGTTTTGAATTCGGAGTTGTTCTTCTCCTAGACCAGTTGCCATCCAAGGCTATAGAATCCAGTCTGTCCTGCTATTCACCCATAGCTGGAGGGAGAAGAGGAGGATTCATACCTTTCCCAAGGGTATTAGCACGTAAGTGAATGTAATGGATTCGACTGGAATTCGAACTCCGCTGTCCGATATATATATATATATATATATATATATATATATATATATATAAAGAAATATAGTCTTAAGGTGTGCTATATTTATGGAATAAAGTGCTCAATATCAGAGATAGAGCGTGTGTAAATATAAAAGTGAACATAGAAGTCAACACTTAGAGGCGACAGTCTGTTTCATGCTATATGCAATCGTCGTGGCCTGACGATTGCATATAGCATGAAACAGACTGTCGCCTCTAAGTGTTGACTTCTATGTTCACTTTTATATATATATATATATATATATATATATATATATATATATATATATATATATATGTGTGTGTGTATATATATATATATGTATTTATATATATATGTATATATATATATATATATATATTTATGTATATAAAGTAATGACTTTATATATATATATATAAAGTAATGAATTTATATATATATATATATATATATATATATATATATATATATATATATATATATATATATATGTGTGTGTGTATATATTATAAAATGGATTAAGTCCGACAAATACTTTAATATATTTTCTGTTTATACTTTTTTTTATGGGTAGACTTATTTGAGTAAATGCTCTGGTTTTTAATTAAACAGTATTAATTACAGTTACCGGCTTGAATGTTCGAGAAATTTCGGCGAAAATAGGCATCCTCCTACAGGAATTGATTCTGTATCTTATACAGAATCGTCATTAGGCCTGACATGCTATGACCTTTCAGCTAAATTTCTCCAACATTCAGGCCGGTAAATGTAATTAATACTGTTTAATTAAAAACAAAGAATTTACTCAAATAAGTGTATCCATAAAAAAAAAAAATCTGGAGTCGGGATCCTGAAGGTAACTTCAATCTGCTAAGTGACAAACATTTACTTATATTAATTCTCTCTCTTTATATATATATATATAATAACCTCATCTACATGTAAAAAAAAAGATTTAGAAGCACTAATAATAAAAAGGAAAAGCCAACACTCAGTAGCATTATCTATCAACACCTACAAAGTGTGCCGACCGTGTTTGAAAAATAAAACATTCCTATAACTTCAGACAAATACATGATAAAAACATTCAGCTAAAATAAAAAAAAATGAAAATCGTCCTTGATAATACTAAAAGAATAAACGAAATCGCTCGGATATGTAGAACTTTTGGATAATTTTAACACACTTTATGTCCAGAAAACACTTGTACGAACCCTAGGAAAATCAAATAAATTTAAAGCTTAATCGCAGTACCTTGTCAGTCGTCTTTAACGAAACTTGGATAAAAGAGGGATTGCTTCCCAAATACACAATATATATATATATATATATATATATATATATATATATATATATATATATATATATATATATATTTAAATTGTGTGTATTTCGGCAGCATCTTTTCATTGATACACATTTCATTAAATATTATAGACAAGTGTTGTCTATTTATTTTATGTAAAATTTTTTCGTAACATCTGATATGGATCACTATTGTGAATTTCTTCGTTCAAAAAATTTTACATAAAATAAATAGACAACACTTGTTTAATTATTTAATGAAACGTGTATCAATATATATATATATATATATATATATATATATATATATATAGTCTTAAGATGGGATAAAGTGCTCAATATCAGAGATAGAGCGTCTGTAAATATAAAAGTGAACATAGAAGTCAACACTTGGCCTGCTAATTGCGTCTAGCATGAAACAGGCTGTCGCCTCTTAGTGTTAACTTCTATGTTCACTTTTATATATATATATATATATATATATATATATATATATATATATATATATGAGACAGGGACATACATTTCTAAATCATATAAAGTCAGATATCCTTCATATATACACAACAAATGCATAGCATACAACTATGCTTCAATACACATTCTTATACTAAAACTGGCATACATACACACGGAAGCATATACTGTTACTCGTTTTTACTTACAAGGTTCACTAAACATAAATATTTTTAACTGACTCGACGATTTGAATTTTTTTCTTTCCACTCCAACATCAACCGTCCACAAAGTCCTGGCCCCCCATCTACTGGTGTTTACCCACATAACTTAATCATTATTCTCTCTTCCCTGCCTTATTTACAATCTTCCCCATTTCCACCCTTGCCTACAATGACCCCTAACCCCTTCTAATTTTATTCTTTTCTCATCTTCCTGTACTTTTCCAGGCACCTGACACCCATTCCTCTTGTGTTCATCTACAAAACAGAAACATTAGCGACAAACTATGATGGGATTTATAGTTGCAGAAGAGTGCGAACGCTACATTCAGGGGATATTTCTTTCCAACAGATTCAGTCTCCTGTTTATTTTTCCCTTTCTTTTTCTTTTCCTGGTCTCTTTTATTTCATTCATTGTCTCTTCTTCGCTCATTGACGGAGATAATCTCTCTTACACACGTCAGCTAGCCAAGCCCCCCCACCCCCCCCCCCCACCCCCCCACTCAATCACTTACCAGACGGCCCAGTTCTTCTTTCATATGATAATTTAATTCTCCTATTTTTTCTCACTCGTTTGCCCGCTTCTTACATTTTCCTTCTGTTCATTCAATCCTTAGTTTTACTCCTCTCTCTCTCTCTCTCTCTCTATTTTATTCATTCACACTCTCCGTCACTTTTTCATCGTATTCTCCTTTCTGTTATACTGTTACAGTATGACCATCAATAATTCGGTAACCAATAATCCGGCACTAATTTTCACTAAAGCAGTTTCAGATTTCTTGTGTCAATGCTCGCATCTGCCACTACTATTTGGTGGCAATGGCTGTCCCATCAGGTATTTTTGAGAGCATTCAAATACTACTAAGGCATTTCTTCTTGTGCTTTGTGAATTTTTTAAGCTGTTGACTTTTAGTCTCAGTTAGGCCTCCAATGAGTAGAGGAAGTTCCTTTCCTGGTGTGATGTGCAAACACCATAAGCTGTCAATAATAGATAGGGTTGAATGTCTAAAAAACAAAACTTCACAACGGCATGTCCGTACAAAACTTGTATCCTTTATATAGCATTAGTTCATACATATGCAGTTTATAAAGAACCAATGAGAAAAATCCCTTATCAGGCAAAATCACTTATCTGGCACCCTACAGATTTCAAAGATACTGGATTGCTTCTTTTCCTCCTCTTTTTATATTTCTTCTCTCTTTACATCACCTGTTTTATCATTCATTCTCTCTTTCTATTACGAACTCCTGAAATCGTTTCTTCGGTTGAATTGGATATTTACTAGGATTAGCTTAATATGGAACAAGTCTGTATTTCCAAATGGAGAATATTTAACTGTTTTAGAAATCAGCATTCAAAATATTGGCCTTAACCTGAACTCTAATACCAACAATTAGCGTCAGTGAAAAATTCAGTCAACTAAGTAGTTATATCTTTTACAACTTCTTCGTTATTTTTATGGCTTCTTCCTTATTTCTTTTACGCCTCTTCGTTATTTTTCGTGCTTTCTTCCGTTTTTGTTGTTATTGTTGTTTCTTTTTATACATCGTCAGGGCGGAGGCGATCATGGCCTACAAATAACGTTTTTTTCTTATCTGTTGATTTCCAAGACTTATTGGGAAAGATAGTGGAGTAGTTTCTCGTTACTTTCTTTGATCTTGAATTCATAGTTTTTCTGCTTTTACACTGGCAGGATAAAGAGCCCAGTATATCATTTTATTTAACCCATATCTCGAAGGCATTTGAGCGAAAGTGAACGCGACAGACTGGGTGGGAATTTGAGCAGGGCTCGTCAGTTTCGCTTTCCACGACGGTAACCATTACACTAGCCGCTGATCTTGACATTAGCAAATTACTTCATTTTTCTTTCTTATCCATTCGACTAAATCTTTTTAATCAGATATTTTAAACCTTTTGTGAAACACCCCTGTTGGTCACTGGTGAGAGCATTGAACTGACAAACTAATATAAGAGAGTTTTCTTTTCTCAATTAATTGTCATGTGCTAGATATTATTATCTTTTCAATCAAGCTAGTCGATAATGCCACCTATAATCTATGGGTGTGAAAGATAATGAAAAAAAACTTTAGAAGGAACCAGAAACCCAATCCTAAACAGGAAAAAAAGGGGGATAAACCTTTACTCCTGTTCAGAAGACCGAGGAGTTGTGTGAACCGGGCGAAAGTTATTTTATAAGCAGCAACTGGCATTTATTCAGCACCCACCTTCTTCATCTTATTCCTTTGCACTTTGCTTTCTCTTTGATTATCTCTCTTCATAATATTCTCTTTATTTTCGACTTTCCACCCACGTCTCCTTCCCTTGTTTCTCTTCCTTCAATCATCTTACGATAATATTTTTCTCCTTCATTCCATTTTTTCTTTTCATTAATTTCTTAACTTTCTTTATTCCTTCATAAATTTACTCCCACCAATCAAATATTCTCTAATTCTAACACTTATAACAACGTTCTCGTCTTTCTCCCTTTTCATACCTTTTTGTCTTTACTTATTCTGCCATTCTTCTTTTTCTTTTTTCTTTTTTTGCGGGGAAGGGGAGTGGCCAATTTCCTTCACTTATCTCATTCCCAAATAACATCTTAATTCTATCTTGAACATCCCGATGTGCATGCGCTTTCTTTTTATAACATTTTACATCTTTCTCTTTCTACCGATCTTCAATTCCCAACTCACGTTTCTCGCTTCCAATCATCTATGATTCTTTCTCTCTCACTTTTTTATTGTAATTCCATTTTGTTCTTCTTTCACGCATTACATCGCTTCTCTCACCCAGACCAATTTATTTACAATTCTCTGTTACCCCATCCATTCCCTCAGTCTTTTTTCTAAGGCTCTTCGAATCAAGAACCTGTGAAATAAGTGTTTCATCACTAGTTCATATTTACGCCTCCACCAAGTTCACCACGTCTCTCATGTATAATTTATTATTATTATTATTATTATTATTATTATTATTAGCAACTGACTTTGACTACCAAAATCGAGTCAAATGCACTTTGCTTATTTATGTGCTTCTATTTGAAAATAGATGCAGAATGGGAGACAACATAAAGAAAGAGGCGACGCTGGAAGACTGTAGAATCATTATTTAAATCCCGTTTATTTTCAGTGACTTTTGTAACCGAATCCGGACAGTTCGAGTCAATGAATCCCGTCTTAAATCGTCCAAAATCCAGTGGAAGCAATAAGTATTCATTTTCCTATTATTTTCTCTTTTACGTGTTTCTCATTTTATTTCTTTTCTATATTCTTACCGAAACGGAACAGCCAAAAATGTGGAATTCTCTATCAGTTTTTGTTTTAAGATTACTTTAATTTCACAATTGCGACATTGCCGTAGGGAACGAAATTCTTTCTATGACTCTTGTTGCGCAAGTATGTTTCATAAGGTATCCATTTTCAGATTAAAATGATCTCTTATACAAATAAACTGACCAAAGTTTTGCTTCTTGACTCTTTGTTCGAATATGAATCATCAGATAAAAGCATATGAATGCTTAAGAAAGACCCATTTGGATCCAATCATTCCTTTCGATTTCTTTGATTGTCACACGTTAGAAATATCCAGTAGACCAATGATCAAACATGTGTATATATGTACATACATATGAAAGCGTTTGTTATTTCGCGTTCTTTGACCGAGTACTTAAAGAATTTAGCGACTCGGGGTGTTGTGATTCAAACAAACAATAATAAGACGCAGTAAAGCTAGTAATAACATAATAAGAATATTATAGAAGAGTGGGAAGATTATGTGGCGGCGAGTTAGGAAAATTATCCAAGGAGAAAAATCTGCATTCGAAAAATTGGCTTTTAAACTGGATTTAAACACTGATCATTGGTATTGGTACTAAATATACAACTACAACGAGGTAAGCCACAACTTTGTTTCTATCTAAAATTTAAATGTTTATTTTGTAACTTCCAATGACTCAGATGAATGGATCCGTCTAATTTGAAAGTTAAATATAAAAAAGGACGTTTTGTGCAGAGTGACGTCTGCTTAGGTGCATACTTTATGAATGCTATTCAGTTGTTGTAAACACTTGTTGCTTATCAAGTTTTGCAGGTTTTGCTGAACAACATTTTGTGAAACAACAGATATTGTTTCAAATTTTAACATTGAAAGTTTTGTTAAAAGCATTTCGTGCGTATATAACTAAGTGGGGAGTTGATAGTTTTACGTTTATGTTCATTCCAAAACACTTTGTGCAGATTTGTATCGAAAATAACTGTGATGCAATAAGGATTTATTTTGTGGAATGTAACTAGTGGTTGGTTCCCATAATTTGCATGACTTCACTGCTTTTCACTTAAAAATGATCAAAGATTCGCTGGGATTCTTTTTCCTGAAACAAACCTTCTTTGTTTTGCTTCGAAGGATTTGCAATGTAACTGAATCCAATTAGCGGTTTGTGTCTGTAATTCTGTCTACTACTTGATCACCTTCTACCACAAACTCTAAATCAAACACAGGGTGGTTTCAACACTAAACCCCGGATAAACTGAAATTGATATGATAATTTGTATTTTGTTATGTCATCCTTACGATGTGATCATTAAACGCCAATTTCTAGAATTATAGCAGAACCACGTTACATTAAATGGAGTATCAGAAGGATTGCCTAATGTCTGCAGAAAAAACGATGATTTTTGTGTATACCCATTTAAATATGGACTGTTAAAATATTTTATTGGGAGGCAATTAAATCCCTTCTATTGCGGCCTCCTTCCATTTTGAATTTGTCCATGCTTAAAATATTGCTGCCATATATTGTCCGGCGGCCCTGCTGTTTAATAAAATCCAAAGAAGAATCGGCAATATTATTGGTCCTGATGTGGCGGCTCGGTTCCAATCACTTTCCCACCGCCATAAAATTGCCTTCCTGTATCTTTTCTATAAATACTTTCATGGTAATTGTTCAGATGAATTGTTCGCTATGGTACCTAGACTTTTTTTCATTTAAGCGCAGTACTAGCGTAAAGGATAGCGGCTCGGATTGAGGGATCGGAGAGCCGAGTTCGAATTCCAGTGGAATCCATTACATTCACTTACGTGCTAATACCCTTGGTAAAGTTTTGAATCCCCTTCTCCCTCCAACTATGGGTAAATAGCAGGACAGACCGGGTTCTATAGCCTTAAATGGCAATTGGTCTACCGCAGAAAGAAACCTGCTGCGGGAAAAAATCTACATCGTCAGTCATGTATCGAAAGATACATGATCGCCTAAGCGTATATCACGCATGGTACATAACTGACTGACTAGCGTTGAAATATCCTCAATTTACACTTGAGCTGGCTAGATGTAGCCGTAAGTTCAATGCTAACAGTTTCTTTTCTCGCACTTCTCTCACGTGGCTCCATGCGTTTCAGCCAACTTCACTCTGTAAAAATTTAAATGCAATGTCAATCGCTATCTACTGTCTCCTTGATTACTCTTTCTTCTTCCCACTCGTTATTAATGTTTCTATCCCTAATTTTTCCACACCCTGTAAACCTCTTTGTGTCTTTACTGCCTTGGATGGAGTGATAACAATTAAAAAATAGGTGGGAAATTTAATAGTCGAAGCTTATTTTTTAAAATTTATCTGCTTAATTAAAAGAAAAGAGTTGTTTCGATATTCGTAGCTGCTATGTTTTTTTTTATTGTGTATAGTTAGCTTTCGATTTGTAAGAGAATCAAGTTAATATTTGCTCAGTGTTGAATGATGTCTTTGATTTGATTTTCTGTATCTGCTCTATGATTTTCTTCAAAAATCTACCCCTTCTGTAAGGGGTCAATCAGAATAAAATCAATAATCCCACATGTTATAATGTTTTCTGGTGTTAGGAATACGATTATAATCATAGCGTTTTTGTAGATGATTTTTTCTCAGGGATTTTTCATTGAAGCTAAATTAGTTAAAATAGGTGAGTGGCAGAGATATTGAGACTTGAGTGGTTCTTCAAATGTGTGTCAGAAGCTTAAAAATGATACGCACTGAAAAGAAAAAAAATCCCAAATACTTTGGTCATCTGTCCTTTTCTTAAACACTTGAGCCAAATCTGCATGCATCAGTAGGCTGATTAAAACTCATTTGAAGAATATTGAACAAAGAAAATTCTAAGCATGGATTTAAATTTCACAATTGCTTAAATAACATTAATGCTCTTTTTTAATTACCTTTATAAATTAATTGATTTGGGTGATATTTTTGTCGGATTTCGTTAATAAATGAAACAGATCAAAACAATAATTGGGCCCGTCGAAATCATCAGTATCATGCACAAAAGAATTTTAATGAATGTATCTTTGAATAGCGCCAAGTAAAAAAAAAAAAAATCAATAAAATCGATTTCTCATTTCATATTGAAATATAAAGTTCAACTTAGATTTAGCATCTGATAATTTCATTTTCTATTCTTTTATTTTATTCTGAGCAAGTTACTTAATAGAGCGACATGAGTATATCTCGAAAAAATGTTAATCATTCGAAACCCGTTTCATAACGAGATCAATTTGTAACATGGCCCGCCAATCAACTGCCATGTAATGTCAGTGAAAAGGTTAATGAGGCTACGGAAAAATTAAAAGAAAATCTAATTAGACACAGATCTATTGAATTAAAAAATTCAAGACTGATGGCATTAATAGTATCGGTGAATTAATTTCTTTCACAAGCAGCTTATTCGTTAATTGTAGTTGAGTGAATCGGGCTGATACTCTTGACTGATGAGGAGTTTTCGCCTCGTAAAACACAAAATTTGTTATCTGTCAGCTCATTTATTCACTTCTCATATATTATACATTATACTTCAAGTAGGAACATGGAACTTTCGCATAGCCTTGCCAATACTTTGTTTGATTGTTTGGCATTTGAAAAATTCAGAGATTGTCATTTTCAAGAAGCGTTATATTAAAAGTTTACGATATACAGCCAAACAAAATGTACATCGATAAAACTGCATTTTTCATTTATGACTGTGGCATAAAACAAAAATACAGGACATGTAGATATATTTTATAGAGAGATGCATTATATATAAATAATTGATTGATTGTTTTTTTTTACGGCTTATCAACCTTTTCTATGTTATTTAAATCCAGAAATACTTTTTGATTTACTGACACATTTAACCCATAGCTGGGGGAGAAGTGGATTCATACCTTTCTAAAAACATTTGCGTATAAGTGAATATGACGAATTCATTGGAATTGGAACTAGGATATCAAATTTCTAATTGCCAGCTGTTATACCACCCGCACATCCAAGCCTATATTACCAAGTGGTCACCCATTTAGTTACGGACCAGATTCGACATTGCTTAACTTCGGTGATCGTACGCGAACCAGTGTTTCAACGTGATACGTCTGTAAGCCGTTTTTAATGGATTTTAATTCAACACTATCAGTCAGTTATGTGCGATGCGTGATACACGCTTAGGTGATCATGTATCTTTCGATACATGACTGACGAGCAAGATTGCCATTTCTTTCTGTGGTAGGCTATAGAACTGCTATTTAGCTTAGAAGAAGATTCATACCTTTCCCAAGGACGTAAGCGAATGTAATGGATTCAACTGGAATTCGAACTCGGATCTCCGATTCCTCAATCCGAGCCGCTATCCATTACTCCACCGTGTCTCCTATATTATTACCATAAAGACTATTTTAGTGACTACACTTATTTGAATTTTCCTTTTTTTTTTTATTCATTTGTTTTTAATGACCATCGGCTTAGACAATAGAAAGTCTTATTAAAGAAAATGTACCTTTCTTACATTTCCTTTATGATAGGAAAATACATTTTAATCAGGCGTTCTTTGGTCGTTCGGCCACGGAAGTTTCAACAGTAAAGCTTAATTACCTGATCATTTATTAAATGCACATCTCTCATTCACGTTCGATATTTATACATATGCTAACTTATATTTTCGTATCTGAAAATGAAACACGGTAAATTTATTTATGAATTTTAACCTAAAGTGGGATGGGCTCCGCTAGACTATCTTGTCCTAGACACACCCCACTGCTACTACGGCTGCAGTATATATAGTGTCTCTATGACTCTAATGACACGTGATCTGATATTTTCCCCTTTTTTTTAGACAGTGAAATTAATGACCTCCGACCTAAACTAGAGAAATCTACCTCACATCATTTTCTTCAATAAGAATTTCTGTTGCCTAGGTTGCTGGATATTAATTTCACTCTTTAAACAAAGAGGGTTTCCACTAAAATACGTATATCTACTAAAATAACGTTTATGGTCATATAAATATGTATGTATGCACGATGGTAATTGGTAATGGTAATATTAGCCGTTTCTTTATAAGGAAACATTAGGTATTCATTGATCGAGCAGCCAGTGCTATTTTCGGTTGAAATTTATATTGTTCTATTAAAACAAATTTTCAGGAAAAAAGGTTTCTCAATTAACTTATCGCTCTTTATAGTATTGATGGGTGGGGGTCCTTCTTAGCATTTTTGCTTGAAGTATTGTGAAACTTGACATATCTTGATTGTTTCATTATTTTCTCTTCAAGTTGCATTTCCTATCCATTTTGGTTGTTGCTGCTGTTGAAAATTCCTCAATGGATGTGGTTTTCTGTTATTTGGCATAATTCTTTCTTTGTGGTTCTATAGTGCCAGTTCACGAGGGTCTAAAAAGTATGGTCCTCTCAAAACAATTTATAACCATTGAACGGAGAAAGCGGTTTTATACAGCTGATAATTTAAATATTTCTGAGCAAGTTTGGCGCTGTGCATGGCATCCGTATGAAAGCCTCGAGATATGACAAGTGTTTTTACGTTAATGTTTTGGTTTTGTAGCAACCTGCGTAGTTGTGCGAAACTATCCCCTAGTGCAGCCTATTCTATATTCAATAAGATCCATTTTACAGTAATTTTAAATTATAGTTTAATATGATTTCCTTATATTGCTTATATATGTTGTTTTCATAAGGCATGTGTATTTTAATGTCTGTCGGTAATTTCTTGCTATTTATATTTCAGAAGCAATAAGAAAAATCAACTGATGATGGCTGGCGAAAATCAAAACCAGAAATTGAGGTGTCATGCCCCTTTTTTATTCATTTAACCCCAAGCAAGGCAATAAAGCCACTAAAACGCAAGGGGTTGCTGAATGTTAGACAATGAGGGGAAAACACTATTAAGGAGAGAGAACAACAAAAGAACAGTAATTAAGAAGACAGAAGATAACGATTAACATTGCATTTCCTTTTTGAAATTGACTGGGAAGCAAGAAGCCGGAAGAGAGTTCCACAAGTGAGAAGTGGGATAGAAGAAATTATTAACATAGAACCTACAGTTACATCTAGCCAATTCAACTGTAACATAATGAAATCTTGCCGACAATCTAGTACTGCCCTTAAATTCATAAAGTCTAAGTACCACAGAGGAAAATTCGTCAGAACAATTATCATGAAAGTATTTATAGAAAAGACACCTGGAAGCTACAATACAGCGGTGGAAAAGTCACTGAAGCCGATATGCCAAGTCATGACAAATAATATTGCAGATTCTCGTTTGTATTTTATCAAGAATCTTTAAATATATTCCAGGGGCACCAGACCAGATGTGGCACCAATATTAAAAAAACAAAAACAAATCAAAACAAACAAAAAATGACAATTGGTAGAATTATAAATATGTAAGATAGGTTCTGGCAAGAAATATTGTCTAGTGAATCAGCCTTTATTGGATTCTTCTCGCCGCGACAGATTACGTCACAAGAAATCTATGATCTTATGCAAAATCTCTATCATGATGACTGTCCTTCGCATGCAACGCTCAAACGTTGGGCTGATAAGTGTTGCCAGAAGAGAAGATCCCTTAATGGCGAATGGCAGTCAAGACGTGTGTACGTATCTTTTGTTAAAAATAAAATTATTTGTCGGAAAATAAAATAAAAATAAAACAAAAGTACTCTTTTCTTGCTATCGTGTCATTAGGAATGTTTGGCTGAAATATATTTGGAACATTCGTCGTATGCAAGCATTTATGTATATTAGTAAATATCCTTTTTAAATCCAAGATTTCCTACTGAATGCGTTAATGTTTCGAATTTCTACGTTTATACGCAACATAAACAATAAATAAGCAAGTAGCATATCCGGGCATGAATCGGTTTACAACTGAATGTCATTATTATTTCTTTATTTGCATGATTCACTCTTATTTATTTCATTTTGCAGCATATTATGTAACTTGAACAATCATTGTTATTCATTCTC
This sequence comes from Acanthosepion lycidas, assembly GCA_963932145.1. Classification (NCBI taxonomy): domain Eukaryota; kingdom Metazoa; phylum Mollusca; class Cephalopoda; order Sepiida; family Sepiidae; genus Acanthosepion; species Acanthosepion lycidas. Next base: position 75,460,954 of record OZ010576.1, read on the forward strand.
CCAGCACTTATCACAGGGCATAAATATAGGTAGATTTTCGCGAGACATTCAGCAGAACGTGATCATAGGTTATAAAAATAACTAAATTATAGGTATGCGTACTTATGCACAGATGTTCTTGGACAAATGAGTAAATGCAGGTGTGGATAATTAGAACCTTAATACATTTTGAGAATAATCATTTCATATTCAAAATCGATTTTTAAAAGATCACTTTAAAATTAGTTTTATTATTATTTTCTTCTACAATGCCTTCTGTAAAAACATTTAATGGTTAAAAAAATGTAGTACAATTGGCTTTCCACGCAACAAAGACGGGGGCATCAGCGGGCTGAGTTGAAAGACAATCTCCTAGCTACCAGGAGCAAATCCGCGCCTCACTAGATGTCAGCAGGTGAAAAGGTGGCCAACCCCGCCGCGCTTAAGATGTGAACATGTGAGACAAACTGGATGACATGTGAATATATAAACATTCAGGCAACAGGGGAAATAAGGAGAGTGTCTTATATCGTCGCGAGTAGAAGAATTTACGTTCGGAGAAAACCCATAAAATCATAAACTGACCAAAAAACACACGCGTCGATCTTAATTGACGAAGTTTGTTGTTGAATATGTATGAGAATTTTAGTCACATGATCTTGTCGGTTTCTATAACAATAATATTACAAAATGGGCCTAACTCACTCTTTATTAAAAAAAAAAAATAACCTGTACTGGGAAGGTCTATTTGCAACATGTAATCTTGACTGAAAAGCTGAAAATCAGATTTGATATTTTCCTTTTTAATAATTTCACCCCAAAAAAGGAAATAAAGCCATTAAGAAGCAAAGCGAGGGGGTGGGGTATTACTGCGTGTGAAATAAAAAGGCGAAAAAAAATTATTAAGGAGAGAGAACAATTAAAAAACAGGAATCAAAAAGATAAAAGATAACAGTTGATATTGTCTTTAATTTTTTGAAGAGTAAAGTTGGAAGCGCGAGAAGAAACTGTTAGCATAGAACTTACGGTTGTATCTAGAAATTTCAATTGTAAACTGATGATACCTAGCTGCCAATCTAGTACTGCGCTTAAATTTGTGAAGTCTAGGTACCAAAGAGGAAAGTTCGTCAGAACAATTAACATGGCCGTATTTATAGAAAGAGCGCATAACGGCGGTAGGAAAGTGACTGAAACCGAGATGCCATGTCAGGATCAATGACATTGCAGATTTTTCTTTGAGTTTTATCAAGAATCTCGAAATACATAGCAGAAGCACCAGATCATATGTGACAACAGTATGTAACGCATGGAGGAATGATAGATTTATAAACGTGTAAGATAAATTTTGGGGAGAAAAATTGTCTAGCACAATACAGTGAACCAACATCCCTAATTGGAAACCTAGCAATGAATTCAATATATTTTTTGTGTGTTGGTGATGTGAACTCTTCTGACAGTTCTTGATTAAAATAGACTGATAAGCGCGGAAAACAATGTTTAATGTACTAACAATAAGTGTATATAAGAATAAGTGTATATAATGCCAGTATTGTTGAATTCGTTGAAAATTAACATTTTTCTTAGTAGAAATGTTTATTAACATTTTTCTTTTTTTAAGCCCCAAACTAAAATTTACCAAATTTCAAACTTTAAATTACCTGAACTGCAAATTGTATTTCTAATCACATAAACACAAACAGTTGAAGTTCAATTGAAAAATGCTTTATTCAATACATTTTATCATATAATACTTTCCTGGATGTCTTGGTAGTGTAATGAATAGCGGTTTGAACTTTGAGAGCCGAGCTCAAATTCTATTCGAGTTCGTTGCTTTCACTTATGCACGAATACTCTTGAAAAGTAAATGTATCAGTTTCTTCGTCTCCCCTTAGCAATGGGTTAAATTTTAGGTCTGTCTGCAGGTTTGCTAGCAACCGGTCTAGGCGAAGAACAACTTTGAATTCAAACCCGCATGTAGTTCTGAAGAAAGACATATTCTGCAGCTAAGGAAAGGATCGTAGAGTTGACATCAACTCTATGATCTTGACTGCGGTCAGTCTCTTTTCTTTTCTTTTTTTACGTCGATCACATCATATGCATCAGAAAAGACCCCCAAATACACAAACAGAATAAAAGAACCCTTGAAATAAAAATATAATACAATAGTGTCGATTGTTGAAAGAAAGGGTTTCTCTTTTCATAAGTGCTCTTTATTCTCTTTGATTTCATATTCATTTTCAGAATGACCTCGTCGCTAACCCGAGAAAAATTTGCCGAGGCCTTTTATCTAAAGTAATAAAGTAACGATAATTTACAAAATATTACCAAGCATTTCGGAAGCTGAAAATATACATGATTTCTATGCATGTATGTTATGAGCTCTTGATTATTTGAGCATTTTTAGGATTTTTAAAGAAAATCGTTTGCTATCTTCGAGGAAAATGAATCAAACATTTTGTCTTGGAATAATGTTCTTATAAGATGTGTATTATTTTGATATATGGTTGCTTCGTGGTAATTTAAACAGTTCGTCGTTGAAAAGAACGCCGTGTATTTTTATCAACAGCGACCGTTGACTTAATATAATTCTGCCATAATTCTTTATGATTCACACAGTAATATTGAATTCAGAATGCGATTCGAACGCATGCAACTAAGGGAGTAACAAGCAAAAAATAAAATAAAGCAAAATAAATGAATACATTCAAAGCCGAAAACAACGAAAAGAATAACGCATACGCAGATAATTTATATTCATATGTGATCTCTTTGCGTATATAATTTGCATGTGAATACATATACAAACGTACTAGCACACACACAAATATATATATATATATATATATATATATATATATATATATATATATATATATATATATATATATATATATATAAGTTCCCAAGAGTATAGAGTCCAGGTAGAACTCAATGTCAAGGACAGAGTAAGAATATAATATAAAAGGCTCAAAGACTAATATTCCATGGTTATAATTTATTACATTGGAATCGTAATCACGATCCAATTCATCAGACCTACTTATATATATATATATATATATATATATATATATATGTATAAAGAGAGACAGAGAGAGAGACAGAGAGAGAGACGTCAAACTTTATCTTTAGTGGATGCTCGTATTTGAGTAGGCGCTTCGTTTTATTTAAACAGTATTAATTTCGTCTACCGGCCTACACACCCGAGAAAACTTACTAAATAAAATGTACCCGACAATCTGAACGAGTGAGTGTGCATTAAAGGCAAATAGAACCTTGCTTGATTGTGAATCTCTACGTAGCCTAGCTTTTAAACCATGCTGGATTTCTCATGTAAAGGTCAATATATATATATATATATATATATATTTTAAGCATTTCACCCGGTGAATCAGCGGAAGGAGCGCGACTTGACTCTATATTTCCTTGATGGGATGAAAGCGTCGATTCCAGCTTTAACCAAGGATGAGACCTCAGAAGCACATTCACGGACGGGGAGCGTAAAGACACCATCCCAGGGGACATCGCGGAGGAAATCACGGAACGCGTCCCAGCCAGCTCGTTGATAGTCGAACAAAGTTCTAGTGGTAGGAGGTTCTTTATAGGCGGTGGTGTTGAAGGAGATTTTAACAGATACTACCACATGATCAGAGTTACCAAGAGGGCAGAGTTGCGAGGCGCTGCAGGACTCGGGGATGGAGGTAAAACACAGGTCGAGAAGAGAGGCTTTACCTTCCCGGTTGAAGGCAAAATGAGTGGTGAAGTTAACTATCTGTGTGAGGGAATGAGAGATTAAAAAATTGAGCGTTTGAATGCCTGCGTGGTCAGTAGTAGCATTCTTAAGCCACAAGGTATGATGGGCGTTAAAGTCGCCAAACACAAAAATGTGAGCAAACGGGTGGAGGGAGAGAGCCTTGTCTATGCTGTCAGAAATGCTATCGAGTATCGCATAGTCTTGAGAGGATGGAGAGCGGTAAAGGAAGAAGAGATAGCTTACCGCATTGAGGAGAGATAGTCGGAGACACATGTATGACTGGTCTGGCGATTCGAGAGAGAACTCTCTGGCCAGAGGGAGATGTGCTTTGACGTAGACACCAAGACCGTGCATGTGGGTTAGAGAGTCTTTTCTGAGGAGAGGGAGGTAGCCGGGGATCGAGAGATCAGAATAGGGGATAGACGAGACAAGGTTGGTTTCGCAGAGAGCCAGTATATCCGGACAGTTTGCAATGAGGAAAGATTCCATACTGCAGAAGTTTGTCCTAATGCCACGGATGTTGGAGAACGAAATGTTGAGGGCTTTAGGTGATTTTTGAGTGGCTGGTTTAGGGTTACTTTTTCGGTTTTTGTAAGTCAAGTGCAATTTTGTTTGTAAGATGAGAAGGTCCGAAGTAAAAGAAACAGACAGTTTCGACCGTGACGTGGGCAGAAAGGAGTTGGCACAACCTGCATCATAATGTGGTCTCAGGGCTGCCCACCGGAGGTGACTGCAGGGACACCTTTCCATGCGCGACATGGCACTACAAACACCCTGGTATTATACAACTGTTGATCAGAGCGGCCGCTCAAGACGCTACGCAAGAGTTAGGGCTCCTAACTACCAGTCGGAAACAGCAACCAGAGAACTGTCTCTACTCATGTCCGAGAGAAGGGGGAGGAGTGTTGACCGGGCGGTAGGAGAGACTACCTACTCCTATTATATATATATATATATATATATACATATATATATATATATATATATATATATATATATATATATATATATATATATATATCAGAGCTCACCTAAAAATGCAGACATGAAAACAAATCTTATTACGTTACTTAAAAAACGAAAACTCTAATCGAACAAGAATAAACGAAAATAAACAAATAAAAGGAATAAATAAACAAAAACAAGTAAAATAAATTAATCTAAACAAATAAATACCCTAAGTCAATAATAAATAAATTAACAAACTAGGTACGCACAGGTAAGCACAAGAAAACATAGTAATAACAACCAACAATAAAATGATATTAAAGTTAAATAACGACACTATAAATAACACCCAAACTGCATTCAGATTCAAAATGATTCCCACTCAATACCCACTAGAATAATTCGAAACACAACCATTACCGCCGACCAAAACAACCATTAGAATAATAAAACAGACTACCCACAATGCAACACAATAGACTATTCATAATGCATTACTGACCTATATATATAAACAGTCGAGCAAAAACACAATGTACATGGCCTGACGATTGTGTTTAGCATAAAACAGACTGTCGTCTTTGGGTGTTGACTTCAATGTTCAATTTTATATTTACATACGCTCTATTCCTAATATAGAGCATTTTAATCCATAAATATAGCATACCTTAGAACTATATTTTATTATATATATATATATATATATATATATATATATATATATATATATATATATATATAGTAATGAGGAGGATTTGATAATTATATTAATTGATGCATCGAGTCTGATAGAAACCACTGGACGGCCGTTTCGTCCTATATTTGGGACTCATCAGCAGTGCGCATCCACTACCGAGGGAATCGAAACCCCGACAGTTAGGTTGGCAAGCGAACACTATACCAACTGCTCCGCCGGGCCTCGAACCAGCTTCTAATGCTCCAGTTGGGGCGGCTTGGTGAGAGTAGTCGTGGCTATAGGAGGCTCAGTCCTATGGTCAGAGAGAATCTCAGTTGAGTTCCACCATGGGAGTGAGCGGTGCTTCTTAGAGTCTGATTTGCAATCTCTTCGTCACCGGCGGAGCAGTTGGTATAGTGTTCGCTTGCCAAACTAACTGTCGGGGTTTCGATTCCCTCGGTAGTGGATGCGCACTGCTGATGAGTCCCAAATATAGGACGAAACGGCCGTCCAGTGCTTCCTGAGGTTTCTATCAGACTCGATGAATCAATTAATGTATATATATACACACACGTAATTCTTTGCATGGATTTGAATGCATATGCATATCTGCAAAACACGTCAACATTCATTCACATATATGAGAGATCGTCCGAAAGTAATACCAAAGATACAAGGAGCATATGATAAAACAGTTGCATAGAGCTTGCTTTTAGCTATAAAACTTTTATTTTTTTCAATGATTTTTTTCTATGAGTAAATAAAAGCATGCGTAGTTCGTAAATATCTACGAAGGCAATTCAGATTTTTTAAGTAAAAAATATTGTCCGCGTAGTCCACCTTTCATTGCCCGGAACAAATAAAAGTTCTGAAGACGCTAAATCAGAACTATACGGTGGATGGTGTAGAATAATGCAGCCAGTATTGGCCACGTAATACTTGACCTTCAAACGGGTGTGATGCCTGGCGTTATCGAGTTGTCTTCTGGCTTGAATTTTGGAATTCGGACCTTCAGATTGGCGTTGGAGTATAACGGTTAGATTGGATTCTTTGTCCAGCTTCCAAGAAATCAAGAATGGACCATATATTTTTTATTCCAAAAGACAAGTGGCAGCATTTTGCTCGCTTAGAAACCTGGAGAATTCGAATGTTGTCAATCCGCATACGGTTGTTTCCATTCCAGCTTGTTATAGTGACACCGCACTTCATCACCGAGGTTGATGCGGTCGAAGGAAGTGTGATTTTTAGTCTCGAACTAGTTCAGTAGATCTTAACAGACTTGCGTACGGAGATCGTTCTGTACTTTTGTGACCATCCGCACCACCTTGGACAAACGTTGCTAACAATGTTGCCAATGAAATAAAGACGATATTAAGCTCTTTACGCAGTTATCTGTTTGTTCACAAACAGATGCGTTAATCGCGACACACTTCATTTCATCTCTTGACAGCTGTATAACGGCACCAGCGTCGTAGTTTGCCAAAGATATTGCTGTCACCAATGCGGAAACGCATTACCCAACACCAACATGTGCTTCATAAGTGTTCATGGATATGCCTGGGTGCAATATTTTCCTGTATGATAGAATTCAAGTGCTTCGTATACACTTTCATGTCAGACGTCGTGAGCCAACGTGTTAAAATAGAAATTACTTTCGAATCACACGGTGATGTTGTCTATATATTCTCATGAGTGTATATATGCATGCGTGCAATTTCTCCAAAACTAGGATTATCATAAATTTATTTTACTCTTTTAACGGTTTTTCGGAATATATATATATATATATATATATATATATATATATATATATATATGTATGTATGTATGTATGTATGTATGTATGTATGCATGGTAAGGATCAAATCGATGAATGAGTTCCCGAAAACTACTGTCGCGTGACAAGCCACAACTAAAATCACTAAATAATACGACGAGAAGGCACAGAATGATCACACACAAAAGTGTATATATATGTGTATATATATATATATATATATATATATATATATATATATATATATATATATATATATATATAAATATATATATATATATATATATATATATATATATATATATATATAGATTATAAAGATGTTACATACAGAAAAACAAGTACTCACGACAGAAACATTTTTTTCGATGTGAACTCATCTCGACAGGTGAGGAACAAAGATGGTTATAAACGATTCTATTTAAAAATGTCGGTTATGAAAAATCACTTTCTTTTTTCATTATTAAAATTTTTTTTAGACATAAGGAAAAACATCATAAAAGGAAAAGAAATATATAAAGGTTTTTCCATAAAAGGAAAATAAATAATAATAATAATAATAATAATAATAATAATAATAATAATAATAATAATAATAATAATAGGGAGGAGGAGGAGGAGGTGAAGAAGAAGAAGAAAAAACAGGTAAAAGCAAAGAGAAGAGGATAAGAGTTAAGAAAAATTTCGTTTCGTTACATTTGAATATATATATATATATATATATATATATATATATATATATATATATATATATGTGTGTGTGTATGCGTGTGCGTGCGTATGCATAAGTAATTAATGCATTTTGATCAGATTGTTTTTTTTTTTTACAGTGAAATTAATATCCTTCGGCCTAGACATAAAAGACTTGTTACATAAAATGACCCATCAGCAGGGGACGAATCGGCATTTTTTTTTATCCTAGAAAACCTACTGAGAGGTGCATATTCTTAAATAAGTCTTTTTTCGTCTATATCGGTTGACATTAATTTCACTCTTTAAAAAATGAGAATGTCTACTGAGATACGCATATCTACTAAAATCAAGTTTATAATATATTTATATAACTTTTTAGTTTACATATACTTGTGATCTACACGGTCATCAAAAAGTTACTCCCATTTTAAAATACTTAAAATTTATTTATTGACTATTTTTTTTTTTTTTACCAGAAATTGATATGAGGGGAAAGCGTTTAGCATGTGGTTTTATTAAAAATTCGATATAGGCACCAAATTTCGCTACCAGCCCAGGAATCGCGTCAATTGATTTCACCAGGAGCTCTTGTGGTATGGAACATATATCTTCTTGTATTCGCCCTTCAAGTTCTTCCAAAATCTTGGTATAGTAGATTTGCTCCTTTAATCAAGAAAATGTCACAGGGTGTTAAGTGAGGACTCCTGGCTATCCACTCATACATAAAATAGGAGTTTACTTTTCAATCACCCTGTATATACAAATGTATTTATTTGTGCATATATCGACGCACGTTGTAGGTATTTTTATATAGGTGTGTATGTGTATATTCCTCTTAAATTCAATAGTTCCTCCTGAATGTATAGATGTTTGTAATTATCTATCTCGATGTGAAACATAAGCAAGTCGTATGTACGGACATACATCAGTTTACAATTGAGTGCCATTATTTGAATAGATGATTAATTTATCCCAATGTCTAAATGTAACGCTGTAACGTAATCGTCTTACCTAATATCCATAACTAATTTACACATCTATTCTGTATCAGTACACAAGCCTAAACTTCCATAAATATGCATCCGTATAAGTGTGTACGTAATGTGTGCATGATAAACGCTCATTATAAAAGAGAAAATATTATAACACACATATAATCAAGTATATAGGAATTTACATATTGTTTGCAATCATTAATCTGAATATGTAAAGAATATTTCTAAGTGTAAGCATCTACGTGTCGTTTTGATAATATTACAAGCGCAGAGAAAATCTCAAAACATATACGTCATTATCTGAATATGTAATTAATTTATATTTTTGTCCAATGTAGGTTTTCCTATGCATATAATTACGCATAAACTTGTGTATGTATGTATATAAAGAGATCTTTGTATACCTCGCTTTCGTTTACTTGCTTCCCTGATAATTACAATTTTCAAAAAAATTAAATGCAACGTCAATCACCATCTTCTATCTTCTTGAATTCCGTTCATCTTATGTGATTTCCTCAATCTATACTCAGTTTGTTCTCTCAATTTCACTCCCTGTAACCCAATGCGTACTAGTGGCATTCGCACCTTGATGATTAAGAATATATATATATATATATATATATATATATATATATATATATATATATATATATATGTACGTGTGTGTAGGTGCGTGTGTGTGTGTGCGTGCAAGTATGTGTGAGAGAGTGTGTGCGTGCAAAATTTCAGAAACAACTAAAATATATGTGTAAAATGACGTTTTCCTTTTCTCTCTCTCTCTCTCTCTCTCTCTCTCTCTCTCTATATATATATATATATATATATATATATATATATATATATATATATATATATATATATATATATATATGCATGTATGTATGTGTGTGTGTGAAAAGTGTGTGTATATAAATATAAATAAATATATATATATATACGTATAATTATTTATATATTATATGCGCGGTACTTATTAGAAAGCGCTCAATATCAGAGATAGAGCTAACATATATGGTTGGATAGATGTGAGCTTGTGACCCTGGGTTTCACGCTTTAGCGATCGTCAGTTGTCTGACGATCGCTAAAGCTAGCTAGATAGATAGAAAGCAAGATATGCATTACAGTGTTTTCTATGTGAAAGCGTACAGGTGTGAATATATATCTATATATATTTAAAATATATATAAAATTTCAGATATAACTAAAATATATCTGTAAAATGATGTTTGCCTTTTATGTTCATATATATATATATATATATATATATATATATATAGAGAGAGAGAGAGGGGGGGGAGAGAGAGAGAGGAGATAGCTAGTTAGCTAGATGGATAGATATCCATTACAGTTTTTTTATGTTTGAAAACATACAGGTGTGAATATATATCTATTTACCTACTTTTCTCTCTATTAATATATTACATGGTACATTTATGCATATATATAGTTACCGACATGCATATAAATATATATATATATATATATATATATATATATATATATATATATACATATATATATATATATATATGTATGCGTATAAGCGTATGTTTGTATGTAGGTAAGTATGTAAGTACTCTAGTGTGAATCACTCGAATTTTAAAAAACATGACCTTAAGACATTTGTATTGATCGACGGGGAACATCGTATCAGATCTATCCCAGTTAGTTTGACAACTTGACAGTGAAGATATTCATGAAGCAGGGAGGATTCATATTTTTTCAAAACTTCTGCTTAAATGACGTCGAAATCAAAGAAACGGAATTAAGTGTCTCTCAAGGCCGTGGAGAGGAGCTTCTTTTCTAAGGCCTGATCCATATCTAGCATGCCTGACTCAGCGCCAAGGCAGGCAAGAAACTTACAAGTATCATGTCGGATCAATTAAAATCTGTTGCAATTATATCTTCAAAAAGTTGAAAGGTTGAGCAGAAGAGGGTTAGGGATGGAAAGCGACGTGAGAAAACGTAATAAGAAATCGTCCGTTTTCACGTTCTCTATTAAATCTCGGATTTGCTTTCTTGCTAACAGAGACAGCATCAGCAGGAGCGAAGGTTTGTCGGACAGGATCGGGATAAAAAAAAAATTATCTGGTAAATAAAGCTAAAGTAATGAGTTAGGGTGGCACTTATTGTTTCCCTGGAATACTGATTCTCAGTCCTCAGTCACATACACTCAGGTTTCATAGTCTTGGGTATGATGATAAACTACATCCGGCAGCAAGCTCTTTGATCGAGAGATTAGAAGTTTTGTGGAGGGTGGAACCACCTCTTAATTGCTGTTATTCCAAGATCCTTCCTGACTCAGGGTGTTAGCACTTGTTCGGTTACCAGCTATCGGCAAATAGTGACCCCCACCCAAAGATATCAACAGATCATTTTTATAGTAAAATGACTAACAATACATTTCTAAAACAAAATGACAATCACTACAACACTAAAACCTTATAAAATACAAGCAATACCTTTTTTATAAAAACATTACCAACAATCCATTTTTGTAGTAAAATTACTAGCAATATAGTTTATGATCCACAAAATATATATCTAAAAAAAAACAACCTTTTATTCTAAACGAATAAAACTATCTACAAAATATTTAGATTTCAGCATTAAATAACCCATAGAGATTGATATACCCTTAAACAAAACCAACCAACACACATGTATTCCATTGTGAAAGCAGAATAAGATATATCATATTCTTATTACTTCAAAGCTCCCAAGAAAATTAAATTTCGGTATTAAATGACCCATAAGAAGTCGATATGCCGTTAAACAAACAAATCAATCATTCCTCAATAGATACCCTATTTTAAATTGTCATCTAGTAATTTTTTTAGTATTAATTTACATATGATTGAAATTCTTCTCCTGGCTTAAATGTTTTCCCCTTAGATCAGGAGCACCAACCCTGCGAGTCAAGTGTCTCTTGTTTGAGAATCACTGCTCAAGAAGAATATTTTTCACTTGGAAACAAATAAGTATCGACCCAAGAAACTACATCTATCACGTCTAATAATTAATCTGTCCTTTGACACGGAGACGACCGCTCTCACCACTTGAAAATAATAAGTATATTTTATATATTCATTTTTCATTTTAAGCAAATATTTCCAATAAAATCAAAAAAAGATAAATGAAAACTGAACTGTTAAATGTGTAGCAACACTTTAAAAACATATGCATATCTCAGAGCCTAACTTAAGTAAATGATTTATATTTTTATTAATACTAGTAATATTTTTAAAGAAGTAATGGATTTCTTATTTATTAATCCGATATATATATATATATATATATATATATATATATATATATATATATATATATATATATATTATCTTACTGAAACGTTATTTTTAGTGGATACACATATTTGAGTAGAAACTCTGTTTATTTATTTCAGTAGACACTGTTTATTTATTAAACAGTGTATTTATTTATTTTCATCTGCCGACAAAAATGTTTAAGAAATCTTATTAAAGAAAAAATTGTGTTCTCCAACAGGAATTGAACTTGTGTCTTTCAAGGCAGAAAGAGCTACCATTTAGCCCGGCACGCCTTACCGATTTGGTCCAGAAGAGCAGTCAGTCAGGCGAGGGTAAATTTTCTGCTTTTAAATTAAATTTCTTCTGTCATATATTTCTCAAACTTTTTCATATCTGGATATCCAAATGAAAACAAAGAGAATTTTTTAGAATGGATATTTTTATTAATCTGACAGACTTTTATTACCTTAAACATTATTTTTAGTGGATACTCGTATCTGAGTAGACGCTCCGTTTATTTATTAAACACTATATTTTTTTATTTTCGTCTGCCGGCTTGAATATTCGAGAAATTTTATTATAAAATATGTGAAGATATATAAAAAATATACGAAATGTTGAGACTCTATGGCGAGAAGAATTTCGCTTAAAGGCGTTATTTAGCATTGCTTGGTCGGCAAATGACCCTCGTGACTGAGTCGGTATATGCACGTCGGATCTAACGACGATTTTCCCTGTCAAGAGGGACGCAAGTTCGTATCCTGCAGGAGGGCGCATATCTTTCTTTTAATAAGATTTCTCGAATTTCAGGCTAGTAGATGAAAATAAATATAACATTTAATAAATAAATGGAGCGTCTGTTCAAATATGGGTACCCACTAGAACAACGTATGTGTGGTAAAAACACTAGTATTTGTGCGAAAGCGAATTCACGTTTTCACTTTCCGCGCCGGTATATGTTACATTATCCGCACATCCAACTTGGTTTTTAATTCAAACTAATGAAATTCATTCATACTTCATTAAACCTCTATTTTCAGTGGTTTATGGGTTTTGTATCTTTTGAGCATTAGTAAAAAACGCTTGAATTAACAACAAAATTGGATAGCAGTAAATATTTAATGTATAAATTATAAGTTTCCGGGCTTACTACTCATTATACAAATTTAATGACATTCATTATGGCGCATTTTTAATTGTGCGCTTATCTGAATATTCAGCGGTATTTTGTGTTTCTGTTTTTACGGAATTAATTATTAATGGCCATAAAAATTTGCTTCTTTTTGCACTAAAGATTATTTAGTAGCCAGGGGAATTAGTTGAGTTACTTCATTTGGAATTGTACTGGAAAAATATTAGGACGTTTATAGAGAAGTGAAAGTAATAGTTTTACTCATCACTATTGGCGTGTTTGAAACAGGAAAGACTTGCAAATATTATGGAAGAAAGAATCCAAACCATTCAGATCAGAGCATAAGATAGGCAAACATATTTAGATACGTGGTGAAGTCTTGATTAGACTTGGTATTACTTAGCCTTCATTGAAAGCTACCATTTACAACTAGAATGAAAATTCAGTGAGTAGAAATAATAATAATAATAATTATAATTATACTTGTTTCTCTGGTAGTAAGTTAGCAAGAGCTGTGTAATAGCTTGTCTGCTCTCTACCCACAAAATTTGTTTGTCTACCAGAGGCGGAGAAAGTAAATCCATAAACCTTTCGTTTATTTCCGGTCAGCCTCAGTCTGGACTAGGTTGAAGCTGTATATATATGTTTGCTAGAAATAAAGATACGAAACCAAGGCTTGTGGTGAGTATTTATTTTACGCATTGCCATTAATAATGTACCATCCAGCAGTGTTCTTTTATGTCTTTGAGAAATTCTGGAATATGGGATTTGTTATACTCTTGCAAACAAGTCTGGTCTGTTTTCAGCAGTCTCATTTTGTTGCGGTTTGCTTTTTATTTTAGAATATTTAGGATTACGAGTATATGTTATGAATAAATCTGGTTTTACATATTTAGCCACAGAGGACATTACATTCTGAAAATATTGGTGATTGTTTGAGGACTACCAGTAAATGATGAAAGAAGGATACCTGCCACTCTCAAAAGCCATTGTTGTTTAAAACATTCAATGTGAAAAAACACAAAATGTAAAAAAAGAAAATAATAATAATAATAATAATAATAATAATAATAATAATAATAATAATAACAATAATAATAATAATAATAATCTCAGGCTGTCCGGAATTAGCAAAAAAATGAATATACCCACAGACATTACAAGATAGCGACATATGTGCACTGGAAGATATACAAGAAGCACAAAATCGAAACCACTGAGAGATGGTATGAACACCAATCAGACACAGTTACCCAAAATAATCATGTAACTATCCTCTGTGATATGCCAGTTCAAACTGACAGAGAAATAAAAGCAAACAGACCTGATATTATCATAAAAGACAAGAAATTCAGAGAGTGTATGCTTATTGACATAGCAGTACCATCTGAGAGAAACACTTCCACAAAAACTATCGAGAAATTGTCCAAATACAAGGACCTGGAGATCGAGATTAACACGATGTGGGGTCTGAGGACTGTAGCAATAGTAATCGGATCTATGGGCCTCGTGAGAAAAGGAATGGACAATTTTACTAACAGTGTCCCGGGTAACATCAACATACAAGTTGCCTACTAGGAAAATCCCATATACCAAGAAAAATGCTATCAATTAAATGGCAATTCTCCTATAGGGCCTAAAATCATAGTTTGAACACGATTCTACAGGATACAAAGCAGTAAACATAACATATACAAATAATAATAATAATAATAATAATAATAATAATAATAATAATAACAACAACATTTGCATTGAAACAACTGCAACTTTTACGGAAAGAAAACTGCAAGAAATCGTTATGAACACCGCTCAGAACTGGTTACAGAGATAGAACTTGTAACATTTTTATGGGACTTTACAATACACACAGTCAG
Source organism: Acanthosepion lycidas (assembly GCA_963932145.1). Taxonomy (NCBI): domain Eukaryota; kingdom Metazoa; phylum Mollusca; class Cephalopoda; order Sepiida; family Sepiidae; genus Acanthosepion; species Acanthosepion lycidas. The sequence goes on from OZ010576.1 coordinate 75,476,054, forward strand.
ATCAATCAAAGCTAATCGCCCAAACATCATGATCAGAGATCGCGAAAAAAAAAGTGCCTTCTTATCGACATGGCAGTACCTGCAGCCTGTAATGTAACTTTGAAGATCTTCAAAAAAACAAAAAAAAAACAAAACAAAACAAAACAAAAAACTATCAAAATACCATGACCTTGAAATCAAAATCTCACAAATGCAGCACATGAGAACATCAATAATTCCAGTTGTAGTTGGAGCCCTCAGATTGATTGGAAAAGGTTCGGATAGACAGATTGAAGGGATACCTGGTCGCCCATGCCTTGAAATACAAAAGATTATCCTCACAAATACAGTCCACACTTTATGAAGGGCTTTATCTATGTAAAATATGTGTGATCTTGGGTTTTTCCCATTTTTTTTCCTCAAAATGCTCAGTGTAAAATGTCATGATGTCATATCTGACCTTAGGTCTCTGTTTTGGAGCCGGAAAGGAATGAGCATGCACCAGAAATCAAAGGAAATAATAATAATAATAATAATAATAATAATAATAATAATATGCAAGATCTGTCAGAGCTGAGACCATTACATCAGCAGACCCCAAAGTGAAAATGAAAAAATAGTGTCAAATTAGAAAATATCTGAACTTTGTCAAAGACATGAAAACAAAAATAACTAAAATAACTAACATCATTATCGGTGCATTTAGAACAATAGCAAGCGCCTTGCAAAATGAAATTCTAAATTTGAGAAATAATTGAAACAATCCTCACATCGCATTACTGAAATCAGTTAGAATACTGATGAAAGTGCTGGTGTATTGAAGAAGATGTGGTCACTTGATCTCTAGAACAGTGATTTTTAACGTGGGATCTTACACCCAAAAGTTGACTTAAAATATTTTAAATGTGCCTAGAGCTATCAGCGCTAGTGGAGCCATTAGTCAGGATCTATATGTTCTACTGTATTTTGCTTTTGCAAATAAAATCATTTCCCAGTTATATGGAATTTCTATTTGTGTCTTTGTTGGCCTGAAATTTTTACGCCAAAAATTGGGCCAAAAGAAAAGGTTGAGAGGAACTATTCTAGAGATCAATGAGATGCTACTGGTGAGAAAGAATCAACAACAATAACAGCAACAACAACTACTATTACTTCTACTATTATTTTTCCTATGGTTTTTAATCTTTTTATGACTTAATGACAGGCTAAATCATTTGCAACGTTCTTGTCTAGCTCAATGAATTTTTAAATCAACGATATTTCAGCGCTTAAAATATCAATAAAATATTTCTTTATAGAAAAAGAAAAGAAAATATGACACTTTCACTATATATCTCTGATTAAAAAGATTATCATTGTTTTTGTTTAAGTGCGCACAAGATCTTTGCAAAATTGTTTCTCCTCGGTTTGATATTTGATATTCATATGACTGAATATTTCTCAAAATTGCATATTTAAAACCTGTAAAAAATTGTCCAAAGACATCAATTTCACATTTGTTTGGAACTTATTGAATTGAGAATCAAATTATATTAGACGTAAAGGCAAAATAATTCTTCTAAACAAGATTGTCTACACCAGTGTTTCTCAACCATTTTAAGGAACGGCACACTTAGGAGCAAATGAAAATATGACGGCACACTGATGTTTTTTCACAATATCTTCAATGTTTCATCGAATGTGCAATAAGCAGATCCTCATTTCTTCTACAGTTGTGCATAGTATTTCTTGCTTCTTATTTTTTATGTTATTTAGGGTTGGGAAGCCTAATTCACATAAATAAGAAATAGAAAATTGCAATAAAACTGATAAAGCCCTTTGTAGCTAATGTAGGATATTCCTTTTATTTGGAAATCCAAAATGTTTTACCATCAAATGTTTTAATTTGAGCCCTCAGAAAGATAAAAATTACTGAGTAGTGAGTTCGATTCTAACTGGATGCTCCTTACTTTAAGCCTTGTGCCACATTTAAGCTATACTTGGAAAATAACTATATAGAAATACCTGCTTGATATCTAGATCAGTGTTTCTAACCCTTTTTAAGCAACAGTACACTTAAGAGTAAATGAAATGATTATGGCAAACTTAGTAAAGTTTTTAAAAAGGTATACATTTAAATGTTATGAAATAAAACAATAGGTTTAAAAAATACAAACGCAAATATGAACTTACTTTATTTCAATGTTTCTATTCAACTATTTGTGGAGCTTATTTAGTGTGAAATCTGTGCTTGGTGTTACTACTTCCACACACACACAATTATATGTATGTCGCGTCAATATTTCGCGGCACATTTAAGAGAATGTTGCGGCATACTAGTGTGCCACGGCATGGCGGTTATGAATAACTGATCTACACCCAAAAGATGAATTTAAGAAAAGAATTCAGAAAGCACGTTCGGGAACGGATACAGTGAGCATGTTTTTGCCTCGTATTAAAATCAAGTAAAATTAAAGTCGTGTGGTTCGAATTGAACACAATGTTTGACGGGATCTAAAAAGAAGTATTTCTTTCTTTCTTTCTTTCTTTCTTTCTTTCTTTCTTTCTTTCTTTCTTTCTTTAACTGAAAGTACTATCTCTCCTACCACTTCTATCTTCTGTTCCAGTTTCTACAGCTGACACGACAGAGATTCAACAGCGTGTTATTTTGGGTGTGAATGCAATTTGAACTCTTAATATTGATCATATTTTTCAGTATACAATCTTTTAATAAAACAGGTAATGAAAATCAATTATTTTTCTCTAGTAACTCCGCTACCACCAAATATTTGTAAATTAACTATTATGGAAAAAAAATCGCTATTTTTAGTACTTTGAAAAAGACTTGATTCATACTTATATATTGTACTTTAGAGCTGCAAGCCTAATCGAAAGGGATTTTCAGATCTGTTTGCATTGATTAAATGGGAAAGGTTTTTCTTTCTTTCGGCCCTTTGTACTGCTGGTTGAATGATGTGCTTTTGAATGTACGTCCTTTCATGCGCACACACATATTTAAACGCACAAGTATTCTTTTACCAAATCCAGAGCACAGCCTCCTTAAGGAGAGAACAGAGAGAAGCAAATGCATAATCGATAGAATTGCGAGAAAAAACACACTACCCTATATATGACGAGAAATCGCTTAAGATGCACAATATTAAAAATCTATTCTTGTTAAATATAAACTGAAAGAACGCTCGTTTATGTAACTACATGTTATTCAAAAAAAAAAAAAAAAAAAGCAAAAGTAAAATGGCTGATTTAATATGTTCATATCGACCGCCCATAAATCGAGGTGAATAACAAAATTATTAACAGCCAATTCCTTGAGTTCCCAAGTTTGACCATATTTGTCTACTTAAGAGGGGTATACTATACATGTGACATGTATTCATATATATGAATGCGTTTATGCCGTTACTTCGGAATGTACGACGTGATCATGACTATATTTTTTCAAACTTGTTTATCCAGTCTGAACTTTTTTCAGTTTACCCACCACAAAACGATCAGTGTATTGTAGAAGAATAGACTCATAATTATGTCAAGATTATAGATAGTGCGTCCTTCCTTTTTGTTCTGCTTATGGCCTTCCATATAGAAAACAACTGCATGCAATAAATATTGCATATACGAGCAGACATTGAATGGAGTGAAGCAGGCAGAAAGGGGATGTAAGAAATTTCGTATCTGCAGATTAGAATCAAAATATTTGGTCCAAAAAGATGGCCGATGGTGAAAATTTTCCAATCTGCCATTGAGCGTGAGAACAATTTCGATTTTCGCCGAATTTAAAGGCCCCTAAAACACATTTCCCGTTGCTTCTGTTTGTTGGTATGGGTTGTTATAGGTTTTTGAAAGACCCACACACAAACGCACACTCTTTCCTTCACATACACACGGACATATATATATATATATATATATATATATATATATATATATATATATATGCATGAAAACTTGCAGAAAAGTTCCCAGATTGGTGACTAGGAAAGGATTTAAAATGATCTTTGGTCATATTTTCCTGGGTAAGCCGGGTTGATAACTTTTCAGCACCACTGCATGCGCACTTCTCTCTCTCTCTCTTTCTCTCTCTCTCTCTCTCTCTCTCTCTCTCTCTATATATATATATATATATATATATATAATTATTTATTCGAAAATAAATATGTTATAAAATCACTACTATTTTTCTTTCCTACATAATCAGTCATGCCTGATTTCAATGTCTCTTCTCGAACTACAGCCTTTTGATATCCTTCTTTCATTACTTCTAGGTAGGTACCCCAAAAAAGTTTTTTAAAAAAGATCTTAGAATGATGAAAAATGCCCCACACTTGATAGTTTATGCTATTATTAAGAGGAAAGACCAAAGTATTTTTTATGATTTTATTATTTTTTTTTAATCCCTTCTAGCACTGTCGAAATTTTGGTTAAAAATCTTGTTTTTCTTATGTCAGCGTGTGGTCAAAAGATTAGTATACGAAATTTAGCGTCTTTTTTGTGGCAAAAAACACATTCTTTTGAAAATTCTAGCAAAAATCAAATAATTATCGGTTTTTAATGGCATTTTCAGGACTTATTCACAAATTATTTGTGAAATATTTTTTGGGGGAAAACACTTGGTAAAATAATTTTTTCTGTACATCTGTTAAGCCTGACTTAATTTTACGAAATTTCGAGAGATTAAAATTCCTGGATATTCGTATTAATATTAGTTAAAAGCAGGACTCTTTGGAGAATTTGTTTTTGTCAAACAGAAACACCATTTACCGAAAATATGCACTGTATCGTAAAATAAATCTATGATATTACTTAATTATAAAATCTTTTAATTGCTTTTATAAATAAGATCTATTAAGGACACTATTTTTCGATGAATAATGAAATTTTAAAAAAAAAATTTCGTTTTTTTTTTAAATTTTAATTAGAAAAATATATTAAGTTTAAGATCTTTTAAGATTTTGTATTAATTACAGCGGTTTTGAAGATATTATTATTAAGTGAAGACTATATTTAATAATCATAACTGTAAAAGCTTCATACAAATCATCAAACACCAATATTTTAAAATATTTTTGAATTTTTTTTAGTGTATAAACGTGCTGTTTTTGTAAGTACGGATGAACTTATACGACATTATCAGAAAATAAGAGCGATGATTATAGTAAATTTCAAGCCAGAATTCCTAAAATTCAATAAAACATTAGATTAGAGAAAATATTTTCCTATTTTTTAAAGATTACTGAGTATTTAAAAATTAGATAAAAAATGTGCTTACGTCATTTTCTTAAATTATGTTTTACATATAAAGTCTCCGTAGGACATTAAATCTGCCACCACTTTGTCAAACACGCCAACACCTCTACTGTAGGTTAAAAGCACATTTACTGGTTTAAAAAAAAATGCATTTCTGTGATATTTTAAACTTAAAGTAAATAATATTTGTTTCCAAATTATAAGTTCATTATACTTAAAGTCAGCTAATATTCCGCAAACGAAATTTCAGAAAAATATGTTTTATTTGGGACAAAAATTTCAATAAAGAGAATTACATTGCAGACGATTAAAAAGGGACACTAATCAGTTATTTTAGCAAAAAAAAAAAAAAAAAGGAATAAATTATTTCCATTCAATTTAAATTAGTTTTGAAATACAGCAGTTTTATTTTGCTTATTGGAAATATTTTGCTTATAAGTATTAGGTTGGTGCAAAAATAATGACGTAATAATGTCGTTTTTTTGACGTTATACGTCAATAAAACGACATTATTACGTCATTATTTTTGCACCAACCTAATAATATTAAATTTAATATGCTTATTAGAAATATTAAATTTAATCTATTAGTTTGAAATTAAAACTAAAATTAAAGCTCAAGAAAGACTTCATTTTTTAAAATTAATTTTAAACATTAGGTATCGCTTTTTTTGTGGAGTTCCCTACTTTTAAAGGTCTACTGGTTTCGCAATTACAGTTGTTGGTCGTTGGTCATACTTTCTCCTGGTGAGAGTTTGGTTTGGTTAAGATATCTACGAAGAATTGAACTGTTTTTAAATACTACTGATTCTCTGAATTGTTTCAAATGTAACGATTATGGATGGATCGTAGCAGATTTTTTTAAACGGGCAAGGGAGACAAACAGGAATAGACTGGAGTGTATTAATTGATAAGAGAGATCTTCTAAATATGAGCAGTGGATTGATTGAAGGATTCGATCCGAGAAGGTTACCCAGTTTGACGACACCTGAAGAAGGACAGAGAGTACAACGATTGAAAAGTTGTGAGTTTATAAACCAAAATGAATATTCTAATAGAAATGTATATAATAATTGTTATAAAATTGATATCAACTCGAAGTTCGGGTTTAATAATATTCCAAAGGAAAACACTAGAATACATGATTAGTGAAAGAACTGTTTAATCACGTGGATTAATAATGCAGTACTAGCGAATATCGTAATTAGTGCGAAACTCTTAGCGACTACTGGGCGACTCCTTGTGTCTCGCTTGCGACTGCTCTTCATGGTCAATGTTAGAGAGTTCAAGTTCAACATTTTAGGGTCGAGGAGGTCGGTTTTCTTCATACACAACAATAATAATAATAATGATAATCCCTCATTTAAAAAAAAAATCGATATAATTTGTCTTCATATCTTCATAAGCGTTTGAATTTTTCTTTTTCATTTTATTTTTTAGACAAACCAGCAGAACGAAAGATTCTTCATGCGGCGATAAATAATTAATTTTTACCATTTTCAGGAAGAATTGGTCATCTTCAGGAATTTAAAAAAAAATATTTTTGTTAAATATACACCCAGTTTTTTGTTTGAATTTTCGTAGACGCGGAAGACTTTTTGGTAGACTCATTATAAGAGGTTTTCTTTGAATTAACTTTCTTGTATTTGTTATTTGATTTTGTGCAATGTTTCGGTCGCGTATCCACTGGTCTCTCTCCAGTGTCTGTTGCATCGTATTCTAAGGGAGCACACGTATGTTTTCCCATACATCTAAGGTCCGATTTTTACTTTTCTGTGTTCTTGGTACTGTTTTCCCCAAACTTCTTCGCTTCACACACACACACAAACACACACACCAATCTCTCAAGACTTTCCTTTGTAGTTCCAAACTCAGTGCTCGTTGCATTTATTTCAAACTTTTTGATTTTATAGTTAGGACTTCGGGAATATGAAAACTTTATCTTTTTTCCTGCTTTTTTGTGCAATTAATGTTAATTTACTCTATGTTATTGACGATGTCAGTGCTTACTGATCAATGCTTCTTAACATGAGTACAAATGGTACTTTGATCGGACAGATGGTACGTTAAATTACGAGATAGGATGATAGTTATATCTGTAACACACGAACCCTTAAACATAAAAATTAAAAAAATAAACAAAATTTCTTTTAGTGCTGGAACAGAGGTTTTAAATGAAATCACTGAGTGAGCATTTGGCCCAGGGAAAAATCTTTCTACGTGTTGCACTATGCGTAACGTGATTAACGTCCAATGTTCAACATCGAGTTTAAAAGTATTTAAATCTGTAACACGTTCACAGACTTGCGGGATCTTGATAACTACCACAAGTATGATCAAAAGCATTCTATCACAAACATTTAGACCATATTTACATTCGCTGGATCAAAATATATATTTTATTGTATGAAGACACGAAAAATTAAGTAAAAACTTACTTGTTGGTGCCTTTAATGAAACTTGTATTAAACTATCCTAAGGGAAGACGAGTAGATTTTTTTTTTTTTTTTTTTGCTGAATAAGAGATTGCGCAGGTTCATATCCACCTTCTCAATATCCTTTACCACAAAGATCAAGAGGATCCCGGAGATTCGGTTGCAGTGAATGGCCATCAATGTGAGGGATCTTTGCTTTTACGTCACGCGCAAGCGCAAGCCATCAACACAAATTATAAAATGACCATCTGGATGTTCTATCAGTCAGTTATGTGCCATGCATGATACGCGCTTAGGCGATCATGTATCTTTCGATACATGACTGACGAGGCAGATATTTCTCGCAGTAGGTTGTCATTTCTTTCTGCGGTAGACCAGTTGTCATCCAAGGCTATAGAACCCGGTCTATCCTGCTATTTACCGATAGCAGGGGAGAGAAGAAGACGATTCGTTCCTTTCCCAAGGGTATTAGCTCGTAAGTGAACGTAATGGATTCGACTGGAATCTGGATGCTCTATACCAACCCGAAATGAATTTAAATGTAGGCTTGATAGGGTAGGGAAATACCTAGGGTAAGAACAGGGATGATCACCAGCGGTGAAAGGTGAAAATATTACACTGTCCAGGGACTTCATTATATATATCGAGCACACAAAACAAACCAACTGAACAGATATAATAATAAATGACTTATAAAAACATAAGTACTGACTCATAGACTTGGCCATTGCATCTGATAAAAACATCTCAGATTAGACAAATTTTAAAAATAAAAGGACCTGAAATTGTAACAATATTAATGCGGCATTTAAACACAACAGCTATTCTCGTAATAATAGGAACACTAGAAATTATTAAAAATGACACTGATATATACGTAAGAAAATCCGAGGTAACCCTACACAATCGGAGCAACGTTCATATACGCAGAAAATCCTTCTCAATGTAATATATTCAATAACTTTCTAAGAAAAAACATTCCTTTATTCACTAAAGGATTTTATCAAAGAATATACAGGAAAACTGGAAATAATAGTAATACTATATTATAGTATATTATATATATTATATACATATATAATTAATATTATATATCATATATATATATTAGAGCTTGAATATATATTTCCTATTTTTCTGTTTGTCTTTCTGTAAGCGGAAAAGATCATGTGTGTTCAGACTGTATGGACAACCCAAATAATGGACAACCGAGTTAACATGTGGTACATACATGATTTTGGGGATTCCAGAACTGCGACAAATATATTCGGATTGTGATATATTGTTACTGAAAAAAAACAACAACCAAAAACCCCCCAAAGAACACATTATTTTAACAATATGTATATGACAAATAAACAACTATCATTCGCCATAAACAATATTACAATGACTTTTTATGAAAACTTATGGGTGCCTTTACATTTCGGCCATACTGCAGAGGATTAGAACCGTGATAAATTAATTCCAAGATCATAAATGTATAGTTGTACACCCTCAGTATTACATATAGGGGATAATGTGTAAATATATATGATTTAAATATACAATAATCAATAAAATTCAGTTTTAAAATGATCAAGTGAAGATTATTTTATTGATGTACAAAAATAAAACGTAAATTAATTACAAACAACATAATTTTTTGTTCACCCGATACAAGACCCAAGAGCCAATCAATGTAGAGGCTTATTTTGTTGTGTTGTATGAGCGTAAGAATGGGCAGGAAGTGAAGTTCATGGGGCTATAGAGGAAAGTTAACTAGTCTTGGAGACGTCAAGATTGTAGAGATTGGGAAAAATAATTATGCGAACATTGTTCGAAAATAATTGTTCGAAAAACATTTATTCGAATTCTAAATTGTTTGAATGAAAATTAATCGAAAGGACAATTATACTAAATGATAATTATTCGAAATATAAACTTCTTTATGGCAATAAAAATGTAAA
>OZ010576.1:75488159-75525659 GCA_963932145.1 Acanthosepion lycidas
GGATGTATTTCTGTCGTATCCTGTAGCTCTTATGTTGGAGATATTTCTCAGAGGTATATATCGGGGTTATATATATATATATATATATATATATAGTGGATGTGCAGTATACGTTTCAGAAAGTTATGTCATGAATCCATCTCTTCTCACCTCCAGCTATGAGTAAATACAAGGAAGACTGAGCTTTATATCTTTGTTTGGCAACCAGTTTATGAGAAAAAGTACTCTGAATTCAAACCAGCCTGGAGAGAGCTGGGTTTCATCAGACCATTTTTCTAATAACACACCACTGCTCCTACTGCTGGAGTACATGCATTGCCCTTACGACCTTAATGGGTCACGGTTGTTGGTTGATTTTCTTTAGCGGCATATCAACCACTATGGGTTATTTAATGCCGAAATCTATATATTTTGAACACAATTTTATGGCTTCGACTAAATCATATACTATAAATAGGTATTGTTCATAATTTTATTATAAATAGGTATTGTTAGTAATTTTACTATAAATAGGTATTGTTGGTATTTTTATATAAAAATGCATTGTTATACTTTCATAGTATTTTGTTTTTGTTTGGGAGTTAACTATTTGCCCATAGCTGAAACCCTAACAGGTGCTACCACACCAATGGTTTATGGGACTCGTGATCTTGACCGTGATGGATCTATATAAATACATACACACGCACATACACAAATGCAGATATGTATGTATGTATGTATGTATGTTATAGTCAGATCATTCTATCCAGTACTAACCCAGTACTACCTGACGTAGGGTCGATTTTTCAGTAACAGTTCCTTCATCAGGCTTTTTTGGTGAGGAGGACAGTTGGACAGCCAACAGGATTAAAAACAACCTGTCAAAGAGCAGTTGGATATTTTCATGGACTCAACAGCCATATAACACAGGCACGATGATGTTGAAATAACTGGGGTGGTGTCCAGGCACGCGGTAAGCCCACTGGGAGTGTTCGACTCTTAGCCTTCGTTAAGGTATCCAACTAGGACAAGAAAAGCTATAGCAAGCGGCTAGACAGCATTCAATGATGTTGACTGGTTATTCTTTTTGGGTACATTTGCTTAGGGAGTGTGATTGACCCTCTGTGGCGTCTTTCACCACTCTAAAAATTTCATGCAAAATCATTGCTTTTTGCATGGTAAATGGACGACCCAAGCTGAAAAAGGCAGCCATAACGAATAAAAGTTGTCATGAGATCTTAAAGGTTTTTATGGCTTAAGGAGCTCTATCCATGAAAGAGTAACTTTGTCTTACAATGATATATCGTGATAGTCATACACAACAACTAGCCTTTATGTATGTATGTTTCAAGAATAAACAATGAGTTGGGCAAATGTCAAGCGTACGTCTTGGAAAGGGGAAAATCATTGATCCAGCAATTTACAAGTGATGAATATTGCAAAGAATGTCTCTAAAATGCGGGCCTCATTAGCCACAAGAAGTGTTATATTTGTAAACCTTTCACAATTTACGACAGGACTACATTTGAAATAACTTAACATGGGAGTTGAGTCAAGGAACTTGCAAAGACTGCACAGGTTTTACTTATGATATGAAACCCCACGATCCAACTTTACAAAACAGATTAGTATACTCAGTTTATTCTCTTAACCATCTAATGACTTTCTTTCACAAATTTACGATAACAATTACATTATATGAATAACCAGAATTGTTATTAACAAATTATATATCGAATGACGCATTTTGGGTTGAGGGTGGAGACTTAGGTGGACTTATTTTTTGCTCAAATACGGACTTTAAAAATATATACTGCATGCATTGTCAATTTTATATATAATGAAATGATAGATTCATTAGTATTATACTATTCATCATTTGTATAAATATCGCAATAGTAAAATCCTGCTACTACTGAACAAGTTTAGCATGAAGTGATTGTTTCTTTTACTATAAGTATAAAAGAATTCAATGACGCATAATAATAATCTCGAAAAGGACACTCAGTCAGTTATTAAATGAGGCAAGAAATGGTTTGCAAATCTTAACGCCACTAATACAAAACTGCTTTTATTCAATTCCCATAGAGAAACTTTTCTGCCTTCCTTCGGCATGGCAGATGCTAGCCTTCAGGGAAGTAACTCTTTGAACTTCTTAGGATCACGTTCTTCAATGTCATGACGTGGATTTGATTATATTGAATCAATTACTAGGTTTACTATTAGGAAAATTGCTGTGTCGTTCCAGGCGATTTTTCTTGTCAGAATCCATATTGCACATTTATACACGAAGAATTCGTCCGTCTATTGAATATTGCTATCAGATCTGATCTGGTTCTCCTTCTTCATATTCTCAAGATTTGACTAAATTCAAAAAAGGTTCTGGGGTGTAATTGAACCTGACTTGGTATCTCGACTTCAGTCACTTTCTTACTGACGTGACCTTGCTTCCTTCTGTCTTTTCTACAAATATTTTCACGGCTAATGAGCTTTCCTCCTAATAGTTTCTTTTATCGCGATTCTCGCCTGTGGAACTCTTTTGCGGTTTTTCCTGCCACCTACAATCTTCAAAAATTTAAGTGCAACGTCAGTCACAATTTTCTGTCTTTCTAAATCCTGTTCTTTTATTGTCATTTCTCCTCGCTAAAGTCTTATTCTATTTCACTCCCAGTAACCCTCTTGCATCCTATTGGCATTATCACTTTGCTTGGGGTAAAATGATTAAACAAAAATTAAACCCAATTTAAGTAAAACAAAACTATTTCGAAAATAGATTTGTTTGAAAGGAAAACTTTTTCGAGGAGACGCTTGATTATTATTATTCAGCAAAAAAAATAAAATTTGTTTACTTATTACAAAAGAAACAAGTGATACGCTTGAAAATTCCTACCGTTGCAAATAATCCATTTTATTGATGTACTTTGCTGATTTAACATGGGATGTAAGAGAGAAAGACTGGAAGGAAATATAGAGAAATTGTCAAAATTTGATAAAAAGAAAAATTTAAAAAAGAAAGACAAAAATGAAAGATAAAAAATAGAATAAAGGAAAGCGTGAAAATTAGAAAAATGAAAAATGAAAGAAGCAAGTAAAATAATGTATAATAAGGGAGGAAAATCAGAAAGAAAACATTGACAAAAAAAAAGATGAAAGATAAAAATCAAGAAAACCCAAAGAAACGAACAGTTTAACGAAATGGAATTAATAATAATAATAATAAAGTAAATGTAAATGATAGAAATTATTATAAAAGTTTTTAATAGAAAAAGAGAGAAGACAAGATATGTGATGCGATTTTAACGTGAAGGAAGGAAGGAAGGAAGGAAGGAAGGAAGGAAGGGAGGAAGGAAGGAAGGGAGGGAGGAAGGAAGGGAGGGAGGAAGGAAGGAAGGGAGGGAGGGAGGGAGGAAGGAAGGAAGGGAGAGAGGGAGGAAGGGAGGGAGGGAGGGAGGAAGGAAAGAAGGAAGGAAGGAAGGAAGGAAAGAAAGAAAGGAGGGAGGAAGGAAGGAAGGAAGGAAGGAAGGGAGGGAGGGGGGAAGGAAGGAAGGAAGGAAGGAAGGAAGAAAGGAAGGAAGGGAGGGAGGAAGGAAGGAAGGAAGGAAGGAAGGGAGGGAGGGAGGAAGGAAGGGAGGAAGAAAAGGAAGGAAGGGAGGAAGCCAAAAGGAAAACTATAAAAAAAATTAATAACCACAACCGCAAAGAAAGAAAAAAAAAAAGATAAAGAAAAAACTACGTCAGAATTAGAAACTGTCACTAAATGAAATTGTTAAAATATCATAAAAAAAGTGGAGATAAGGACTATTTTACAAAGAGGCTGGAATTAAGACAAACAAAATTCAGCGTGCAAACAATAATTAGACAATGTATAATTGCTTTAAGGACCTTCAAATAATCTGTAAAATTTTCCTACAAAAGAAACTGTTCTTTCCACACTAAAGAAACAATTTAAAATAAAATCTTGTTAAAGGCAGTGGAAACAAGATTCAAGAATTAAAAGACACGCTTAAAAAATTTCATCAGCTCATTTAACTATTTCTTTGTTTGTATCATTCTTGTTTTCTCTCTGCACGCCATTTTATTGTTTTGTTTTTGGTTTCATTCTAACTTGTCTTCGATTCATATCCTAGCTTCGAGGTTCATTCTTTTTTGTAAGTTTCATTGTCTTGTCTTCTTCCCGCCCATTTCTCGTTCTCTCTCTTTCGTAATACTTTCCGCCAGTCTCACCTTATTTGAACCAATCATTTTTTTTTTATGATTTCTCACCAAAGCCTCTTTTGCACGCGAACATGCTTAAGCAGATATACAATATTATACGGTTGGTGTGCACATGCGCAGTTCAAGTCCCTCCATTTTGTTTACAAAACAAGCAATGGGCTGAGAAACTCGACAAACACGACGCGCCGGGTTCAGTCAGTGATTTTGTTTAGCAGAGCACATGGCATAATCAGTGTACAATACTGCAACTCTTAATTAGAGATGATTCGATCACGCCCACCTTCACCTCTCTTACCTCTCAACCTAGCTTCATGATCAACATCCCTCCTTCATTCTCTACAGCAGCAGAAGCAGCAATGACAGCCAACCAAAATCAGCACGTACACACACGCTCATCTAATTAAGCGGGAAGCTGTTATACCATTGAAAAAGTTCATTACGCTACACTACTCAAAAAATTCATTAAGAGCGAAATTACGCCTCATTTTGTAAAGACGACAATACTTTGACCATCTGGTCCCTGGGAATTGGGGTATAGATTTGGAAACGGCCTTAAAATATTATAGTGATCACTTGGTCAATTTGTACTTGTAAAACTAATAATCATGTTACAAATGTCTCTGAGCATTATTTTATTTTTATCAAACCTTTTTTCATAGTTGAATTTGAAAAGCGACAATCTTTTGAGAAATTTTTTTTAGTTTTATCTGACGCTCTTGTGTCAATTTGTTATTTATGAAAACTGAAATACTCAAATTATCAAAAATATTAAAATCATAAAAACATAATTAAATCATGTAAAACGCAGTCTATAGAATATCTAACGTATTCGGATTTCTAATTTCCAATCTTACATAGATTTTGTGAACATTTTAAGTACAACATCCAATTTCCATACGCCCAATGGTCGTTAGTCGTAACAGCATTCTGAATAACTGCTTTCCAGTGGAATCATCCATAGTTGTTGTTATTATTGTTTTGCAGATATAGAAACTGCAACCTGTGTTTAAGCTTCAGTTGACTGCGTTTTGAATTCAAATTTGTCTTCTCGATAGTTTGCCAACCACGACCAAAGAACTGAATCTACCTTAATATTTAACCCATAGCCTGGGGTATACGAGATGGGTTTATACCTTTCCCAAGGTTATTTGTGAGAGAGTGAGTGTATGAAATTCGAACTCAGCTCTCCGATTTCCCTTTCAGAGTTGCTAACATTACGCAAGATGCTCACCTTTAAAGTGTAATATACGTCGGTGAAGTATTCAGACGGAAAGTAAGATACATGTGAGCCCATGGAGTTTTTCCGAAAGATACCACCCTATGGATTTGACGCAAACACCAAAACCAAACTATTCTCAATGAGAAATGGAAGTTTTCACATAGAAGTACCATTAGCTATTTATCCGGAGTTTTGTATTTGTCGCGTTTCTGATTCGTCATTAAATAAATTCGCGCCTTTTTCAGTAATAGACAAAGTACTTTTCTTCATAAATATTCTTTTTTTTATGGTGTTATCATTTCTTTGTTATTATCAAAATATTGTTTATATTGTTTGCAGTAAATGGTCCTCTTGTTTGAGCAATAAATGACTATGTCCTCGTTCAGTGGAAGCGGCATATGATTCGTAATATCGTTTAATCAAAAGGAATTAATTATAAGAGATTCTATTTCTTAACTCTGAAAAATAGGCGAATTACTATGGTATATTTGTCAGCATAGATTTGTAGATAGATATTAGTAAGTTCGAATCTCTCTAACTTTCATGTACTTGTGGCTGTGTGATAAAAAGTAAGCTATTATTCATAAACAATAGCACTAATGAGATACAGGTTGAGAGTCTTTTATCCGAAACTAGCAGCATGACTTGGCGTTGCCCGTGCTTGATTCAAAAATCGTACGACTCATACAGCAATCGCTATCACTTGACTTAAAATATTTTTACCCTTCCTTACCGTTAAAGTAGTGCCTTTTGCCGTGCTGATGTTGCTACATGCCTTACTTCTTGCCTATCTCACACTGAGAATTTTTTCTAAGCTCTATACTAAACATTAAACCTGTTACGAAAAAAGAACTAAACAAAATGAACACAAAACAATCAGCTTTAAAAAAGAACTCATAACTGGAAAAACCGAATGAAAAAAGAATGTTAGCAACAAATACTTTTTCACACCCAACCCAGTTCTGCATAATCAGAATCAACGTTGAGTTTAAGCAAGCGAATTTGCCAATTGGAGTAAAGTGCCATGCAGATTTAAATTTTTCCCACTTGTGACGAATGCAGCTATCGATTTTTTTTTGCATGCTAGCATGCTAGTTAACATTCGTGTCAGTCAGCTGTTACCTCTCATGCTGGCCAATAGAATCTTCCTGCCTATTCGTGGCAGCCAGCTATAAGCTCTCATTCTGGCCAGTACAAAATAGCCGCAAACGACATGAAAACTGCCGTAGAAGCATGAAAAAATCGATTATTTTCACTATCGATGGGAGTTGGGAAATGCAAAGTCGGTGTTGGCCTTCCCGCTAACTTGTAGCATGTGCATGTAAATTTTGGTGCAAATCTGTCGAAAATTGCGTCCGTGCATTCGTTACACACACACACACACACACACACACACACACACACACACACACACACACACATCCTGCCTTTTATAGATAAAGATTCTTGGGACTGGAAGTGCTTTGGTTTTTCAGATTTTTTCGGAATTTTGAATACAGTCTGTTTCATTTATATCTAGGATCTATAAAATGAGGCATCTTGGGATTGGAACCCTACCATAGACATAATATCCCTTTACATTTTATAATACAGCTTATATATATATATATATATATATATATATATATATATATATATATATATATATATATGGTTGGATAGATGTGAGCTTGTGGTCACAAGCTCACATCTATCCAACCATATATGTTAGCTCTATCTCTGATATTGAGCGCTTTCTAATAAGTACCGCGCATATAATATATAAATAATTATACACACACATATATATATATATATATATATATATATATATATATATTTATTTATATTTATATACACACACTTTTCACACACACACACACACACACACACACACACACACACACACACACATATATATATATATATATACATACAGAAAGTAGTTTTATATAAATAACATATACCTTGAAAGTAGTTTTATATAAAATTTAATAAATTATGTGTACATACAGATACAGGTAATGATGCTAGTCATGTAATGCTCACACAGATTGTCAAGTATTGAAATTAAGATTTCACATAAAAATGTTTTCTACTTTGATTCTTGGTCGAAGAAATGATACACGTTTACAGTTTTATTCGTACATAATATTTTATTAAAATAATAAACATCCTACAAGCACCACCATCGTGTGTACAGTGATCAGTTCTGCTATTTGAAACAAACAGCGAACGTTACTTTTAGAAGTAAAAGAGCTTTTCATACAATTTTTAACATTCCTTCAACAATTAATCATTGGAAAAAATAAACAAATAAACTAGAAAAATGCAAATAAATACAAAACTAATGTCTATTCAATTGCGATAAAATAAAAAGAATCTGAGTGAAAAGCGAAAATAAGAACAGAATTCTCATTTTCAATGACTGGAAAAAAGCTTCATTGAAACATGTTTTTGTGAAATTTAGTAATGTTTTATAACAAGGAAAATGTAGCGAAACGCTTCATTTTCCCCTATTATTGTGTGGCATATGGAATTTTGAAAGAAAGGATAATCTTGAAAATAAGTATGTAATATGTCTGCAATGTAGCGTGGAAAGCTGTGATATCTATGTATATATGTATGCATGTTTTAATATGTAAAATATTTATATGCCAACTTTGTATCAGATGTAAAATTTGGTCCGGTTTAAAGAGAGCTATTCGTTTAAAGCACAACTTTAATGATCAGTAACGATATACTGCGATGGTCATACTCGACGAAGTGGTGGCATATGTAAATATATGTATATATGTAAATATGTATGAATGAATTAATACATATATGTAGACGAGGGTGCATATATAAGTACGCAGCCTGACACAGATTTATTAGCTGAATTTTATCTGAAATTTGCACTGTATAATATAAGATGCACGGGATTAATATACATCACTGAATTAAATGCATTGACACTATTGAAAATCAGTTGTATAAAATAAATGGTACTGAATCATTAAGTTGATGTCCCTACGTGTGTATATATTGAGAGAAAATAAAATTTGCCGCACCCTGAAAGTCGATACTGATCTTGACCTGGGTATCGTATGCACATGCTATTTTCTGAGAAAAAATCAAAGTGTTCTGCTGTCATGTGACATAGTAACACGCATACCAGCACACCATCTTTTCCTGAGCTTTAGATAGCGATTCATGTTGCGATAAGTTTCAGTGTAGTGAAAGAATCAAGTGTAAGTAGGTATCATTCCAGGGAGATATATGCCTGATCCTATTGTGCAATTAGAGCCATTTGAGAGGATCACATTCCAAGTATTGAAGAGGTACCATACTAGTTTCGGAAAATTGCTGCGCATGTGGAACATGTCGCGTTGGTGGTTCTTTGATATTAACAACAGTGATCAAATGAACATTCCTAAACCTGTAGACCAGGTTCTGGACGCCTACATAGTGAAGACGTTCGCCAAGATCAACAGATTCTAATAGCAGCGGTGGTAGACTGTACGGCATACACAACACAGATCAGAATAAATATAACAGTAGGAGTCTCAACATAGACTATTGAGAATGTTGTACGAGCAGAAGAACTATGGACACGTAGCCAGATTTCTCTATAACAACTTTGTTGTGTAAGTCTCAAGTAATGTTGCAAGAGATCCAGGTGTAATGACTGAATAGCACTTTTTAGTGTTTAGTGATGAGAGCAAGTTCTGCCTTCATGCAAATGATGGCCGTTTGCGTGTGTAACAGAGAACGGAAAACCGACTACTCCTAGCATCAGGGTGCTGGATACCATAAATTACAACTCCCGCTCATCTTTGGAGGGAACGTTAACCTTTAACACACTACATTATTCACTACTTTCTGCATTGATTTTCAAGTATCCTCTACTGCACTATTTAATTTCAGCCATGGTCATTTTTTGTTGCCATAGCAGGATATGACAACACCACTGTAAAATTCAAACACACTATCATTCATTCATCTGAGTCACGTGCAGTGGCAGAATAAAATTTTTGTTCTCCAAACAAAATCATCTCCAGAATGTTAAAGGTTAAACATCGTCTAACAAGGTGATGTAGCGAACAAGCTCGTCCCACAGGACAATTTGCTAGTGTCATAAGTTCGATGTTTATAATTGCTCCATATTCTGTGCCAAACCTTGTTACGCTTAATAAATAATCACTACATGCAACTAATAGAAACATAAATTCTAACGAAATGATTTTTTTCAATACGTGCTGTTTCATTTCTCTAGCTTTTTTGGTATCTGTAAATAGTATGTTTTCATTTTCATTCATATTTTTTTATTTTCGCATCCTTTTCCGTTGATCTTAATCATTATTATTCCTTGTAGTTGAAACTACTGACAGAAAAGGATCCAAAAATGTATATCTTTATAAATCAGTTTTTGTCGTATCAGAAAGTAAAAATTCAAAGTAAAATTCACGGGTGGAATTAAAATTAGAAAAAATAGGACTAAACATCAATTACTAGAAGACAGAATGCATTGTTATTAGCAAAAGGATGAGCCCAAAATGCAAATTAAATATCGGAGATACCAAATTCAAACACGTTTTAGCAGAGGACGGAAAGTGCAACATTGTAATCCGAAGATACGTTGGGACAACCAAAGATGCGTTCCAAAAGCTAAGCAGAGTACTAAGAGACAGAAAAAAAAAACTTTGGTAGGAACAAAGAATAGAGTATTGAACTGTTATGTGATATCTGTCCTTTTATATGGCATTGAATGCTGGACAATCTCCTCAAAGATGAAGAAGAGACCTGAATCAACAGAAATGAGGTTCTACAGAAAGATGCTGAGGATACCATGGTCCGATTATATGAGCAACGACGAAGTTTTAGAGAAAATGGAGACAAAAAAGACACTTATACTTAACATCAGAAAGACCCAGTTGATATATGGAGAAAAGACGGCTTTGAAAATCTGATACTCACAGGACAGATTGAAGGCAAGGTGGACACATATATTTTTCGTTCGATTTGAAATGTTACACACACACACACACATACATATATATATTAGTTGATTTCTAAAGCAGACAAAAATATTATAAATATATAAACGTATTTACACTATTTACATTGTTCGGACTGTTACAGTGTTGTCCTTATCTTTATTGTCATATTCACAACGTTTCGGTCGTTGTACGCTCTGGCCTTCTTCTGGTTATATACGTTAGCATTTCGAACGTATATTACCTGAAAAAATTACAATAGCTCATCTCAAAAATATAGACAGATATATAAACGTCGTTGTTATTTAAACGGTTCACTAATGAATTTATTGTTTTACTTTGTTTATTGCCACAACATTCCGACCAATCTATTCTTCAAACTTCGTCAGGTGCACAATCCATAAGAAAAGATAAATCGCTGAATTTTTAACAAAGCAACTCGCACACACACACACATACACACGCTGAAATAATTTTAATAATCGGAACAAGTCTGAGAATTACAAAAGTAATTATACGCTTCAAAACGCTCTCCTACTTTTCAAACAAATTCATATCCAGTTTGTAATAAATCACAAGACTTAACAGAAATTTGATCTTGCCTACAACATTTGTAAATCATCATGTTCCTTCTCTTGATCTAAGGTCAAGGTAATCTTCCTAATGATTCATACACTTATTACAACGTATACTGACTTTTATAGAATATCAGCACTGATTCAAATCACCTTTCTTTTCGGTACCTGCTCGACAATTACTGTTTTTTTATACTCAATTTCTATTAGAATTGAAATGTTTATTTGTTATCCTTTGTCGAAAATTTTAATACAAACCCTTATTTCATGCAGCATATTTTTTCCACATCAAAATTAACTTGTTTGCTGTAAGCGCGTTTGCTTATTGCATTCTCTGTTGTTAATGTCATACAACACCTCACATAATATAATATTGTATGTATATACACAGTGAAAAGCTCGCGTCGCTCTTTCTATTTCCGCCTTTTTGTCACCCATAACATTTACATGCCATTTCCAATTCGTTATTGCATCGTTGCTATTTTCATATCGATCTTATATTTTTACCTATGTTTTTCAAAGGCGCCTCCCTAAATACGGCTTTGTTGGCGAACTGTCAATTCGATGCCATTGAGAAAACTGCCAATGTTAATAACAGATTAGTGAGCAAAGAATCAGTGCGCTCGGGATGGAGGCTGGTCTGTTTATTCTGTCAAATTGTTAATGTCAATTTCTATGTAGATACCAGTATTATGCTTCTCTCAGAGATCTGCATGTTTCACTTTCTAACGTCTTAGGCTAAACCATCACATCTTTATTGCTCTCTCTCTCTCTCACTCTCTCTCTCTTTCAGACACACAGAGGTGCGTGCGCACACGCACATACGTTCACACACGCACACACACACATATATATATATGCAATATAAGCAATTAATTAACTGAAATTAGGGAGATAAAAAGTCATCAGCGCTTGTATAATTTAATGTAATGTTGAAAATTAGTAATCTGATCAGCTGAAAGAAATGATGGATGTGGATGTGGGATTATTTAAGACACTGGATGCTGTCGATTTTATTTATGAGGGCAAGCTGAGAATTTGATTGCTGATCGGTGTACTGTATCAAGAGACGATATAAACAAAACCGCTTTTGTCAAACTGTGAAAATGTCGAAAACCACTAGAAGCATCAAGAGGCAACCATCTAGCACAAAACAGCCTTTAAATTAACACCTATATATAAAATTGAATCAAAAAGGTTTCAACTGCTCCTGTTCTCAAATAATATCGACAGTGGATGCGGAGTAGGTCCTTGAGGAAAACATACTCTGAATTTGAGACATAAATGTAATTGTGCTATGTTTCGAGATATAAGTATAGATGAGGAAGTTATGGACACATATATGATGGCCACTCAAAAACTGAGTTTTTTTTTTGCAGGTTATGGAGCGTCCTGGGAGATTAAAATGGCTACGCATGATGTCCAGCAACGAGTATAACTCATTGAGTTTTTCTATTCCAATGAAAGATCAACAAGATTCGGAACCTAATCGCTCGGTTTAAAAGACACTGGATCAGTCGGCTAGGTCCTAAGATCAATCAGCTAGGTCCTAAGATCAATCGGAAGAGGTCCTAAGCGCATTGTGCGTACTAACGCAGCGTTGGAAACTGTAGAGTGTCCTTGAGGAGCCATCATTTTCTCCCCGACGTCGCTCTGCTCAACTAGACATTCCCAGAAAATCGCGTCAAAAAATTCTGAAACTAGATTTGAAATTTTTTTCATACAAGATTCAAAGGGTTCAAACTTTATTACCCCAAGATACACATGTGTTTGAAAAATTATTTTTGTTTTATAACATTTAGTCTTTCAGTGGGCATACCGTAGAAAGTCACAGATGGTGTTAAAGTTTATCGTTGATTTTGTTTAAGACACTGCTCAATATTCTAAGGACTGAGTCATTTATTTTAAATTTTCACTCAGGTTCTAGCAGGTTCAACAAAAATAATATAAAATAAATGGATATGTGACAATTTTATTTCATTTTAGTCCGATATATATTCACGCACATGTTTCTGTTTCATGGCCAGCAATTGTTTCAATTTACTGTTCACGGAAGGAAAGATGGCGGCAGTGCTTATTCGCAGGTAAAAATACGAACGGGATTTCATTTTAAGCGTCTAATGTTCCCTTGACAACGAGATGATCAAATTTCAAATCTAAATTGTTTGTCCATTTAAAATGTTATATTTTTTAGAAAATATATTCGCTTACAAATATGTGAGTCATAAAAATAACTTCAAAGGGCTGCACATTTCGGTTAATACTAATTCCTTATTATCCAGAGGTTATTGCCAGACATAAGGAGAAATTACCTCTCACGACATAGATGTTCATTTCCATTTTTTCCGAATGTATCTGTGTATTCGCGCGCGCGTGTGTGTGCATATATCTTTTAATTCAACAATGCTAAAAGTTAATTTAATTTTAAAAGGCCTAAGATATTTGTACAAAACTGAAAAAAATTTAAATAATTCTATTTATTAGCGAATAATTTCTGAAAATTTCTGAATTTTACAATTATCTGAATTTGTCTAAGGTTTAAAAGATGAATTTTTATTTTCTCCAACTTTATGTTTTTTTTTTTGCTAATCTCAGGGTAGAGGTTGTTCAGACTGAGTACACGTGGAATCTATTATTCTAATGTTTTATTTCGAAATGTGTGTATGTGCGTGTGCTTGTGGAAACATTAAATGGCACAGGCACATGTAAGTCACTTATGCAGGACACAGGCATGCGCATATACATTACATACGCGCAGACAAAGTCACTACGCAGACGGAGTGTGTCTGACAGAGACTCTGCGCCTCTTTTATAATATAGATTGATCAATTAATTATGTAGTTGGGTTTGTATAAACATTGACGTGTTTATTGATCCCACCACTATTCAATCTATAGATTTACCTTTTATCTGTGTGTGTGCGTGCGTACGTGTGCCTGTATGTATGTCATAAACTGATATAGGACTGATCAATTAATCAAATATGCATGAATGCACCCTTCTTTGTTATTAATTATTGACTAATCTATCCGTTTTCATATTTGATAGACAAAAAAGCTGTCTCCTGTTCATATAAAAGAAACGGGAAATTTGCATAAGAAACAAAGAAAAGAGTCCTGAACTGCTATGTAATACCAGTCTTTCTATATAGCAGTGAATACTGGACAATTTCCTCACAGATGAAGAGGAGACTTAAGGCAAAAGAAATGTAGTTCTACAGAAGGACGCTGAAAATAAACCGAACAGAGTATGTAGGCAACGATGAAAAATGTAAACACTCACTCCTAAAATGGTCACTTATATTTAAAATCAGGAGCACCTTGCTGAAATTTCTGGAACACATAATAAGGAAATAGGGCTTGGAGAATTTGGCACTCAGGGGGACATACTGAATGTAAACGGGACAGAGGGATACGACGAGTAACCTACCTAACATGATTATGTAAATAGATTTCAGAACAGGGACAAAGAGAGATGTTGACAAAACAAACCTTACTAAGAGTTAAAAAGGATAAGAAGTTGTGAAGAGACATGATCGTCCACGTCCTAAAGCGACATCTTATGTGCCATGTCCCTTCAGGACGTAGGCGATCTCCTGCCTTAATAATTTTGTCTTTTTGTTATTTCTCCTCCTACATCCTGTTCCGCTAGCCATTTACTAAAGCTCACTAAATATGTTATGCATTATTTTACTCTGTCCAACTTGCCTTCAACCTGTCCGCTGAGTAACAAATTTTCTAAGTTCTCATTATGTCCCCTAGAAATTTCAACTGTCACTTCGTAATATGAGTTTCCTCTTTTCATTTTTTCTAAAATTTCGTCTTTGCTCACATGTTCGGTCCATGGTATCCTCAGCATCCTTCTATAGAACCACATGTCTATTGCTTCAAGTCTCTTCGTCATCTTTGAGGAGATTGTCCAGAATTCATTGCCATATAGGAGAACAGATATCACGTAACAGTTCAGTACTTTTGTTTCTAACGAAGTATTTCTATTTTTCTGCTTAGCTTTTTGAATGCATCTTTGGCTATCAGTGTTGCATGTTCCGATTTCAGTGTTGCATTTTCCATCCCATGTTAAAACATTTCCCAGATATTTAAATTGTTGTACTTGGTTTATTTTAGTATCACTGATTTGTAATTTGCATTTTGGGTACATCCTTTTGCTAACAACCATGCACACTCTTTTCTAGCAATTTAGTTCTTTCTTCTCATTTTCCTTCTCTACATTCTCTAGGACGTTTTACATCACGCACAAAAGAATTTTCTTGAGTATTTTTTTATAATACCCCTATTTCTCTGTCTTTGAAACCATAGAATAATTTGTACCTAACAAAATTTCTAGGCACACACATTATTAGAAGTTTACAAGTTCTTTTTGAACGTAACAGCCAAAAACAGTCGAATTCATACGTCACTCTTCGTTTCAGTGCCTCGTTTTCACTGTTGTTTACATGATATCCATCAGATTCTTTATCAACCAACCGCAATTCATTATTAGTATTTATTCTTATTTTAAAAATAAAATCAAAGTTTTTGTTTTCATCGTAGAGCAAATCATTGCTATATCATTGCAGGGAGCTTTTTTCCCCTGCAGCGAATTAAAACTCCACAGACTTCGCCATTTTTATTACATTTTTAAGTTCTTTTTTTAAAGTCACTTGCGGTTTTGTTTTATTCGTGCATTTTTGTCATGCACTTAAAATAGTTGGTTGGTTAAATTCCCAGTAGTGAATAGGCGGGGCTTGTCTTTTATACTTTTTTAAAGAAATGTATAATTTGGAAACTACAGTAGGTGAGACTTAACCACGAGTAGAATCAGCCAGCAGACATAAAACAACCATCTTTATAATATTGTGATATGCTCAGTTTTGCGTTCTAAAAATAAAACAAAAAAGTTGCAGTCGGTAATTTACAAAAAAAAAAAAAAAAAAAAAATGCGTAACATAGATATCCTGGCTATTTGAATCAACTCCTGATTGGATAGATCCTGTATTTAAAGAAAAATCTAATAAAAGAATTGTTTTCAGGTAACATTTAAATAATTTAAGTGTACTTTTATGAATGAAACGGATGAACAAATTCTAAATGGATCAACCACTTGTGAAATCGTGAATTACCCAGAGAATGACCAACTTACAAGAAATATCGATTTTACTTCCTATTGATTTGTTAGGACAAGATTGTAAATTATTAAATGCTAATGCGTAGATTATTACAGTGACAGAAGTCGTTAGAATTCCATTTTATTAATATTTTCGATTGAGCGGTTTTCAAATATAAAACGAGAAGACAGATTCTAAATAAACTCATCCTCTTGTGCGTTATTTGAAATTATTTTCAATCTCTGCTCGATAACAGTCGACTTTGTCAATTCATTGGTAGTGGTTTGTTTTTCTGGAATAAAATAATTTGAGATTTTTGATATTGTAAAGTTAATGTTGTAATGTTTATTTGATCAAAATTTTAAAAATAGCCGATAAAGTGGGGACATTAAAAAATATTTATTCTAACTGACAGTTATATCTTTAAACTCTTCTACGAGCAATTTATTTTTATTTTTATTTTCTTCAATGTTTTTAATAAAGACATAAAATTGCTGATAAAATGTGGTTTCTGATTTTTTTTCATTTACTTCCATGCCACATATTTTATTCTTTGTCCTGTAGTTGTTCTTCGGCTACCAAGGACAGTAATCCACTGCCTGAACATGGTAGATGGCGCTGTAGGTGGCAGTCTACAGCCGAAGGAGATTTTCAACTCGAAAAGCCACTAGGGATAACGTTTCTTTTTTGTTTTGTTATTTTTTTCAGCGTATTTTTTAATTACTATTTTAGAAGCAGCTTTATTTTCCTGGATTCTTTATGCTGTTTCCGTTTTTGTTTCATTTTCTTTTCATATTTCAAATTAAATCGGCGAGAAAGCGTTAATTGCTCACACAAGAAAAGTACGTAATGAATCAATCAGGAAAAATTAATATAATTCTGTTATTAAACGTTAGAAAACAATTTTTCAGTTTAAATTTTTCTTTATTGATTCTTTTTGTACTTTTCTTTTCCAGTGTTTTTTTTTTATTTATTTATTTTGTTAATATTGTAATTTTCATCTCCCATTCTCTTTCATACTTTATTTCTTCAAAATTTTTATTTTTTTTTAATGCGGATTCTGAATAGTGCGTCGTTCAATGATGTCATTCGGGACATCATCAAAAGACAAGAAGTTCAACGGTTCAGAGAAAGAAGGAGAAAAGGTGAGAAAAGACGAGAAGAGAAAGAGACGCTCGGGAGGTGCACTTCCGACTGAATGTAGGCAATGAATGAAAGAAGTACGCCGGGAATTCTTATAAAAACTCCTCGTAGATTTTATACGAAATCACGATTTCCTAATTGATATGGACCTGACGATGCTATTCTTTTTATTCCCTTTTCTTTACATACGATGGTTCGTGAGTCGACATTTCTAGGCCCATTATTCATTTAATTCGACTGTAACAACATTTTTAAACAAAAAACCATTATTGAGATTTTTTTGATTTTTTTGCAGTGATGTCAATATGACCGAAAAAAAAGCGATTATATAAAATGACGTTTCTGTTATTTTATGAAGACATACATATATGTGTTCATTTTGGAAGTGAATGTGCTTGTTTATTAACATGTAAATGACTGTCATTTTCCATGCGTAAGCAAGTGCACCAGTTTAAACACACATATCAACGCATGTTTACATATTTATATACTTTGGTACATTAGTACTTGATGGTATAATAATTAAGTTTGAAGAAATGTAAATATTTTGTTTTTTAATTGTGGTGTAATTAAGTCATACATAGATGCAGAAATAACGAAAATCTGTGAAAGATTGTATCTACAGCATCGTGTGAACATTCGGGAGTGAATTTCTTTCAGCTGGAATTATCGATATTTTAAAATTTCTCCTATTTATTTATCTATCAGCGGTACTGAAATGGTATTTTATATTTCTTTAGATTTAAACGTGAGTCATTTTCAGTGGAAGAAAATAAACGTTAAAAAAGAGAATATGAATATTTTCAGATTTTTCTTAAAAACTAAATACAATGTTCAGATAAAACTACTTGTGTGTCCTTCTGGAAAAAATAGTTGTGAAGTGAAAAACGAATTGGGACATCCGGATAGAAGAGAGGTTTCGAATTTCGCGTTTGCCTGAACAGTTAGGCTTTCAGTATGTTATTTGTAATATTTTTTTCAGATGTCTCATATGGAATGCAGCCAATCGTCTACTAAAGGTCGGAATCAGACAGCTTTATCTCAAAATGTCACAGAAACTATTGAACTTTCATTCAGTTCTTTCAAGTAGAAAACCGAGAAATAATTCCTTGGTTAAAATTACTTTATCAAAGCTAAAGAAACAAATTTGTTATCTTTTCATATATTTAAAAAAAAACAACAATAGATAATCCAAAGATACAAAGACCCTTAAGATATTTGACAAAATAGCTAGCTGTTTATATAATTCTTGAACGTAACAATAAAACGGCAAGTGTTACATCGTCACATAATGGTTTTGATTTGAAACGTTAATATATAAAATGAATTGTGTTTCTGGCAACAATATATTTGTTTTGGAGAAAATGCTGACTGACAATAACAAAATCTGAAATTGATCTTTACATGACTATATTTGCAATGCTTTCAAATGTTGCTTTTCTTGCCATTTTCACTACTACTTGAAGTTTCATTCTAAAGAACATGAAGGCAGAACAGAAATTCACTTTTATGAATGTCGATTAAAAAAAGGGGGAGAATTCTTCAACTCGCCAGCACAATGAATACGAGAACTTCACAAACACGCAATCGATTTTCTCCAATATTTCAAGTCCTCTTCTTTGTAGAATTATAAGAAAAATTAAATCCTGAGTCGAACCATAAACCTATACATTATACATTGTAACACACTACTAAGCACTGTTTACCTTTTTATTAGGTTGGTGCAAAAATAATGCCGTAATAATGTCGTTTTTTGAGATAATTTTTAACGTCAAAAAACGACATTATTACGTCATTATTTTTGCACCAACCTAATATTTACACGTAGGGAAATCAATAAGCCCGGAGTCTAATGATGAAAAACATTTATACAACAATTATTAACTTTTCAAGATGAACTTTATCAATGTAATTTAGTGGTAAATAATAATCCTATATGAATGGGTGTTGAAATATTCTCACCCTTCACCCCCGGTTCCATTTCCTTAAATCTGACCTAAACATTACATTAGATCAGTCTTTGAACTTTGAACTGTTCAGGACTTTCTTGTAGGCCTAATATTAAATAGACAAAATTTCAATTGAAAGCTGCCGACTTATTGATGCACCCTCATGTATTCTTGAATTTTTCTTTTTAATACCAACACTTAAGAAATAGTTTACTTTGATTTTCATTTATTTTTCAGTAAAGTGTCATGGACACTATTACGTAAAGTCTAAAGCAAGGAAAATATCTCAGAATCATTTTGTAATATGAAAATGTTGAATATTAACTTAGGGATTTTGAAAATATTAAACTCGTCTTTATAAAAACGATATCGGTAAGAGAATTAATCATAGCAAACATATGTCAAAGAAAGACATTCATAAAAATATTATATATATATATATATATATATATATATATATATATATATATATATATATATATATACACATATATATATATATATATTTCAATTAATAGGTGCAAATATAATTTATAAATTCATGAATCATTCATACAAAAAACAAATATAGAGGTTAATGATTTAAATGGCGAGAATACATCGTCGCAAACTTTATAAATAAGATACATCAACCCCGAACCTGTATATGAATTATATGATCCCCGTTCATAAATCATTAACCTCTATATTTGTTTTTTATATGAATGATTCCTGAATATATATATATATATATATATATATATATATATATATATATATATATATATATATATATATATGCATGAATTTGTAAAAATTTAGATATAAATAAAATATATCTGTAAAAAGAATATAAATAAAAGGCAAAAGGAAAGCTTTTCTTTACCTCAGAGGACGAAATGCATTGTTAAAGAATAGATTTCCTTTTTTCTTCTTTATACATGCACATAAAAACACACACACACACACACACACACACACACACACACACACACACATATATATATATATATATATATATATATAGTTACATTATTTACACTGTTATCCTCATTACCATATTGACAACGTTTCGGTCATTGTTCGCCTAGGCCTTCTTCAGGTGATTGTAATTTCGAACCGAACCCTTTATTTCATCCACCGAGGTAGATTGTTCTAGTTCCACGTGTCATGCCTCTTCCGTTTCAGTTATTTCCCTTTAACTCAACCCTGCAAGTTATTTGGTTGACCACTGCTGTAGCCTGATACTGAACTCACTGCTCTTTGGCTCTAGTCACTGGGATCTAATCAACGCCTTTATCCACTGGGTCATGTGTCCTTCAGGATATCTATATATGGGGGAAAATGTATGGCAGTGTGTAAAAAGTTTTCTTGTGACGCGCTTCATCCTTTAAGATTTTATCGGGACTAAATTTGAGTCGACGCTCCGTTTATTTATTTATTTATTTATTTACTCCGTTGAAGTCCTAAACAATGAAACACATGACACGGCATTTTCCCTAATATTGTTCTTGATATATAAAAATATATATCGTTATCTCATATATATATATATATATATATATATGTGTGTGTGTGTGTGTGTGTGTGTGTGTGTGTGTGTGTATTGTCATCCAAAGACAGACTGTTTTGCTTTTCTGTTTCTAAGCTTTTCTAATATAATCTAAGTCCATCACGTGGTACGACATTATAGAACCGCATCTTGAACTTATGACCTGCATCTGCTATTCTGCGACCGTTATCATCACATAGCAATCTTCTATGTCAACATCTTTGATGGTGAATACCTTTGTTTAAATGTCCTCATAACCACTCTGAAGATGGCTCATGTGAGCCAAAAGCTTAGATCAAGGATCAGCTTAATAAAAAATATCCAAATGTTGGACAATCTTTGTCTTTATTTTCGCCAGAAATTAAACCAAATATACGAAGATTAGAACGGCTCAAGAACAAATATAATAGATGTTCATTGTCTGTTATATTCAAAAATATGTTTATATATATATATATATATATATATATATATATATATATATATATATATATATATATATATATATATATAAAAGGATGCATTTTTATTTACTAATTCAGTTGATTTTATTACTTAAACGTTATTTTTAGTGAATATTTGTATTTGACTAGACGCTCCGTTTATTTATTAAAAGTATATTTATTTATTTTCTTCTACTTTCCTGAATATTCGAGAAATCTTCGAGCGCATATTCTTCACTAGTAAGATCTCTTAAATATCCTAGCCTGTAGACGAAAATAAGTAAATATAGTATTTGATTAAAATTAATAAATAAAACGGAGCATCTGCTCAAATACGAGTCTCCACTAAAAATAGCGTTTAAGTTATAATAATAATAATAATAATAATAATAATAATATATATATATATATATATATATATATATATATATATATATATATATATATATATATATATATATATATATATATATATATATATACGCGCACACACACACGTATATATACAAAATAAAGTATAGTCCTGTGAATCACAATTTTTAATTTAATTTTATATATTTTTTAAAATATAAACTCGTTGAATTTATGCTCATGTATTTGTTTTAATTTTGTAATTTTCACAAGACTTCAATAAATCGGTTCTACTTAAATTTTTCTCACCATTTCGCTAAAATAAGGAAATAACGCCGTTATTTCAAGCGTGTGATACGATTAAAGCTCTTATCGTTGGCTTTTTTTCTGGGGCACGTAATGAGGAAAGGGATTTGGTAAATCTGATACTCACTAGACAGATTGAGGGAAAGAGGGGCAAAGGAAAATGGCGTGCAGATTACTTGATAGGCTTGAGTAAATGGCTGGCAGAACAGAGTTTGGGAGAAATATCAAAAGTGAAAATTAATTAGGAACTACAAGGGGCAGGAAGATGTGGATGGCTGTTATCACCTACGTCCTGAACGGATACGGCACATGAAAAAGAGGAAGAATAGTCCATAAATTAATCTCTAGAACACTTGCACACGCGCACGTACACACAAACATACAGATACATATATACGCCCACATACACATACACACACATCTACACAAAGAGAAAAATGTTAGATACTATTTAGATCGTGACTTCTTAGTGGAAAAAAACCCAGAAATCTTTTAAAAGTTCGATTATTTTGACGAAGTTTTCTTTCTGGAGTGAAGTTTCTACTTTCGAAGGAATTTATAGGTTGATGATTTTCGACGGGTAATGGTAGCAAATGGGTTGGGTGTGGTCAGTGAAAGAGAAGCAGGGTTAGTAAATAGGCCTCATTCGCTATGTCTCAATCTATTATCAGAATCTATCCAAGCGCACGGTCGTCGTCAGAAAGCATAGCAAAGAATTGGAAAAAAAGAGAAATGAATTCTAATGTTTCCTGAGGAGCCGAATTGTCTGATGAAATATTATCTACGTAATAAATAGACACTTGGGGCCCGCAACATGAGAGTCTAATGCACACTGGATGTTTTTAGTAAAAAAAAAATGTTTGTGGAACCATATTTACCTCGATTACGTGAGATGCAGTTTTAAGTATTTTGTACAAAATATATGATGATGCGCGATCATTTCACGGAATATCAAGTGAAGGAACTTGTAAAGCATATATATATATATATATATATATATATATATATATATATATATATATATATATATATATATAAAGAAATTATACAAACAAAAACAGTGCTTACTCAATTCAAATTAATAATAATGATAATTTATAATAATAATAATAATAATAATAATAATAATAATAATAATAATAATGAAAGGCTGGATAAGTAACTGGATCTCGTCAGGGAACTGAAGCAATGGTGTAAAATAAAAGTGAGAATAGTAGCAATCGTTATAGGAGCACTGGGAAATATCCCGAAAAGTTGAGGGAAAAGGACTGAGCAACTGGAAATCAAAGAAGGGCTCGATACTATCAGGATAAGGACGCTATTGAAAACAGCTTGAATACTGAGGAAGGTTCTGTTGAAGAGTTCAGTTGTCACTTAATCTCTAGTGTAAGCCATCATTTGTTGTTGATATGGAAACTCCACGAATAAGAACGAATGGTATAGACACAAATCAGAAACTGTCCTAACGAAAATAAAAAGTAAAATTGTGTTAGGATTTGAAATTCAAAAGCGATCACCCAAGCTGGCCAGCAAACTAGATCTAAACATCGTAAAGAAAACAAAGAAATATCTATCAAATCATAGAGGTTGTTGTCCCAACAGATAATAGAGGAGTGGTGGCCAAACCGCGGCTCGCAAGCCACACGCGATTCTTTAACCCTTAATATTGCGTTTCGTGGCTGAGCTCCTTTTTTCATCACAGTTAATATAAAAGTTAAATAAGAAAAATTTTAAACTTTATAATTATTTACTGGGGATGAATTGAAACCCTATTGGATTAAAATACAAATTTAATGTTATTGTGTGTAACAAAAATGTATGCGTAAATTTTGTTCATGTCTCGCGGCTCTGAAACATCTTATCTTTATCGTATGTGGCTTTTATATTAAGCAATTTTGACTCCCCCCCACCCACCGTAATAGATTGAGATAGAATATAAATAAAGAGCTGTAAAATATTTGCACCTTGCAAGATAACTGACATTAGGATGACATTTGTACCTATTATTAATGCTGTGTTTAGAAGAAATCTGTCACCAAAGGAGAGACTAGCCAGACAATCATCTGACTCTCCACCCCGGAAAATGATGTGAACTAATTTTAAAGTGAAAATGCTTATTCGCCCCACCCTGACTTAAAGACCTTCCCATCACTCAAAACAATTTTGATAACGTGCCTGGTTTGGAATAGTTCAGAAAAACTTTGCGGTTAGAAACGAAGATTCGCAGAAGAGCCAAAACCGTTACTAAAATCAGTTAAAATGCTAAGGAGGATGCTGGAATAATCAGGAGACATGCGGTCGCTTGATTTCCAACAGAAGTCAACAAATACTACCGACATGATAACTAAAGAGAAAGTAATTATTTTTTTTTGTCTGGATCAAATGATTTCTAACAGTAATTATTTTGTTGTACACCGATTTTTTCAGAGAATGACACAAATGTGACAATCATTTGTGAGGCTAAAAAAACTCACAGTAAAAACATGCAATACTTTTAGGTGAATGTCATTTAGCGACTTGGATTTTAGATCACCATCGTACTCAAGAAGATCGAAATTTTACAGTGAGATCTGATTGGTTATAAATGATTGGGTACTACTTTAGCGCGCGGTCTACCACAGTTTCCGTAGTCTACGCTGTGAAATGCGGTCTACATTTCATGTTATGAATTTATTACCTGTGTTTAACTTTGTTTTATCCTTTTCACCTGAGTACACCTAGCAGGTCAATGTAAAATAACCTTTTCATATGCTTCCCTTATTTTTACCCTTTTAACCCGTGTACTAACCATAACCCTGTAGTACCAATGAAGTCTATCATAATGATGACTATTAATGTACTATTTAGACTTTTTTGATTATAATTATGATGATTGTGATTTGTATGATTAAGTGTATGTCATTAATGATAAATCATTAATCAACATTATTCAATTTGTTTTTATCATCTTACAGTATAAAGTTCTTGAAGTTGTAGGCTGCACATTGAAATATAGAGGTGCAGGTAGACTGCAGACTAAACTCTAAATCACCTGGTAGACCGCACGCTAAAGTAGCACCAATAAGTGTTTATAAGTCATTACTTATGAACTGACTGCTGATGTAAAATCAATCAGATGGTAGAAGATTATCGATTTCTTTCTCATCGTATCGAACAAATCTAATCTGAAGAAAAGTTTGATAAAACATATGTTGATTTCATTTACACTTTTTCTTCTTCGTAAATTTTAAAATGTATCTGAGGTAAGATATGTAATGAGGCCTATAAAGCCTGTCACCAAAGGAGAGATTAGCCAGACAATTATCTGACTCTCCGCCTGATTAGAAATGATTGGGTACTACTTTAGCAAGTAAAAGAATTAAAGAGTGAAACTTAATGTTTACAGTTTCCCTCCAGTAATAAATATATGACACTCTTCTGAAGCGAGGAAAAAAAGCTTGACGAGATAAAACTGACAGACGAAGAAGCCCTGACGACCTTATAGCTTAAATCTGGTTAGGAATAAATAACTAATTGCTTAGTAGATATTCTTTCTAATTGGTTTCTCCATGGTCTTTAAGCTTACATTAATTCAGTACTTAAATTAAAACCTTGTCAGTAGCGGATTTCTGGCTTAGTTTCTAAATAATTTATAATTAAAAGATGTTTGAGGCTTTGTCGTTTAATGTTTAAACGACGGGAGCCTCAGTGCTGGGAGTCAAGTTCGTGTAATTTCTTAGTTGCCTTTAATAAATTTTTTATTAAATAATGAAAGCAGAATTGTCGCGTGCAAATTCGATCCAAGTTGATTAGGACTACTGCACATCCCAACATTTTTTCTTCACTCAAAACCAATTATTAAAAAAACAAAATAAAAATAAAAATCTATTGTCGATATTTTTTATGGGTCATTCACTCCTTTGTTCTGTTATGTCTACATTTGATTTATGGCTTGTTACCGTTCTGCTTCCACTAAAATGCTTAAAACTTGGAACTCTTTCATTTTCAACAGTCGAGAGCCTTTCTTTTTTAGTATCTTAAGAAATTTTGCAAAAAGACGTGCGAGCTAAGATTAATGAGTTTTACTTATTACTCCGCCCAGATTAACAAGAAAATGGCCGACGTTGTTGAACAGCTGACTGCATAATTAATGAGTTATTGCTGTAGCAAAATTAGAATGCTCTCGTAAAGAGTGAGGCCAAGTATGAGTGGGGAAGATGAGTGAGCTAGGGTTATGTTTTGCAGGGGTGAGGGCGGGACACTTATATTAGGGTGCTGATAAGAACCTGTGATAAATAGCTTTTAGCGAGCGAAAGACTTTTATTCGGCACATTTTCCAAATTTAATCGTTTACGCATGAAAATTAGTCATTGTGTCCCAAGATTAAATTTCCGACTCTTCGTTAAGGGAAAATCTTTTTTTTTTCTTCTTCTTTTCTTTTATTATCTACTAGCAAAAGTGCGGAGTCCGATTCTGCGACATTTCAATAATAAGACAGTTTGACCGCGAAAAACAAAAACAAACAAACAAAAAAAAAAACTTCAAGTCGCATAAAAGGTCAAATGTAGTTATCTGGTCTGGAATTTTAGTAATAAAAACGATAATAAAAAACTAAAAGAAAAAACTCTCTGGCAGTAGATTTCGTTGTGCCAGCAAACCATAGAATAAAACTGAAAGAAATTGGAAAGCTGGACATATATCTAGACGTCGCAAGAAAAGTGAATAGAAATTATGAGTCAAAAAGAAGAATGGTGGTGGTGGTGGTGGTGGTAGTAGTAGTAGTAGTAGTAGTAGTAGTAGTAAAATTATATGTTTCTATATGACAAAAAAATTTATAGAATTAATTTTGTTTTAAGGAAATTAGACTGTTCAAGTTCCCTAAATGTTCCAGCTCTTTCTAATATTGTCGGGAGTTTTCTTCCAGACCTTTTGTTTTTGTTTGTGTAGCCCCAAAGACTCTATCTTGTGTCCTATACTGTACCTGATTTCATTAATGGCCATCCCGATGTCATCAGTTCCCAAGTAGGCATCTACGCGGACGACACTACTATTTACTCCTGCCTCAATAGTAAATCTGGTGTCGTTGACAAACCTAACATGGCCGCCGGTCTTGAAAAGGACTTCATATCTGTGGCTGACTGGAGCAGGGAACGGCTTGTAAAATTCAAAACGAAACTTCTCTCAATTACCCACTACAGAGAAGTCTCCCTGTCTCCCATCAGAATAGCTAATGCCTAGCTCCATGAAAGCGCCTCGTTGTGCCTTCTTGATCTCACTCTGTCCGCTGATATGAGGTGGAACAAATATATAGATTCAATAGCTTTATGTACCGCAAGTGTCATGCCAAGAAGTTTTTCTCGTCTGAGTTGCATCCTTCAAATCTATAAATCAACCATCCATCCTTGCATGGAATATTGCTGTCATATATGGTCTGGTACGTCTAGAGGCCATCGACAAAATCCAAAGGCGGATATGCAATGTGATAGGTCTTGATCTGGCATCTAGTCTACAGTCACTTTCTCACAGACATGCCGTGGCTTCCCTCTGTCTGTTCTACAAGTATTTTCACGGCAACTGTTCCGACGAGCTATTTCGCTGGTTATCAGACTGCACGAATTTAAGCGAGCTACCAGGCTGGCATCTCGGTCCCACCCTTTCACTGTCGAAACGGTTAAATGTAACCGTTTCTTCTACTCAAACAGCTTTTTCTCTCGCACTTCCCGTCAGTGGAATTCTCTTACTTTCTTCCCTGATAAATAAATATTCAAATGTAATGTCAGTTCACATCTTCTGATACCCCGATCTTGTTCACAGTCCTTCTCTTTATCCTCTCCCCGAACACGCCTCTTTACACTTGTTCTCCGCCCGCTGTAGCCCCTTGCGTGCTAGTGGCACTCCCGCCTTGATTGGGGTGAAATACTTTTAAAAAAAGTTAGCATTTGATCATATAATCATTTTCTCTTCTAGTTACAATTTTTGTTGATGTTTTGCTGTTAGAAATGTTCAAGTTGTTTGTCTTTTGTTATTTGATAAAACTTTTCCTTTGTGATTTTGTAGCGCCTGTCTGTAGGGATTGTCTTAAATAAAACTTAAAGAATTTATTCGTCTGAAGCCATTTTTAATCATTGACATGCGAAAAAAGTTGTATTCAGATCGTAGTTTAGACATTTATGAATTGGTTGGACACTATGCATGGCGTCCATCTCAAAGAGTCTGTGGAAAAGGTAGGAAAAAAAACTGGATATCCATGGAATAATCATGACCATCCAAACGACAGCACTTGAATTGGAAGACTAAGGAGAGTTCCTGTGTGTTGAGGATATTGGCCATAATTTGATATCCAATGTAAGTCAAAAGATACTATTTGTGTGAGCAGCAATTGAAGAAAGAAAGAAAAGATGCAAAGAAGGAAAGAAACAAAGAAAAATCACAATTTTGAAGATGCATTGAATTCTCTAATCTTGTGAGGATACGCAGAAAGGCGATGGAGATTTAAACCTACTTCTTGTCATTCAATCCCCAGTGATAACCACGAGACATTTAGTGCGAATATTCAAGTGCATGAAGTATATTAAGAATGGTGCATGGCGATCAGTGTTGAATTCGGCAATAATTCTGAGATATTTAGGATTCACTTGATGATATTCGGATAGTGTATCGGCGTGGAAAATGGAGTACCGAGTTCAAATTCAGAGTTAGACTGTTGCACTTTTGCGTAACAGAGCACCGGAACTCTCAGTCGTATGCCAATATCCGGGTTGAAAGTTCGAGATGTATTCATGCGAAGCGTGTCTAGGGCAAGTACGCCTGGTGGAACCCATCTCTCTCCAGATTAAACGAGAGCCGATGTCTTTCGACTTGAAGGCTCGCCTTGGTTGCGTAACCTTTGATTCCATTGCGGAAACTCTCTACACACGTTAGTATCCTCATCATCATATACCCTGGATATACGGCCGGTTATAGGCGCAGAATTAGATTGCAATCGGTCGAAATTCGCTGTAACTGTTTTTGTTGTTAAATAAAGTAACATTCACCCAGTTATGGTAGCAAGGTAGACTGGGCTGTGTTGGCAACTAACTTAACAGAAGAAAAACGCTGAAGTTAAACTGTGGAATTAACTTGAAACTACTCAAGTATCTTTCCTAAGAATACATGGAATAGATAATAAAGTAAAGTAATCTATAAAGTGTCATGGCTCAAGTAACCAACCTCAAAACGCATAAGAAGATCACTTCAATGGTTAAAATATTAGAACAGAGACGCTGTTTTCTCTTTTCATCTCCGGCGGGCTCTGTGGAAATTGAATGAATTTCTCGTATGAAGCAATTTAATTCGACTATAAAGTAATCATTAGAATGCCGCCATTTGGTGTGCCAGGTGGGATTTTTAATCGATCCAACAGTACCGTCAGCAGTTGTTAGATCATGGCCGAGTAGGTGACATAGATATCTTTCGATCACTAACACATAAGATCATGACATCTAGCTGATGAAGTTATATCTTAAAATAAAAGACTTTGATCGCATTTAATATTTAGGTTTCAATATCATTTTCATAAAATATATTCAAAAACAATCTACTGAGTATTTATATTTATTTAGCACCGTGGTTAAAGGTTTAAAAGGAAAAAAAATCACTAAAACCTTTTGGACTATATTGGGTGGTATTGTAGTATGCAGTTTACCACACTGTTTCACACAGTGTGCGCTCCAGCTTTCAAAATTGATTTAAGGAATTAAAATTTAGCAAAATTTATTACTTAATCTCTATCTATAAAAGGCAGTGTGTGTGTGTGTGTGTGTGTGTGTGTGTGTGTGTGTAACGAATGCACGGTCGCAATTTTCGACGGATTTGCACCAAAATTTACATGCACATGCTGCAAGTTAGTGGGAAGGCCAACACCGACTTTGCATTTCCCAACTCCCATCGATAGTGAAAATAATCGATTTTTTCATGCTTCTACGGCAGTTTTCATGTAGTTTGCGGTCATTTTCTACTGGCCAGAGTGAGAGCCTATAGCTGGCTGCCACGAATAGGCAAGAAGATTCTATTGGCCAGCGTGAGAGCCAACAGCTGACTGACATGAATGTTAACTAGCATGCTAGCATGCAAGAAAAATCGATAGCTGCATTCGTCACAAGTGGGAAAAATTTAAATCTGCATGGCACTTTACTTCAGTTGGCTCATTTGCTTGCTTAAACTCAACGTTGATTCTGATTCCGCAGAACTGGGTTGGGTGTGAAAAAGTATTTGTTGTTAACATTCTTTTTTCATTCGGTTTTTCCAGATACGAGTCCTTTTTTAAAGCTGATTGTTTTGTGTTCATTTTGTTTAGTTCTTTTTTCGTAACAGATTTAATGTTTAGTATAGAGCTTAGAAAAAATTCGCAGTGTGAGATAGGCAAGAAATAAGGTATTTAACAACATCAGCACGGCAAAGGGCACTCTTTTAAAGGCAAGGAAGGGAAAAAATATTTTAAGTCAGGTGATAGCGATTGCTGTATGAGTCGTACGATTTTTAAATCAAGCACGGCCAACGCCGGGCCATGCAGCTAGTTATATTTATTTATTAAAAGTATATATAAAAGAAGTACTTATGAGTGATCCGTCGCCACTTTTTAAATTAATTTAACAACTTTTTCATAAATATAGGTGTGTAAAAAATAAACTATTTCTTTCTTAAATTATATTTATTCCTCCAAATAACAAACATTAATCGTATTATTTGGGTGGCATGAACGGGGAGGTAGCCTGCAGGATGCCGTCAAATGGATCGACTTCATTGCCTTCTTCTCATTAATTAGGCCAGGTCGTTGTCATGATGACGTCGTGCCTTTCTTCGGTGGCGCTTGTTCCCCTCCACTTTGCAGCTCCCTACAAACATTCAATATTCTGAGTTTGGATTCTAGTATTTGTATCAACGAAATCGTATCGATGTTTAACCGCGAAATGTTGAAAGCCAACCTCCTCGAGCTCGGTAAACTTTATAAAGAGTGGCGACAGATAACCTACAAGTACCTAAAAAAAATTACATGTGTGAAAAGCATTTAAAATACAGTGTAACCCGGATATAAGAGAGTTGCCGGGGCCGGAGAATAAGTCTCTTATATCCGGGTTTCACTTATATCCGGGTTTCTCTTATATCCGGGTTACACTGTATAAAAGCTTATAAACAGTTTGTAAATATTGTAAAAGAGCAAGAAGCAAATCGGTTTCATTTTTTCTAAGTATTTTCCAGTTTGAACGCTTCGCTCGGGATCAAAGACTTACGAGAAAACTTATGATTGAAACGCTTAAGTAAAACCCCTAGAATAGTACGACTGACCTCAAATAGTATGACACCTCAAATAGTATGACTGATCTCAAATAGTGTGGTTGACCGCATATTACAATGGAAACCTATATTGATATATATTTTTCTCTTTAGTGGCGAACTTGGCTAGTTCATTGAATAGAATCTTAGGATTGTATTCTAGGTAGTTATATACAGCACAAGATATGGGGCACTCAGTGAGGATCGTACTCATTTCAGTAATAAAAGAAGCGCAAGACTAGCTTCCTAATCATTTCAAAACTGCCATCATCCGGGGAGTCACACCAGGAGGATTATCTAATCAGTAAAATTCTAAATACAAATACATTTATATAATTCACGTTACTTTTTGTCTTTTTATCTGTATTATCAACTCTCTTTGGTCTATTTCTGACTTGAACGTTTACAGATTTCGTATCATTCGCAATAATAAATGCAGTTTTAATTAAAAGAGAAAGTAAATTATTAACATGTAAATGTATTGAAAGTGCACCAATTTTAGAATCAAGCAGAGTAAATTTACATCCAGGATCATACAATATATTTCCGTTCCTAAAAATCCTACAATGTGGGAGATTTAAAAACAATAGCGGTATATATATATATATATATATATATATATATATATATATATATATATATATATATATATATATATATAATGATTGAATTTATTTCTTTGTATGACTGGTGCATTTGATACATTGTTATGTGTAAGGTCCTTTTTGTGTTCATAGACACTTTTTTTTTTAAATTTCTGATTATGGATATGATCAGAACCAAAAATAATCATAACAATAATAATTCAGAGGCAGGCATATATAAAATAAACTGACAAAACTATTCCTCACAATACATTAGGGAAACATGTAGAAATAAAAAAAAAGTATCTATGAACACAAAAGGGGCCTTATACATAACATAATATATATATATATATATATATATATATATATATATATATATATATATATATTCTTGGCAAAATTCAGTAAGGCTGATGTGAGTCACGTTATACTTTCAAATCGAATGAACTTTTATTTTTTTAACCTTTTACGTCAAAAAAGGATAAATGAAACCTTAGCTAAAAGAAGAAAATGGATTGCTTTTTCTTAAAATGTTAAATCTCTAATTATTTAGACCACTTGTAGATTTAAATAACTTATCTAAGCATTAATGCGTTTTGTCGTGACCTGTGGATATTTTATTCGAGAGCAATATCGAAAGGTTAAAACGCTAAGAAGCGATGACTGACTGCAATGATCTGACAATGTCTGACTTTATTTCTTGATTAGAATGACTATCCATGTAATTCACTTTATTGCGAAATGTTCTTATTCATAATGAAATGATATCAACTTTTATTCACAGGGTGTATATTTCTGCCAGAGAAAATTAATAGTAGCAGTTTCTTTTTTTTTTTTTTTTTGTTTTTAAAGAGAGACTCAATTCGACATAATACTTTCTTGAACTCTCTTACAGATTAGTAAAAAAAAAAAAAAAAAATTTGAATGGGTTTAAGAAGACAGTAAGATTTCTTTTCCTATTAACAAAAAAAAACAAAAAAAACGCAAAGCTAAACACAGAACTTTGGAATGCTAAATTTTTATACGCCTCCTGATGCAAGAAAAAATGATTAATAAAATAACTGATCTGATAAATTTGGATTAGAGTTTATTGATCGGTTGCAATTAATATTATTTCTAGTGGAACGTCTTTGATGAAGACCTTCCTCTACTTATACGAGGATTGCTGAAAAGTTATCGGCCTTAACAGTAAGCCCTTTCAAAAAATATTTTGATGTTTGGTCATTTGATAAGATTTTTTGTTAATGTTTTAACTACGAAAACGGGTTTTTAGAAAACATCTGCGTGAATTTCGAGTTTCTCAAGTTTACAATTCCTAGTTGCCAAATCTTATACATTCCTGCCTAAAAATACTGTGGCGAAAGGAAATGAATTAACGATCTAATTGTGCGTCTATTGTTACTAGGGCTGGTGCATTAGGCTCCTTGATCCAGCACTGCGTCATTCTTCTTTTTGTTTTGGTGAGAGTCTCTCAGACAATTATAATTTGTTTGAGTCTCTTTCGTATACTTACCGCACGGAGATTTGATTACATGTTAAGAATCGCTCAACACTCAGATCCATTTTTAAGTTAGAGCCACCGACTGGTTCAGTCTAATCTTAATAATCTTTTATTTTCGTTTTTTTTCCCTTTTGCTACGGTTTCTTCCTTTTCTATGTTTAAATTTTTTCTTCTTTTTCGCAATTGCTAATACATTTGTCTTCTTATATAGTTGAACTGAGACTATATAACTTGGCTGTGGTGGGAATCTTATTTTTCTTAATTCTTATTGGAAACCTTAGAATATTCATTGAATAACGAACGCTACGATGCTATCATAAAATCGAACTCATCATGAGTTAGCAAACTGTGATGTTATTATGTATCGTTCGATAGCTTAGTGTTTATACGCTTACATATGTAATGGCGATGCATAGGGCACGTAATCATGTCAGGCAAGTAATGACAGTTTGGTTATTACATTTATTATTCATATACGAATGAAAGTCAAGCAATCGTATAGATGAGAGATATAATTACTTGGGCTTTACTTGTTTATAACGACAAAGATTCCCTCGAGGAATCTACTGTACTTCGCATGTAGGTTGGCCATGTATAATATCGATGAATTCTCAGCGCCTTCTTTTTTATGTAGTCCAAGTGCTCCAAAAACTACTAGTATTGCTTTTGCTTTCATTTGCCGCATTCTGTTAATTTTCTCTTCCATATCTTTACATATTAGGAATAATTTTCAATTTCTTTTTTTTATATTCAGAAATTTGAATTCTTCTTCTTCTATTGTTGTTGTTATCGTTGTCATTAACATTAACTGTATTTTGAGCAGCCATCATTATTTTCACACTTTTTATGTTATCATATTTGTAGTATTTTTTGATTCCTGTTGGAAATCAAGTGACAGCAATTGTTACCATTCCAGTTCTCTTTTTAGCATTGTTGCTGATATTAGTAATGCAGTCATCGTGATGGTTTCGGCCCTTCTATGGATTTTTGAGTCTAACTGTTAGGCTTCTCGGGACCTATTCCAAACTCACCAGTTATTATGGATACGAGTGCCAATTTCAAATTCCACAGTAATTTCCATTGTCTTTCAAGGTTTAAATATTTTTTTCTAACTTTTTTATTTTATTTCACTTTCACTTTGTTATCTGCTGAAATAGCAACATTCATTATTTGGCAAATGTTTTCTTTCGTTGCAATGACGGAATCTTGTCTTCTGACCTGGATTTGGGTGATTCATATGAATTTCAAGGTCCACAAGAATGCAACTGTTTTTCATGTAACCTCTAAAAGAGATTTAGACTTCGGTATAGATAACGTAAGTTTGTAGGGTAAAATTCAAATCGTTTTTCCCAGTTCCCTTTTAATTCCCTTTTGCATCCAATCATTTCCTGTAATTTCTTCTCTTTTTTTTTTTTTTTAGACTAACTTATTTTATTTGGTTCCTTACACGTAAGCCACCAATCTGCCACTCG
The DNA here is from genome assembly GCA_963932145.1 of Acanthosepion lycidas. Classification (NCBI taxonomy): domain Eukaryota; kingdom Metazoa; phylum Mollusca; class Cephalopoda; order Sepiida; family Sepiidae; genus Acanthosepion; species Acanthosepion lycidas. The sequence continues at coordinate 75,522,787 of OZ010576.1, forward strand.
GTGACATACTACTAGTGTTTATCACTGGTAGCTCGCCGGCAATGTTACCACTGGCGGACCGCTAGAGGCCCACTGGTGGCTGCTACCAGAGAACCGTTGCTGTTACCATTGGCCACTATCTCAATCTCCACAAACTCGTTATTTAATATTTTTCTGTGTTCTCTTCTCGATCTTGATATATTTGGTTCCTATAGGATTTTCCCGGAACCAACCGTAACGGCTTCTTTCTTCAAATAACTCCTTCGAAACAATGTCTATGTCGTCTCAGATGCAGTTTCTTTCTCTCTTGAAATATATTTACAATTATTTTGCTTTCCAGTTTTGCTTTTCCTTTTCGTATTTTCTCATATTCCATATTATTATTATTATTATTTATTATTATTATTATTATTTTCTTTTCTTTGATTTCTGTTGTATACACATTTCCTTCCAAGTCCCAACCAGAGATCTAAGCTCAGAATTTGCTTTATGACATTTTCCACTGATCATTTTTGCAAACAATAAACAGACGAAAAAACAAACTAAGTTTACACACATTTTTCATAAAGCCATTCGTAAAGTGTGAGCTGTACTTATGAGTACAAATTTTGTATTTCTTTAAGGCATGAACTACCAGGAATCCGTTTAATGTCTATTAAAACTTTTTTCCAATCAAACCGAGGGCTCCAAATACAACTGAAATTGTTGATGTCCTCGGATGTCACATTTTTGAGATTTCGATTTGAAGGTTCTTGTACTTTGATAGTTTTTTTTTTAAATCTTCAAAGATACATTACAATCTGCAGTGACTGCTATGTCACATATATAGCACCTATTTTTAGTATTCTCGCAGACCTCGGCTATATCATCTCTAACGTTTTAGGCACTGTCCTCGGTGTCCTAGTTATTATGGGCACAACTCCACAGCAATGTCCTCTGGCAAGACCCTGTGATATTTTCAAATTTTCACTTTATTTATACCGCGAGCACGGTGACATCTACGAATTTTCAAGCCCTTCTTTTCTTCTCTTCGTTACTATGTCTTTTATTATAGACGCAATGGTACCGTAATGGATATATGAATTGGTTATACAGGGTGATTGAAAAGTAACTCCCTATTTTATGTATGATGGACTCTCCCATTTAACTATAATTTTTACAAGACGGAAGAGTTCATCATGCATAAAATAGGTAGTTACTTTTCCAGCACCCTGTACATGTGTTATTGTCCTCGGGTTCAACCCCTAGATCAGGTAGTGAAACACCAGTTCAACATGAGCAAGCAACTTGCACAGGGATAGAATAACACAATAATCAACAGATATATCATATGTCAAACAATGGGTACCTGACGATGACCAGAGAATACTTGACCGAAACTTTGTACCCGTCTTTTTTTTTTTTGTATTACTATTGCACCCGGTTTTTGCATCTGGAAGTGGGAAGGGCGGGATATCTGAATTTAAAGTTCCAGATAATTTGATTCTTTTTTGTTTCCTTCAATAGCATTGGTTTCTTTTTTCTGTACATTCACATTGACAGCGCTTTTGTTAAAATGACAAGCTTGTACACTTATTAAACAAAGATGACTCTCTGAGAAAGAAAGAAAGAAAGATTTTTGACTGATTTGTTTTTTTACGGCTTATCGACATTTGCGGGTTATTTAAAACCGAAAAATATTTTGGATCGTAAGATTTTTTTTTCTTTTGCAAGCAAATATTGAATTGACAATTTCATTGAGAATAGCAATGATTTTTCTAGATACCAGTCCTACTATTTAACCCATAGCTGAGGGAGAAGAGATAGATTCATACCTTTCCAAAGGATATTTGTGCTTAAGTGAATGTAACGAACTCGACTGGAATTCGAATTCGGCTCTCTTATTCCTCATTCCGAGCCTCTATCCATTACGAAAGAAAGAAAAAAAGAAAGAAAGAAGCAAGCTTTCTGATCAGAATAAAAATAACTGCTAAAATCTTTTGCTTTGAGTTTGACTTTTCTCGTTACGATGTAGAACTTAATATGTTTTTGTGTCTTCGTATTTCTTTTCCAAACTCTTCCAACAGCTTTCAACTAATCTTTGACCATTGTACAAGATTCTTAGAGTTGCCTGGAGACTAAATTATGTTTATATGCTAAGTATAAACTCATCAGATTCAAAACCTGCAGAATGTAAATAAATTATAATGGAAAGCGCTTTAGAGTCGTAGCAATTCTAAAGCACGTGAACATGCGCAGGTAGAATTAACCTGGAAGATGAAAACTAAATTCAAGCAGAATCTCGTTTCTTTCAGTTTAGTCAAAGGCTTATAAAGTGTCATTTACAATAAAAATTTGTTGACTTTTATTATTTTCTTTTGTGATTTCTTTCTTTAATTATCATTGTAAAAGGAGAGAAAGAAATCCAATAGAAATATAGAAATGAAGCTAGAGTTCATTTTGTTATGAATATTTATTCGGATTTATTCGCAAATCAGAAAAATGTCACTTGTAATTGTTCACATAACCTAATATAAAAAAGTAAAGAAGCGCTACTGATATTTTTAAATGTTTATTTTTGTTTCCTGGGTTTATGTTTATTTTCTTCTCTTAACCTCTATTACTCGGATTTGATTCAGATGATGTCTCTTTCATATGATTTTTTTTTTTACATTACGTGTTTGTCCTCTACTAAAATGATGGCCGCGGATTATTAATGCCAAAGAAAATAATTGTAGCAAGAAAGAAATGCAACAACATTGAATACTGATATTTTATAAGAAAAATAGTCCCTACTATGAAGGACCTGCAATTCTACTATAGATAATTTATACATTCATACATACATCTCATCTCTCTACGTACGCACATACGCTTCAGACGGACGCATGGGCGAACGCGCGTGCGCGCACACA
>OZ010576.1:75528159-75635659 GCA_963932145.1 Acanthosepion lycidas
ATTTGAATAGATGCTCCGTTTATTTATTAAATAGTATATTTATTTATTTTCGACCTGAATGTTCTAGAAATCTTATCAAAGATTAGAAATCGAACTTGTGCCCCATAGGATAGAGGGTGCAACCGTTTAACCCGGTACGTCTTATCGACTTGGTCACGGAGAACAGTCGATCAGGACAAGTTTTGTGCTTTCAAGTGAAATTTCTCCTGTTGTTTAACCCGTAACCGGTAGCTCCCTCTGCCTCGAGAAACGCAGGTTCGATTCCTGCCAGAGAGTTCATATTTTTTTTTAAAATAGGATTTCTCAAACTTTCAGGCCGGTAGACGAAATTAAACAAATATGCTGCTTAATAAATAAATGGAACGCCTGCTCAAATAAAGAGGATCCACCAAAAATAACTTTTCAGGTATGTTGATCATGTGCAGGATAAAAGAAAATTAACATCCTGAAAATTTAATAATGAAAATTATACTCTCACGCACGTTCACGAATGAACGTCACTTGTAAAATTTTATATATATTTATAAGCAAGTACATTGTAACCCGGATATAAGAGACCCGGATATAAGAGAAACTCGGATATAAGAGAGATTTTCTCTGGTCCCAAATTAGAGCCTGTGTTAATGTAAACAAAATAGACAAAACCCGATATAAGAGAAACCCGGATATAAGAGACTTCTTCTCCGGACCTGACAACTCTCTTATATCTGGGTTACACTGTAATGGTTTTTTAATACGACATTATTTCTTATTACTACAAATATGTTATATTTTCTATTTTAGAGATCTAATCATCATAGTAATGAAAATATGATAGGTCATTCATTGGCTTAACTGATGGAGAAAGGGAATTACACAGCCGAACTCTAAATTCGATTGACATTAAATCCAGTTTAAAAATAACAGGAATGTTAACTCAAACAGTGCACCCACTAATTATATCTTGGAAAGTTATAATAGTAATTATCAATAATAATTATTAATAATAATAATAATAATAACACACACACAAACACGCACACACATGCACACACATATATATATATATAGTGTAACCCGGATATAAAAGAGTTGTCGGGACCGGAGAATTCTCTTATATCCGGGTTGCTCTTATATCCGTGTCTCTTATATCCGGGTTACACTATATATATATATATATATATATATATATATTTCTGCATTCTGTTGGGGTTTCTTCTAAACTCGATAAATTACTTAATTATGATTATCTCGATCCTCCTAATAATTTCTGTTCTGTTCTATATATATATATATATATATATATATATATATATATATATATGCATACACATACAGGGTATCTCCAAAAATGAGTACCTCAGGGGACGAGACGCGCCGGTTAAGTTAAGTTTTGTTCTTTTGTCTTTATTCATATTGTCTTTTTACACATAAACTCTATCCTAAATTTTTATGCACACACACACATACCCATATATATAGACCGGAGAAGAAGTATCTTATATCCGGGTTTCTCTTATACCCGGGTTTGGTCTATTCTGTTTAGGTAAGTATGGGAATAATTTGGGACCAGAGAAAATCTCTCTTATATCCGGGTTTCTCTTATATCCAGGTTACACTGTATATATATATATATATATATATATATATATATATATATTTCTTTCTTACAGTTATGTGAATGTGTGTGCGTATGTATTTGCGTATGTATTTATGCCTTTGAGTGCGTACATACTGACGCATATTTATGTCTGTATTTTATATATTACCGCAAGTCCTTGTGTGTCCAAAGGGATTTCGTCAGCCATGCATCGTTGCTCATCTGTTAGTGACGGTGCTTGTTTGCTTTAATAATTAGTCATGTCTGAAATCATTTCGAGATCTGCTTGCCAACCAACAAGCTCAAATTTGAATAGATTAAAAATCTATTTACATAAAATTTTCAAAAAGAAAAGGTTTTTAATTTTTTTATTAGCAGAAAAGCAGCGACATATTTTCAGAAACTTAGAGAACAGTCATACACATACGCACATAACCACATACAAGCGATGAATCAATGTACATATATCATATCGATCTGTTTGCTTTTTCTCTTTACTTAAGAAATATGATTTCTTTAAACCATAATATTTTTTGCTTTAAATTTATTCATCAGTTTATTTATTTAATCTTAGTTTTTATTCACTAATAAAAAATTATTTTGAGAATTTGATATCGAACAAAAATAGGTCAATTTGCTACGTTTATTTATTAGACTGAATTTTATTTTCAAAATAAATATTTTTTCGGGATTGTATATATATATATATATATATATATATATATATTGATTTTCTTGTTGATTAATCCGTTAAGGATCGTTTAAGTTGAAATCTTCTCTACCCACTCTCAATTACTCAACCAACATAAAAAAAGAATATTCAGTTTTAAGATATTTTAGGCAAAAAAATAATGTACATTTATCCAAATCAAAAACGATTAAAAAGTCTTCTGATTCAACATAATAAAAACAAACATCTAAGAAGTATTAGTAAGAGGGCTGTTAAAAATAGTTTCTTACAATGATCAGTAATAATATTTTTGATATTATGAAAATGTACTTCAAGCACACCTAACTTCAGAAAAAATTAAATCTTAAATCAATCAAGCCAGACTTTACAGAACTAGCAGTTACATAAAATGTCTATTGCAAACATGAAATAAAATTTTAGGGTTTTAAGTTTTTTCACAGCAGACTCGATTATGATGAACGCATTAAACTTTTGGTGAAACTTCACCACTGTCATTTCTACTGCTATAAAAATAAAGTTAATTTTTTAACCAATTTATTTTTTGAGGTTACCAACTGTAAGAATCTCCCTTAAAAATAGCAGAGAATGCGAATCTGAACACTGATAAATCTCGTTGTAAAAATGATAAGCGTATTAAAAAATTAAAATGATGTTAATAAAACTAAAACTCTAGTAACTCAAATGAAAAATACAAATGTAGAAAAAGAACCTAAGTGAATCGGGGACACTGATTTATACAAGTCGAGTGAATATAAAAAACCTTTCTTTTTTGTGGTTATAATGATATTTATAAAATCAACTAAAGCCTAAACTAAAAATTATAATTTCAATGCACATGAACAATTAAGAAAACCTGAATATTAAGAATGTTGTCTATAAGTTTATGTGTATTATTAAACACGGTCACTTGGTAGGAAAAGGTAAGTATTCACTGGAATAAGGAAATGAATCTGGTACAAATAAATTAGATTCTAATATTTCATTTGTACATATATAAGATGTTAGTGAACGGCTCAAGGAATATGTAAGTTGAAAAATAAAATACTTACCCGAACACCTAGTTTTCGCCGTATTCTTCAATGTAATCTTTTGTTAGCAGATTGCACTCTGACTGACAAATGGTATTCGAAAAAAGCCTATATTATATTTGGTTTGCGCGCACTATTAAAAATCTCCGAATTTGGGGATTCCACCGCGTAGTCCACCTACACAAACGCGCGCGCACGCGCACACACACATTTTCAAAAAATCTGTTTTGATAACATCATAGAACTTTAAACAATAATTTAATCATACTGAAAATAAATGTTTGCATTCCTATCAATAATTACATCACTTTGTCTTTTGTGTTTCAAGATTAAACATTAGGAATACTTTAAAATCTGTCATTAAAAATCTTCAAATAAATTAAAGTTTTAAGAGATATTGGATTCGATAAGAATTATCCAAATTATTTAATTTAGTTTCAATGTACCGTGTCCCTTCAGGACGTTCATGGTTCTCCAAACTTTCATGTCCTTTATAGCTCTTTAAAAATTTGGTCTTTTTTTTTATCTCTCCTAAACCTTGTTCTACCATCATTTACTATGCTCGCAAGGTAGGTTATACGTTGTTTTCCACTGTCCCTCTTGCTTTTAATCTGCGCCGTGAGTATCAAATTTTCCAAGACATCTTTCCTCATCATGTGCCCTAGAAATTCCAACTGTCTCTTACTGATGTTAAGTATAAGTTTGACTACTTTTTCAATGGTAAATGAAAGCTTGACTACTTTTTTTCAATTGTAAATGAAAGTTTAATGCCGAGATTCGTAATCGTGTGCTTCCATAATATTAGCATCTTAGTCAACGTAAAATTTTATAAAAATTAATTCCGATGAATATTGATTAGGCAATTCGGATTAATCTAAAACTGTTACTATTTAAATACATTTTTCACAAACGTAACTTTTTTTAATCATTTCACCCCAATCAAGGGAATAAAGCCACTAAATCGCAAGGGTATATTGAGTATTAGATAATATGAAAAAAAAAACATTATTAAAGAGAGAGAACAATAAAAGAAAAGGAATTAAGAAGAGATAAGATAACGATTGACATTGCATTTAAATTTTAAAGATCAAACTTGACTAGCAAGAGACTGGGTGTGAGTTCCACAAGCAAGAAGTGCGAGAGAAGAAACTATTAGCATAGAACTTACACTTCTAGACATTTCAACTGTAAAATGATGGGACTTCTTCGCCAATCTCGTACTGTACTTAAATTCATAAAGTCTAGGTACCATAGTGGAAAATTTATCAGAACAATTACCATGAAAGTATTTGTAGTAAATGATCAAGGAAGCAACATCATGGCGGTGGGAAAGTAACTGAAGCCAAGATGCCAGGTCAAGAACAATAACATTACAGATTCTTCTTTGGATTTTATGAAAAATCTCTAGATATATAGCAGGAGCCCCATGTGGCAGAAGTATTTAAAGCAATGAAGAATGGTAAACCAATAAATATACAAAATAGATTTTGTCGAGAGAAATTGTCAAGCACGAACCAGCAGCAGACTTAGCACTTGATACAATATAAACTTTCCACTTCATGTCAGGGGAAAAGGTTAATTTGAGAAGGTCCATTGAGTCACTGTCCTGGAGGTTAGCATCAGCTACAGTGATTTCCAAACGGTGCAGCAGGCCTCATATGTGCGTCGGAAGAAGATAGCAGGTGAGGCTGTATGATTGAAATCCAATCAAATATTGAGAAACAGATTAAAAAAAATTCATATGCCCAAAATAATATGATTTCAAAATTTAAAATATTATAGATGATTTTTAATTGCGTGTACGAGTCCAAATATAGTTTTAAATAATTATTAACCGATTTTATCATTGTGATAATTTTGCATTATATCAAGTATTGGAGGAGAGAGTTATCAATGATAATTTTCTGACTTTGAATCCGCGGTTATCTCCCTTAAATCTTCTCCATGTTTTTTTTTGTTTTTTTTTTTAATGTACTTTTTATTACATAAAATTTGGCGAGGCGCGAGCCAATTTTCATTCCGAAAATGCAGCCTAGAAAAAAAGGTTTGGAAACCACTGAGTTATACTAATGGAAGGCAAAAAAGGTTCCCTCAATGATTAAAAGAGAACACTTTCATTTTGGATTCATTAAAATTAACAAGCTGTTCCCCGGCCGAGTTAACAATAGATTTTAATCAAAGAATAAAACAAATAGAATTTTCACTTAAATAATTCGTTAAAGATTTTGTTGTAGCATGCCTACGGACGATAATGGCTATGTCCCCATTCACATAAATACAGTAGTAAATACTGTATGTTGGTCTGCAGTTAGACATTCGTCTCCAGCTGTTCTGGTTAAACTCTCTGCCTCCGGACAGAGAAGATCCTCAGACGAGGCTATGTTGAAGGGCAGAATCTCGTCTCTGGCAACAGCTACCCGATCCCGTTTTATATGGGGTCTACGGGGAATTTTTGGACGATACCCCACATTAAATTCAGCCTTGTGCCACATCTGACCGCGTGGGGCGGTTGATAGATATCCTGCAGTTAGAGAGTCATTGTGGAATTCACTTGTTTCACTTCTAGCAGTTGACTAATTTTACGCGCTGCTGGCGAATCTTATATGTGTTGTTCTTGTCCTAAGTATTATCGTTCATTACCAAACTTCGTGTGATTATTCGATTCAGTAACCTTCCCTAGGTTATAACAGATTTCAATAAAAATAATGTAAGTTTTTTTTTGTGGACATCGAAAATTTAAATCTTTATTTGCTAAAAAGCAACAATACTGAAAATGCGTGAGAAGATCATTATTATGTTGTAAACACAATTTGTCATCTAAAATAAATGATTTTTGCATCAAAAGGTCGTACATTTATTGATGTATTTAAATATTCAACATTTAATTAAGATGTCAATAATTAACATAAGAGAAGAGTTGATGTTTAAAAATGAATATTTGTTATGCCAAATATTTGCTTTTTTCACCCTTAGTCTATGAGCTTATTGATATTCCTGCGTATTGTTTTGCATTTGAAAAAAAAACTTTTGTCATCTAAACGTTAATTTTAGTGGATACCCATATTTGAAAACGTTTAAGTGATCAAAAACTGTTGGATTAATAATAAAAAAAATCCATTACTTCTTTAGAAATTTATTAGTTTGAAAACTATGAGAATTACTTAGTTTTATCGTTTTAAAATTATATTTTGCGAACAGTATACATAGAATTTATTTCATAGTAGATGCGCTTCTAATCAGCTACTGATTAGACAAATGGTTCAATAAAAATAAAGTCGAATATTAAATTTAAAAAAGACGTATCTTTTAATAAATAAGTTCAATGATTGAGAGGAAAGCAAAGTTTTTATTGAAATGTGATGAAGACCAAAATTTCTGTAAATGGCTTTATTTTGGTTAATTATTCAAATATGGCTTCCATGATAAAATCGCTCCTGTTAATTAATATTAGTCGCCATTCGGTTAACAACAGTAAAGATTAATAACATTATTTTAATAAATCGTTTAAAATAAGTTTTATAAGTGAAAACATTTTCTTTCTGATGGTATAATGTTTATGAAGGACGTTTTATAGAAATCAGGGCATCATTTCACACCATTTCTTATAAATAAGTCGAGAGGTTAACCTATCGTTCAGCTCACGCTCCTTCCCAGTCTTTTGAACAGGAGTAGAGGTTTATCCCTTGTTTCCTGTTTAGGACTGGATTTCTAGTTTCTTGTAATGCCTCGTTCTTTTTCACTCCCAGTAGGTCATTACGTCTCAGTGGCATTATCGTCTTGCTTGGGGTTAATTAATAAAATAATCACACTACTTTCTCTTTCCCCCCCTCTCACTCTCTCTCTCTCTCTCTGTGTCTCACACACACACATACACAAACACATACAAACACAAACAGACACGAGCGCGCGGAAACACACATGTAAAAGGCTAAATCTTATAGTTCCAGGGTTATATGATATAAACTGTTTGGTCAAATTATAAGAAGTCATGGTCATATATGTTATGGTATTAGAATATGCTGTAGCAATTTGTACATGCACAATGTCTTTTAATTGGTGCGCACACAAAGTGTCGAAGGGCAAAATGACAAATGGACAAAGTGTCGAACAGATAAAGTGTCGAACGGATTAAATATCGAACGAACAATGTGTCGAATGGAGTACCTATTAATTACGGTGCATTGGCCGAAAGACCAACAAATATTAAATGTCAATACAATATTTGATTAATTTTTAGGTGAATTAAAACGTTTATTGATTAGAGGTCAAATTATAAGATTTTTTTTTATCTATCTATCTATCTATCTATCTATCTATCTATCTATCTATCTATCTATCTATTCTAGTATGTTTATATCTATCTATCTATCTATCTATCTATCTATCTATCTATTCCAATTTTATATTTAAGCTGTTTTTGTTGAAGACACAAGATTTGTTTTAATTTAATTATCATTTTATCTTGTTTTCCTATAAGAGGACGGGTATTTGGTTCTAATATGTTTTAAAATTGTCCGTACGTATATATGCTTTACGATTTTAACTATCATTGATAATTTTCAAGAACAGGAATTATATTATTTGAAATTCAAGAACATTTTTATTGTCTCTACTTTTTCATTTCGTGTTTAGAATGTTATAAAGTTAATGCATTGTTTGATCATGTTGATGATATAATTTGCAAGCTGCTTCCAATCTTTATAAAGCCTCTTACAGTAAAAATTATGTAAATTGAGCCTCTATGTTTATGTATTACTGAATACATTTGAAATACAAGTGAAAACTGAAAAAGAGGAAAATCGCCAAATTCAAATTTCTTGAAAGTAATTTTACGAATATAAAACAGAATTTACTTCATGATGATAGGTATAGAGAACTCATCTTTTTCTTCTCGGTATGAGCAACAAACAAACTATTAATCTTATTTATCCTTCTCCAAATATATCTTTTTTCCTTCGCCTCCTCCCTTTCCCCTTCTTCTTCTTCTTCTTCTTCTTATTATTATTATTATTATTATTATTATTATTAACTTAGCGAATGTTCCCGCCCGTAATAACGGGTGGCCAATAGTGAAGACTAAGTGACAACAAGTGTCCTCAATACACCAATACTCTTTGTAATATTCTTGCTGAGTTAAGTAATGCCGTAGTTTGGGTGGTTCAAACTCTTTGCCTAATATTCAGTTCCGCCTGTCTTTTTATTTAGGAGCAGCACTCCAATTGTGAGTGACACGATTATCACCATCATTTTCCATAGCTTCTTCATTTCTCTGCTTAACTATCCTATCAATTTCCTTTAGATCTACTCTATGGTCAAATGAAACAGTGAAATTCATTATCTGACTTTTTTTTTCTTTTTCCTCGATCAAATCCTGTAGCCTCTGGTCTTAATAAATAATTCGTTTTGAATCTAAGAATATTTGATTTCTTGTTCTTCATCATTATTATTATTATTATTATTATTATTATTATTGTTGTTGTTATTGTTGTTGCTGTTGTTGTTGTTGTTGTTGTTGCTGCTGCTGCTGCTAGTGTTAGTATTATTATTAGTTGTAGTATTAATCTTAATAAAAACTTCTTTCTAACGTTAAATTTCCGATCTCCCCACTTCAATAAAGAATAGATGTTAGGTCAATTCTTGATCTGTTCTTTTTCTTCTTATACTGAATTAGACTAAATTACCTAAAGTAAGCGGCACTAAATTTGAATGTTTGTTCTTAGCTATCTTAGTCAAGAGCTCTAACTATTCGTCACCTCCTCCCTGAGGTTAACAAACGTTTTTTCCTAACAAATATAAACACCCAATCAGCTCCTGAAAATATGAGTGTATTTCTTGGAAGAAAATCTTCTTCCAGGTGAAGGATGACGTTGAGAGCAATGGAATAAAAAAAAAAAAAATAACAAGAAAGAAAAAAAAAAAAACAAGAAAATGCGCATGCGTGGATGAAACGAAATCGTTAAAGCTTCATTCGAGGCGACAATTGTAGTTTTCTAAATTGCGCAAATCATGTACCGAAGTAAATAATAATGTTTCGGACATCGACATCAACCGGCTCTGCTGAAAGGAATTGCAAAGGTGCTGCTTATGATTATTTCAAATGGGGGAGGGAAACGAACTTAGGTAAATACGATAGGTCACATCTTGTGTTAGAATCGATGTACGTCTGCAAGCTGAATGGTTTAATTGGCGGATTTTAACTGTCATTCACGGAGCAAGTAAGATTTTCTAAGAAAGAATACATCAAAAGTCTCTCTCGGCAAACATAACAAAACTCTGTAAATTGTTTCGAAAACTCAGGAAAGTTGCAATGCCCTTTTACATACATCGACATCAGCTGCAACAGAATGGCCAAAGTAGTTTACTGTTTATCTACATTTACTTTACCGGTCGTCTCTCCGACCGCATCTTCCCCTCCTCGGAGTTTCCCGTTTTCTAGAACCTTGTCAGAAAACCACATATACGTTTTGGGGCATTTTTCTTTATTTTTTTTCTTTTCTTAATTTCTGTATTTGTTTTTTCTTTTACTTTTTTCTTTTTTTTACAATCCAGTTGTATAGTAACAATTTGGCTGCAGCACACACAGGACGCGGTAACTATGGTCATGCCCCGCGGCATTACCGAGAATTAAGTACAAATTTAGTGCCATCAGTCTACATTTTATTCCAGTTGATACATCCGTATGAATATTGTAGCAAAACAGAATAGAATACAATAGTCTAATGATTTGTGGCCTGAGGCCGCCGACTGAAGATATCCTGCCGATCAGATGCGCTGTCCACGTGACAGAATCTTCTATTTTGTTGTTGTTGCTCTCTGAGATGGGCGCTACATCAATGGGAGGTTCTTTTAGCCAATCCCGAAAGCCCTTGACCTTTTCCGCTAATGTCCTGTGATGAGGTTTCACAAAGGACCAAGTAAAATCAAGGTGCACATTGTACTTCCCTTGTTCACCTTTCAGATGCTTTCTCTTCAAGATTCATTAGTTGCTATCTACCTGCTTCTTTCTGACGTTGATTGTCAATGAGAGAGAGCACACTAAAGGTTGAGTCACGACAGAGGTTAACATTATCTGATTTATAGCAAAATCGGTTCGCGGCAATTATATCATGTATCCAGTTAAAAACGATAGCGTGTATCACTTTAAACAATGTCTCTCATCCAATAATATTATCTGCTCTGAAAGTTCGATCACTATAGATGATCGGGAAAGTATAGCAGTGATTTCATAAAATCTATTTAAGATTTATATTGATGTATTTTTCATCACATTTTTCATTTAGCTTTCAAATCTAAATATATAAAAGACGAGGTTTGTTTATTTTTTCAGTATTCACCGTTAAACTCGCTCATGTGCGGTCCACAATTTTACTATGTGTTATTACAGAACACAGTACAAGTTTATAACGCAAGAAAAATTCTCTTTATCGCTTTTATGGTTGTTAAACGGAAGCGACTTTTGTGATAACAATTAACAGTTCCGGTGTAAGATCAAAATTTCACTTCTATATAATAAATGCGAATACCAGTGTGTCACTGTGTCACACTTTTTCAATTAAAGGGACACAACTCTCTAACTTTTAATAACTCATGTTACAGAAATTTTAGATTCGCAGTTTTCATTACTGGAATTGTTTTCGGCGATTATTTTATGTGATATTTTTCAACGAATTTTTTTGTTCGATAATTTTTATAACTTGGAAATAAATTTGGGAATTATCGAAATTAATTGCGAAATCCAGCGAAAGTCACCCACGAAATAAAAATAATTGTTTTTACGGAAAGTAAAGATCTACGAACATCAAATTGTCTTTAAGTTAAATGGTGGTAGAAGAATTATAGTTGAACTTTTAAAAGGTAAGCTTAAATATTAATGCAATACCTAAATGCAGCGATCAATTTTGAGTCCTTCTGTAGTTTATTGTTGCCTATCACATACGGCAGCAGTATGCCTCACAAAAAGGAATCTCCGCCAACAGATGACCAGATTGCAATCAAAAGAGAGGGCTGCAGCGAAGAAAAAGAAAGTTCCGTGTAAATGAAAACCAGATCAAACAATAGCCAGGAGAGCTTCCAATGCTGAAAATAGGCAAAGACTTAAGAACTCTCAAACTCCTGAACAAGAGTTGACATCAATGCTCACTTTTATATTGAGCACTTTAGCCCATAGATATAGTATACCATAAAACAATATTTTCTCTCTCTCTCTCTCTCTCTCACACACACACACACACACACACACACATATATATATATATATATATATATATATATATGTACGAAATTGGATACTGAAAACGATATTAAGCGGCGACAGTCTGTTTCATGCTTTAATACAATCACCAGGCCTGAAAATTGCGTTGAAGCATGAAACAAACTGTCGCCGTTTGGTGTTGACCTGAGTGCATACTTTTAGATTTACATATGCTCTACTCCTGATATTGAGAAATATAGCATAACTTAAAACTATATTTTATCCTATATATATATATATATATATATATATATATATATATATATATATATATATATATAGAGAGAGAGAGAGAGAGAGAGAGAGAGAGAGAGAAAGAGTAAAGAGATTAATAATATAAGCAATACGTATCGGTCATACATCTGCATGAACTAATAAATAAGTTATGTACTTTTGCAACTTGCAAATACACTTGCAACAATATATGCATACACACAGTCAGAGATATGCATATGTGTAAAAGGCGAGGGAGGAAGTTGTGTATCAAATAAAAAAACAAATGCTTAAGAATCAAGCTTCACATTAAAAATACTGAACTCATTGAAAAATTAATTTATAATGATCCAACAATGCCAAAACATACCAAGAAAACACCAAGTCTAAAATATAAATAAAACAAGAAAAAACACTTGAATTTCAATTACTATACACACACAAGATATGTATGTCTATTAATCATTTTACATCCTATATAATAATGATAAGTATAAGTGATCAATATGAATCTGCCAGAATTTGATGAGGTCACCTTTGAATGTAACATTGATTTGCTTTATCTCAGTGCAAAATGATTGGCCAACGAGGTTTCTAATAATTTCTGTATTAATTATAGGTTTCTGCTTATGACCAATTGATGCCCACCATCCCCAAAGTGGGACGGTATGTATTAATGTTACATCTTTTTGCGACTCTTAAATATAGACAACAAATTTAAAATGGCCTACGTTTCCTATTTGATGGCAATGTATAAAAATGTGACATCGAATCTTATTTAGAAGGTATGTAAAAATTAAGCAGGGATTATGTGGAAGGTATTACAGTTTTATTATCACTGAAATATTATCACTATTATCATAATAAAATTATTAGTCATTGCAAAATTGATGAATAGAAAAAAATTACTAGAAGCTAATAATAAGCATGAATAAAATGGTAGACTTTAAATATGCCACGACACACACGTACGAGAGTTGTTCTTAAAAAATGTCTCCTGATATGTTGACCAAAAAAGTCACAGGCAAATGTTGATGATAAGGTGGTAGTAGAGGCTGAAAAGCCAATTCCTGTTGTAGACGCCTGCTCAGGCATATCTGTGTTCAACATCTACAGAGCCCACCTGTGGTTTATATTGCAACTATGCTGAGCGGGCCTTAGTTACAGTTACTGGGAGAGAGCGTATCATCTAGCGTGCTCAACAACTTGGACAAAGCCAGTAAGCTCACACCCTCGATCACGATGACTTGTGACTTCCTGCTAGCACAACGACGGTCTATCTAATTTTACTTATAAGGCTTTCAAAAGGTGCCACACGCTGGGATCACATTCCTTATCAACTATGGTAAGATCTATGTATGTGTGTATGTATATATGTGTGTATATATGTATTTGATCGGGGATGGTAGCACTTGTTAGCGTCCCAGCTACGGGAAAATAGTGAACCCCGTGGATGATGGTCACTCATCGACACCAATAAGAACCACTGGGAATGAGAAACCAATGGACTTGTTAGGACATCTCTCCATGGTACAATAGCAACCGATGATAGTGCTCGGGGTGTGGGATTGACCCTATCCAACGTCACTTTAAAGAAATCACGCACAGATATTGCACGATGATTTGGGGGATCATACTGGATGGAGCGTAGCCTTTACCTCAAAAGACGTGACTGTTATGGTGTGTCATCAGTTTTACAGACATTACAATAAGGGCTCTAGAATTGTACCTTGTGAAAAACAATGCGAATCATTGACCAGGCTTAAAATTCATGTCTGTGCGTGGCACGGGTGAATCTTTAAGGAATGTTGTATGATGGCTATAACGAGAAGGTAGCCATCAATGCATATATACATACATACTGCGAACATATCTTCATGACATGATGACGACACTGCCAGTGTCTTACCATCAAACTGTTCGAATCGCAAACCTCACAGGCATTGTATGCTTATTGACATTGGATTAAGGTTATCTGATCCTGAGAATTCAAAGTGTTGTTTCCAGAAATTGTTGAAGGAAACCCTTCATATAACCGTAACATGCTGGTAATCATCCTCAGACAGCAAGTGAGAAGCCACTATAGACATAATAGCCCGTCATCTGGCACTGCTATTAATTAAACTGTTTACTAAAATTCTCACAGTATAATGTTCGATGTATGCGATTAAGGGAGAACTGTTAAGGGCATTGACAAGAAAGTTGATTATATGATTATTTTAAAAAAAATATTTGTCAATATTTGTCAATATGTGTCCTGTAAAATGAATGTTTTTTCATCAGTAAACTACGGGTTTATTGATTTACCTTTCGCTCTTTCTCTCTCTGTCTGTATCTCTTTCTCTCTCTCTCTGTCTGTCTTTCTCTCTCTCTCTCTCTACATATATATATATATACAAATGAAATATAATTACACTGTACGTGACATTTAATTTAAAAGATATATATATATATATATATATATATATATATATATATATATATATATATATATATATATATATATATACAAAGAGAGAGAGAGAGAGAGAGAGAGAGAGATAGATTCACGCAACTTCAACATTGAGGACATCAACATCATCAGTTGCTAGTATACCATAACGTTACATTATAATTTTCCTTCTCCTAGCAGATATCTTAACAAGTTTATTGGTCTATGTCTCCCACTGTCGTTCAAGTCGTTTGAAGATCGTGTTGCGTGGAACTCGAGTCAGGACTAGAGACGTCCATTCATAGGATTTAACGTTAGTAAGCGTATTTTGCTCGGTCTAAGCAATCTGGGATTCGAACACTTTACTGAATATGTAAATTTGCTTTCTGGCCTTTTTTTCTCTTTCTTTTTCAGTAATATCGTCTTTATTCGAGACTGTATCTGAATAAGAGTTTTAGGTTTTCGCAAGTTGTCCGTTGGTTCTACCAACGGTTTTTGTTTTTTTAATATTATATATATATATATATATATATATATATATATATATATATATATATATATATGAAGAAAAATATACGGAAAAAAACAAACAAAAATCCTAATATGCAATTATGCTGTTTTAATGTTAATATAATGTCAACGTCGAACGTTTCGGTCTAGTGGATCATCTTCAGGACATGTTCATAAAACATAATTAACATTAAAAGATATTTAATTCAACATGAAAAGACGATGGACATAAGAGTAAGATTAATCAAAACAAACAACTGAAAATTTTTCAAGATCAGTGTTCTGTTTCAATTCAGTTGTCTGTTTTGATTAGTTTTACTCTTATGTCCATCGTCTTTTCATGTTGAATTAAATATCGTCTACTGTTAATTATGTTTTATGAATATGTTCTGAAGATGGTCTACTAGACAGAAACGTCCGACGTTGACATTATATTAACATTAAAACAGCATAATTGCATATTAGGATTTTTGTTTGTTTTTTCCGTATATTTTTCTTCATACTGTCGGATCTATAATCCATATATTTGCTTACATACATACATACATACATGCATACATACATATATATATATATATATATATATATATATATATGTATATATATATATATATATATACGGGACGCTCCGAGACAAATTACACTGAAATAAATAGAAAGTGCAATAAAGTTGTTAGATAAAACACGTTTTCAACGCCACGATGATGCTGTAAAGAAAAAAATATTGCCCGTGTATTCCATTTTTCTTTGGGTCAAAAATACATTGTTATAGGCATCGCTGTCGTCACTGCTAAAACTCATTCTCTGCTGCTTAACTATGCTTATGTCCATCATACGCCTATGAAAATATGAAGCAGTCTGGACAGTTTAGTCATGGTTAGCGATTAGACTAAGCATATATATTGATTGGTTTTCTCCATATACATAGAAATTAATATTACGAATGTATATGCTTATAAAACTCCGTAAATTTCAAAATTAATTATTTCAAAATTCGCTTGAAACAAAACTAGGTGCTTTAATCTATTCTTATTTCTATAAATTGAATTGAAGTTTTTAGCTTCTGTTTTTGAAATATGAGAACTCTTATGTAGCGATGGAATCATATTTTTTTAAAATAATTATAATATATATATATATATATATATGTAATAGAGACTCAGGTTCAAACCTTGCTGAATGGAAACTGCCTTTAGCAAAGGCTCTCGAAAACCCAGGTCGGTAGCGACAATTACACTGTTTACAAAAAATTAAATAAAATATAAAAGTAGACTAGGGATGTATAATCCATCACGTGCATTTATCGAATATAATGTTTACAGCAATAAAATATTGTTAGATTATCAAAAAAAACTCCATTAATTCCTTAGAAATTACTTTGTTTAAAATTTGGATGCGAAAATAATGTTAGCAGCTTCGAAAAAATTGAACAGGAGGTGTGTTTTCCTTCATAGGAGTGACTGAGCCTTGCTTCACCGGGAAATCACTTCAAAAATCAGCTACGGTGGTTCCCCATATATGGGGTGACACAGGTTCGAACCCTGCCAAAGAGTATATAGTTTTTATTAAAAACTCTTGGAAACCAAGACCGTTCAACGACATTAACACTGTTTAAGAAAAACGAAACAGAGATGTAGACTCAAACATGTACCAGATATAAAGTTTATAGTAATGAGAAATATGTGTATGAGAGTTGGGGCTGCCTAAATGTGAAAACCGTTGTTCTTTTCAGAGAATAGTTACAGAGTCTAAGATTAGTCCTCTGTGGGACTGATGTTTGCTTGAACAAGCTCTGCATGTATTATAACACTTCGTACTATCCACCTCCAGTGACTAGAGAAAATAACAGACACAATAAGCTATAGGGGTTCGAGCCATTCTCAGTAACATTATATGTCCATTCCAACACGAATATCTTCATCCTTTCATTTTCTAAAATTGACATATTTCTGTAAATAACTTTTGCACAAAATGCGGCACGTTTTTCCATAACGAAAAGTCCTTAAAAAAAAAAAAAGAAAAAAAAAAAAAAAGCCAATTAGCCTGGAGTTGTCATTTTGATGATGAATTTATTATTTTATAATTCCAAATGATTTTGTCTCTCCAATTCGCGAATTTTCTATATTGTTGTGCTTAATAAGGAAGTAATTAAGTGACATTTTTTTTTGTTTAAATCTTCGGAATTATTTTATTTTTGTTTCATGACATTCAGTTTCGATTTCTGAAATTCAGTTCGTGACAAGCAAACCCAGAAAGCAACTGATTTTCAGTAAGTAAAAATATATAAAAACTCATGACAAACGACTTGTTTGTTTCTGCGATATAATACATTCTTCATGCGTACAAAGAGAGAAAAGGCGGGAAAAATGTATTAAAGTGTTCACACGCCTATAAAGTAAGAACAGGTATTTTAAGACAGGTAGAAGTGAGTAAATCTTTCGTCGACCAATCTGTTCGGAAGCAAAGTGTGACGCGAAGAAAAACCGAATCGTTCTTCCTTAATTCCACACTTGGTAATTGCCAGGGTTGCGGACCGCGTCAACTTTCCGTCTGCTGTGATCAGTATGTGGAAAAAGATAGGCGTTTACCCTAAAGACTTGCAAATGGTGACGAACGTCCTCGGAGAATGGCTTGGTTGGTCCCATAATTGGCATTTGATCTGCACAACACCCGGGCAGTCGAATGAACAGGCGGCGTGCTAAGATAATGGAAATATGATATGCTATGCATACCGATATTGGATCAGCGAGCTCGTTTGGCTGTCCAGCTGGGAGGCACGTGATCTCCGTCCGCCATACTTTTATTTGCTTTTCACTCTGACTGTAATAATCATCACTTGACCACACTGACCACTGGTTTGTACATTTTCTCACTTCTTTTCCTGTTCGCAGTCACCGTGCAGCTAATTCTGATGCTTGGCCTTCGCTCGACATAAAAGCATTATAAGAAATAAGAATCATAATGGATGACAGGGCAGCCTAATTTTGTTGCGCGCGTACATTTCCACGCAGTGATTCCTGTGACCAGACCAGCGCCAATGGCAAATAATAACTGTCGTTGTGCTAATAACGACAATGACACACGACTTTATAAGTCCTTGGTTCGATTATTTACATTAAACCAAACTGGTCAGAGTCAATCAAAAAAGCATTACATCACAAAAACTTTTTGCACCAAGTCGACAGGGCAAAGCAATCTAAAATAATAAAAGCCATATTTTAAATGATCAGCTATGTGGACGAACGAATCACGATGCACATTGAGAGCAGTTGAGAAGACTGGATAAAGATTGAAGGTTATATCTTTTGTGTTAATTAAGTCACAAGCATCATCATCCAACCATAATAATTTCCGGGAAGAATATTCTAATTTGGAATAACAAACGTGATAAAAGTTATTTACACTCTTTACATTGTTCGGACTGTTGTCTTCATCTTTATTGTTATATTCACGACGTTTCGGTTATTGTACGCTCCGGCCTTCTTCAGTCCACGGTTGATGTTGAAACTATATTGAATGACTGAGATGGCAAGCCATAATTCTGTTCTGAGAATTCAGTTCTTAATATCAGTTGCACGCTTCTATATTACTCTATTCACAGTATTTCTTTTAAATTGTTATGGTGAATTCCTTCATTCTCATTTACATCGAATTACTTAGAAGCTTCTTCTTGCTGTAAATCTTTGATTGTTATCCCAGGGTTTAAGCTAATAGAGGAAGTTTCTTGTAGTGATCCACGTAAAACTGTGGCTTTATTTATCCAAACCGAATTCCATTCCAATGAAACATTTTACTGTTGTCAGGAGAACCTCCAGTTTACTGTCATTCCTAACATACAATTTTAAGTAATTCATGTAAAATGGCCTATTTTCTTTTGAGATATCTTATATTTTTATAATATCTTATATCTTTATTTGATATCTTCATATTTATCTTATAGCTATATCCCATTCTGTTAAGTCCGCTGGTTAATGATATTAGGAATATACAAAATAGTAAAGGAGACAAAGAGTCACATTGAAATATTCCTATGTTGATGTTTATTTCACCAGACTTATAGACACCATTTATATTACTGAGTTGAAGTGTTGTTTTTTTTACATTGAAGCAGTTTTTTTAAGATCATCCTATTAATAAGTAATTGCTTTTTACGTCCGTAAGAGTCACATTTGCACACTTTTTGTTCAAGAGGTAGCATGTCATTTTTTCTAAGAAGGAATATATCTGTTTTGCCAGAATAGATGACAACAGTAGTAGGAAGACATATAATTGGTCTGTAGTTTTGGGGACATTTATATCCCCATTCTTGGGTAGAAAGAAGATAATTCATTTGCACACCCATACCAGAATTTTATTAGGATCATTGAAGTTCTTTGGTAAGTGTTCTGAGTGCTATATTTAGATAATAGAGCAAAATGTTAGGAATTTCATCTATTCCTGAAAATTTTCAGTTGTGTGCTTTTTTCAGTGTACAATCAGCATCCTCTTCTGTGATTCCCGCCCATGCTTGTTCTGGTTTATTCTTCATCCGTTCTACCTCTTACGTAATCCAATCCGCTTCTTTGTCATGTTCTTTAGGGAAAGCCCATATTTTTCCCAGAACTGCTTCCATTTTTTTTTTTTTTTTTTTTTTTTGTTATCACTTCAATTTTTTGTTTGCCTATTTCTTTGTAAAATTTCTTCGCATCGGTTTGAAAGATTTTGTTTTATCTGTAGAATTTTGATCTTTTTACATACCGTCTGATTCTTTCAGCCTTCAGTTATATTGTTTGCTTTATTTATTATTATTATTTCCTTTCTGTTGTATACATACTTTTTTGCGGGACCCAACCAGAGACCTAAGGTCAGAAATGGTTTCATGACATTTTCCACTGAGCATTTTTGTAAAAAGAAACAGTCTATGATCACAGATATTTTATATAGATAAAGCCTTTCGTAAGGTGTGGGCTGTACTTGTGACTACAATTTTTTGTATTTCTTAACGCTTAGGCTAAAAGGAATCCCTTCAATGACACTATCGGAACCTTTTCCAAACTATCCGAGTACTCCAACTACAACTGGATGTCCTCATATGCTACATTTTTGAGATTTCGATTGCAAGGTCCTTGTACTTTGATAGTTTTTTAAAATCTTCAAAGATATATTACAGCTTGCAGGGACTGCCATGTCAATAAAAAATCACATTCTGTTGTTGTGGTCTTTGATCACGATGTCTGGGCGATTAACTTTGATTGATATATCTGTGGGTATTGTAAAGTCTCACAAAACTGCTACAGGTCCTATCGCCGCAACCGGATCTGAGTGGTGTTCATACTAATTTCTTCTGTAAAAGTTACATATTTTCCAATGCAGATATTGGCCCACTCTATCATGCCGGCCTTTATATTCAGTGGGTGACATTAACGTGCAACCTGATACAAGATGGTCAATTGTTTCTGGATATTTATTACAGAGTCTTCATTTTGGGCTAACACGATTTTTCAGTATAAGTGTTTGGTAATTTCTAGTTAGCAAATAATGGGGGGGGGGTCCCTGTGCAGCAAGAATAAAACCTTCAGTTTCATTTTCACCCCTTCACTACGTTAGTAATGATGAGTCCGAGGTTTTGTCTACATCAGCTTGTTTGGTACGGGTAAATATTGACCGTGAAGAGATTCGTTTTGCCATCGTTTTTGTATCTGGTCCACTGCATTTACTTTTGATTTCTTTTTTTAAGTTTTTTGTCGTTGCAACCACTTGAAATTCCTTTTATTATTATTATTATTATTATTATTATTATTATTATTATTATTATTATTATTATTATTAAACAATTAAGTGTGCTTCGTTTTTGCCGTTTGGTTATCCGAGGTTCGATTCCCGTAATCAGTTTATGCTGTTAAACGCATATTAAGATGACAGTGAATTCTTGCTTGAAAATTTGTTAAAGAATCGTCATTTTGATAAAGCCTTAAATGAAATGAATCTTTCTTGGTAGGGATACAAATTATTTGCTTCGAAAAATAAGAACGTTTTGAAAAGGTAAAAAGAGATTTATAGAAACCAATATTGCATGATTATTAACTATAATTGCACTTTCTACAGCATTCAGATTTTACAAAAATATTTCAGTAGTCATCTTTCAACAAAAGTAGAAGAAATTGCGATTTCATTGAAACTATATATTGAAGACTCTCTGTCTCTGTCTCTGTCTCTGTCTCTCTGTGCGTTCGTGATCACTTCTTTGGAATGATCAGATTTATTTCAAGTTCTTGACCTGATCCATTTCTACAAATCTGAGCAAATGACCAAGCATCAGATTTTATAGGAATTTTTGGTCCGGACCTGAACATTTCAGAACCGTATTCTATAGCAATACACACGGACTTGTCGTAAATATAATCAGTTATTATGTTGTTAAAAGGTTCGTTTGACATATTAAATAAAAATAAAATATTTCTTTTTATTTTTAGCTATAATTTTATAGAAGAAAATATTAACATTTTGTTCAGTTCTCTGTTATCATTTTATAGGCATAGGCATTCCACCTCCAAGAACATTTTATCATTTTAATAAGTGTGTGTATTTTCTCTCTGCTTAGCGTATAATGGAATATACATTAAGAGAGATTAACATAACCAGACTGGTACAAATGACTTTAAGTGGTTGATTTGGATATTTTGAATATGTCGCCTCTATCTTGCCTGTAGTATAATTGATTATTATCAAGTAATATCTCGATTTAATCGCTGTCCATCTCAACTGGTCTATTTGACCGTGGAACATCGTTCAGCGAGACATCACCGGCATGAAACTTCAAAACCATATTTAAAATATTCAATCATCAACCTCCCCAATGAATTGCCAAAATCTTCTTTTTTTTTCATTTGTATCCGAATTTTAACTTTCTTCTATCTATATATAAAATTCGGTGACTTCCGTTAGTCCGTCTGTCCATCACACTCTCTTAAATAGCCATACATTGACCGATTGAAACCAAATTTTGGAGAGATGTGCAAACAGATAAGGGGTAAAATGTACAGTTGGATTTACTAGGGTGTGTAGATTAGTACAATAAATTTTCATTATTTTATTTTTAACATACAAAGTACTCCCACTACTTAAAAAAACAATTTAATGATTAAAATAACAAATACTCATTTAATAATGCAACATTGTTTTTTCCCATACATTTTCTTTAAGTTTTATATATACAAGAATTCAGTTTCCAGTTCGCCCCGCGTTTGCGAGAACTATAAACAAATCACAAGTCCAATCGCATCAAAATGCTGGAATTTATCTCCAGAAATAAATATTTACGCATGGTCAGTCGTATTTTGAATGCTCAAGTGTAAGAAAACTTAAGAATTTATTCTTCGTTGTTAAAAAGGTTAAGAATAAATTTTCTTAAAAAATATTGTTTACCATGAAGTCCTATAAAATTAAATTAAATTAGAGAAATTATTAAATCGTAGGGCTTTTGTCAAATCAGCTTCTTCAAATTTCATCGGTTGGTTTGTGAAATAAAACGAAACTTAAAGTTTGTAAATCTGGACAAAAATATTAACGATAACTTCAACAATACTAAATGCCGTGAGGATTTAAATACGCTGAGGCTTATCGCAAAACAATTTTAGTAAAATAAAATGCACGATATGCCAAAAATGTTTATCTCAATAAGCAAAAATCGGTCAAATTTAACAATTTCAAAATATAATCAATAACTTTTTGAATCAAGATAGTTGAAACTAAATTTTCTTCATGGCATCATGGTGACTAAAAATGTAACTGAAGATAAAAAAAATATATATCATTTCATGCTGTATTTTTTGGCTTTCGTTTACATTCATACGAAATGACATGAACCGTCTGCAATCGGATTTTGGAACTGTTTGGTAAAGTTTCTCTTCTTTTGTCTTATCTGTGAAGTCGTTTATTAAAAATGAGCACACATACAAATACGCATAAAAGTAAAATCCATCTAGAAGTGCATCCAAGCGCATGCGCAAATACCGATTTGTATGCTCAGGTTAAATAGCACTTCAAAAACTAATCTTCTTTTTCCTGTCGGCCATCAGAATGAGTCTATAGACTTGACAGTATTTAATGAGAAGCAGATATTTCATTACAATTTTTTATGAGCTGAATTTTTTCCACTGCTTCATTATATATTTTATTTGTCTTGTTTTAATCCTGTGACTTTCATCGTCCAATTGTTTCTATCGTAATTTATTCCCAAAAGCAATGTTAAGTGTTTCATTCCGTAATCACCATATATGCTCTATTACATTAAGCATTAACCTTTTTTTTTCACTTTTCTTGGTTCTTAATATACTTCTTATTGATAGAAATTCAGTGCTTTATTTTATTAGTAGTCACCATTTATTTATCGTTAATTTTTTACATTTTATTTATCTAGATATTTTAGATTTTTTTAAATTCTCTCCGTTGCATTTTTTCATACATCAGTATGCATATATATATATATATATATATATATATATATATGTGTGTGTGTGTGTGTATGTGTGTGTTGATACTTTTTATTAGTCGATTTAATTCCATATAGTTTATTTACTTGTTTTCCCATCTGCTCGTCAAAATTCTCTTAAATTGATTTTTTTTCCTTCTAATTAACATTTCCATCATAATTGCAAACTAATGAAAATACGTTTTTGGTAACTTTTACCTGAAATTAGATTTCAATCCAATTACGAGCATATTTTCATTTTTACTTTTCGAATGAAATATATTTTTTAAAAGTTATTTCTTTATATTTGTTTCATTTCTGTCTTTAATTTATATTTCATTGTATTTATTTTATAAATTCGTGAACTTTGTTTTTTTTTTTTTTAATTTTCTGTTTTTTCATCTGCTTCTTAGGATAGTACTAATTTTTTCTGTTTTTCTTTTTTTCAATTAATTTTTCTACTCTGACTTTTAATTAACGCAAAACACATTTTCGGTCGCATTAAATGAAATGACTTTGCTATTAAATAACGACGAATTTTTCACGTCAGCAGATATCTACCCTTGCAGGCACGATTCACTTTCAGAGCATTGATCAAGAATCTGAGTTGAGTGTGTTTTTTTTTATTTACCATTTATCTCTAGAAAGGAACGCAATAATTTCACTTGGCTGAAATAAATATTTTCTTCGAACATTGTTCTTGCATTTTGAAAGACATCAGACACAAACTAGAGATTGAACCCGTGCATTCACGATGAGAATACATTGCTTATCATCTTCAATATTACATCTAGCTAGTAGCTTCAATCAGAGCAGATGACTGTATTTTTTAAACGTTTGTGTAAAGTAATGTTGTCAGTGGGTGCAATGACGTTTTCAGTTCAGTAAGCTATCACAAAGAACATAATCATTTTTAGGCTTACGGCCACATCACGTTGAAAAACCGGTTCCCCATCGATCACCGAAGTTAAGCTACGTCTAGCCTAGATGGGTGACCGCTGGAATTGGAAGTACCAGGCACTGTAAAGTTGGATGTTAGGATGGTGTAATGTATAGTGACTTGTAATTGTTAATCGAACCGCTGAGTTCCAATTCCAGTTGGGTTCGTTATATTCGCTCACGCGCAAATAGCCTTGGGAAAGGTATAAATCCACCTCTTCTTCCCCAGCTATGGGTTAATTAGTAAGACTTGCATCATCAAAACATTATTTCCACAAAAAATAATTCACAATCTAAAACTATTTGTTGGCTTTAAATAACCTTCAAAGGGTTGATAAGCTGTAGAAAATGAATTAATCAAGCATAATCAGGTCTCTTCCTTCCTCTCACACATTAAAATTTTGTATTCAGACAATGTTAACTGAATAGATATTTACCAGGGTTAGATTACCAGGGTTAGATTACCAGGGTTAGATAATGTGTATGGCTCAATCGATGAGGAATGAATTTCTCATTACTTATATTTTGAAACTATTTTGTTAAATAAATGCCAAATGGGAAATGTTATATAGATATTTTCAATACGAAAATAGATTTGGCATTATTTGTGGTCATCTATTGAGAACGAAACGAACATTTAATGGCTTGTAAAATCAGTGCACAAGCCACTACACTAGAAACAGAGAGCACTTATAACAAATATTCTAGGTGGATATATGCATAGGGGCGTAAAATAGTGAACATACATGTTCGGGTCGCCTATGTAATGTCTAAGCAGAAGAATGAAACTGCAGATAAACACACACACACACATATCTATCTATCTATCTATCTATCTATCTATCTATATATATATATATATATATATATATATATATATATATATATGACAAAGTGGAAAAAAGCTTAGAGTGATGGGTTTCGTCCTTTAGGTCTTCATCGGAATTAATTTCTCACGTTGACGCGACTACACATGCGCACAAACGAGAGATTTTAAATTTTAGATTTGTTTACTTTTTATATCATCTAGCCGATTTCATTTAGATTATTTTTGTTTCTATCACTTTCGTTATTAGTTATCCTATTCTGTGATAATAGAAGATCTGATAAGAATGGTGAAATGTTGTAAGACCCAGGGTGCAAATTTACAGCCGATGAGCTTGCGATCAAGGTACTCTCTAATCATTTTCCTCTTAGTGAATTGTTTTCTCCTTTGATCAAAGTAGCATTTTTATGTCAAAATTGTGGTCGGTCTCGTTACGATGAGCAGCTAATGCATTTAATGTATTGTTTTTTAAAATGCCCCTTCAGTGTTCAGATAATCTTTTATTTAGATTCCTGTAGGTTTCTCCTATGTATTTTTGTGACACTTATTACAGGCGTTACAGTAAATCAATACTTTCTTTTTGTTTTTTGGTTTTTTTCATTATTAACAAGTAGCAAACCAATACTATTTCTATGGAAGATAAAAGTGGAGTTTTCCTAATTAGTACAGTTATTTTCCCGATGATATTTTCATATCTTTTACTGAGCTGAAATAGGCCTGGACATAAAATCAGAAACAAAATGGACCTTTAAACAATGACTGTAATTGTATTGAAATGACTTTCATTTAAAAAGGAGATCATTTTAAAGAGAATAAATATGATGGAAAAAGCAATATTATCTTATAAGTTTATATTGAGATTCAATTTCATAACTTCAATATAAATATAATACTTATCTATGTTTTCAGGTCTGAGTGTGCTTTTATCTTCCTGAACTCTGTTCTTTTCTCTTCACTTCTCACTAAAGCATTTTCATTCTCTTCTACGCCCAGTTATCCTTTGGCGTTCAAGTGGCATTATTGCCTTCCTTGGAGTAAAATGATCGATATATATATACATACATATATAAATATATATATATATATATATATATATATATATATTGGAGCGTCCGCTATATATATGTATATATATATATATATATATATATATATATATATATATACATATATATATATATATATACATATATACATATATATATATATACATACATATATATATATATATATATATACATACATATACATATATATACATACATATATATATTTTGGAGCGTCCGCTATATATATATATATATATATATATATATATATATTGTTATCCACAGACAGACTGTTTCGCCGTATCACAGCTCATCAGTGTGGCTAGACATTGCCTCAAGCCGGGATCGAACCCCGACTAGATTATACCCCTACGCTATCAAGGTGAATTTTTGCGTATTTACTCTTTTGAATTATATATATATATATATATATATATATATATATATATATATATATATATATATATATATATATATATATATATATATATATATATATATATATATATATATGTATGTATAAATGAAATTGGTTGTATAAGAATATGGCGGAGTAAATATAAAGGACAAATTGGGAAATCTTTTACTTTGACATGATTCTCCAATGAATCACTTTTTATAATTTACGTACCCTACCTTCTTTCATTATTATTTCTGCTCATTCCCTATCCTGATTCTGTTATTTGCGATTTATAAACCATGGAAAATAAATAAATAAAAATGCCGTTTCTCTAGTTAAAGTAAAAAATCAAGCGTTCACACGCTTAACGGAAATCACGTTTCGTCTCGTTAACGTTGACTTTCTTTATGAATTTAATTTTACTGATGAAGCCAAATAATGGACATGTCAAATTAAAAAAAAACATTTCTAATATATTTACCACATGCACATCGGCATTGTATATATGCATCTGTTTACGTGTCTATACAGACAAGTGTAACATTTACTGGGAACAATCAGCCTGCATGCAGATAGAGAATGTGTACCGCGAATACACACAAATAGAAAGAGAAACATTTTATCACCAGATTTATTCAACCTATACCCCCAGATCCTTAGGATGAGAAGTTCTTTGTCCATACTCACCAAACTTAGCATATACAGATGCCCATTTGTTAAGCATTTAAAAAATGGCAGAACATTCAGAAAGAAAGTTGAAAAGTGTTATATTTTATCTGAGAAGAGCCCATATTCTTTTAAAATGTTGAATTAAGTAAATTTTTGATAAATAATATTTAATATGAATTTGTTTTTATATTATTTATTGTGAAGCATAATTACTTTCCGCTTAAACTAATATATTTACAGAAACGCTCGTTGTCGTACAGCGTGATTGGTGCGCACTTTATGTTGGTCATGGAAAGATGACCAATATTTAAATTATTCGGACTATTGTCCTCATCTTTGTTGTCATATTTGGCACAACGTTTCAGGTAAGGTATGGTAAGGCTTCGAGAAAGCAGTAACACGAGGGGAAGTGGAAAAATCAGGCATGGCTGATCACATATGGAGAGAAAAGGGAGATTACCACCCTCTGCGGGATCAGGTTGAGATCATAGACAAAGAACATCATTGGAAAATTCATAAACTTAAGAAATCAGCACATATGCTAGGCCACAAAAATCTCCTGAGCCGACCAAACGTAAAAATGAATACAATATGGGAACCAGTAATAACGAGTACCAGAGAAAAGCAATAATAAAAATTCCAATACGAGCCCTGGTAAAAAAAAAAACAAAAAAAAAACAAATAAATAAAAAACAAAAAAACAAGATAACAGCATAAATTGCAATATGAGCACTGGTAAAAATGGTTGCTGAAGACATTAAGTTTATAAGTCCCAGAAATTCATAAACAGATGTCCTTAAGGACACATGGCACAGTGGATAAAGACGTTGGTTAGCTCCAGTGACAGGACCCAAAGAGTGCGAGATCAATACCTGGTTAAGGCAGTGGGGAACTTGGAGAAGTGAATTAACAGACATGGCACATGGAACTAGAACAGTCTACCCCAGAGAGCAAAATAAAGCGAAGAAGGTCGAAACGTTGTGATAAATATGGCAACAAAGATGAGGATAGTCCGAATAATGTAAATAGTGTACATAATACCTCATCCTAGAAATATAGACAGATACGGAAAGTTGAACTCAAAAAATTATTAAATTTGGTCTATTTCAATATGACTATTATTTTCGAGGTTAAAACATTTTTCTGCTAATGTCAGGGAAAATGTATTTTCAAAATTATTAATCACCTGCTCTTTTATGAATCATCATGCTGGCGATCAACAATCATTATTTATTATAATATATTATCATTATATCTCAGAAGAAGTGGAGTTCATGCGAAAGACATTAGTTCAGAATAAAGACAAGCAACCTATACCGGTTTTCGAACCCTTTACCGATTACATTACTGTGTTAATTTTTCTTCAATCAATAAAAGCATTTAAATATACATTTCTACTAGTAGCTCATAACATTTGAATGCCTTATTTTCATTATCGCCATACGTTCAATTCTGTATCTCTTCTCATACCGGGTTCATGTGAATGCGACAACTTACATTACAGTCCTGAACGACCATAAATAGTAATACTAAAGTACAAGTACACTGGTGAATATTTAAAACAGTAAAAATTAAGCAAACTGATTTTCTGTTTGCAAAGATATATGTGTGCGCATGTATACTCATTTATATATATGTGTGTCTGTGTGTGTGTGTGGACACCTCGAGGTGATGTAATGGTTAGCAAGCTTGTCTCGCTAGCTCAATTACAAATAAGTAGTAAGTTCGATCCT
Organism: Acanthosepion lycidas; assembly: GCA_963932145.1. Lineage (NCBI taxonomy): Eukaryota > Metazoa > Mollusca > Cephalopoda > Sepiida > Sepiidae > Acanthosepion > Acanthosepion lycidas. The sequence continues at coordinate 75,556,928 of OZ010576.1, forward strand.
CACTGGGTGCCCTTTACTTTCGGCCTTGTGTCACATCCAAGCTACGCTTGAAAATCACTATGTGTGTGTGTGTGTGTTCTAGCGTAAATACAAGCGTGTACAAGACATATGGTAATATTACCAGTTTCCTTATAGGGAAACATTCAGCATTCAATAACTGTTATACTGGAACACACCTATTCTATAGTTAATAGACTCTCCCACCTATAATAAGTAGGAGTAGTAGTAGCAGTCGCTCAGGGAGTGGGTCAGTCAGTCGATGTCGGACGCCCGTTAGTCAGATATTAAAGTATTAGGTTGGTGCAAAAATAATGTCGTTTTCTCACATAGTAACATATGTGAGAAAACGACATTATTTTTGCACCAACCTAATATCAGCCACCCCAACTAGATTACTGCGTCATTACCTATTACATCAAGTTCCTAACATTTTGTACGTCGAACCTATTTTAGGACCGGCTTAGTACAAATACAAGCCTCCATTGTGAAACCACTACATAACAATAACCGAGCAGACAATGCTACTTGAACTTTATAAAATCCTTCTTTTAAAAGGACATAAATGAGCGAGCATAAACTACCCTATTTTAGTTGTTGCTGGAAGTCCTCAAGTGATGTGGTTTCTGTTATTTGATAAATATGCTTAAATTTATAGACGCGCTTCTTACTGTCGACAGCTGAATTATATAGAATAAAATATATTGAGCCGTTCAAAGGTTATCTGTAATCTTGGAAGGATGTTATTTTACCTTCAAGTTTCGCTCAAAAATATTCTATTTTTTGCTGCAAAGATCTTTTCGCAAAAAGAAAGGAAGCCATTCCGAGAAGAATCTCTGTTCATACCTATATACATTTATAGTAACGTCTTAATTCAATTCATGCCATTGAACTTAGCAAAGGTATGAATTGTAGGTAACTATACATGTGTTTGTATATTAAAGTGTGTACATACACACTTGCCCAAACACTTTGATTGGTTGTATAAATGATAGAAATAAAGGTAATAGCAAGTGATTGAGCTTTTCACAGGTCACGATAAACTTTGCCGCGTCCATAGCTGGAGACAGCTGTTGGTGGTGGTTGCTTTTTTATGTTCTGACTCGACCGCCATTGTAGTCAGTGTTATTGACCTTAGGTAACAGATGCGTCCTGCGAAATTTTCTTTTTTTTACCATTGTCTGGTACTTCAATGTAGAAAAAGGCGTTGTTTCTCAGCTGAACTTGCAATTTTCTCAGTTTTCGTAATCTGAATTTGTTTCATTTTCAATAGACGTAAATTTGTAATAGTTATTATCCATCCTAATCATGAGCGAGCATAAACTACCCACACATGTGTTTTTATCGCTAGCTTTCTGTATACATTACTTCCAATGTTTTTGTGTGTACACACATATACACACATGAACAAATCTGTTATCTGTAGGTATCTAGACACACTTAACCACATTCTCTCTGTATTCCATCCACTCGAGCAGCTTTTTCCGCGAACCTCTGCCCTGTGGAACTGGCTCCCATTTTGACCACTAAAATCTTAACCTGTTCAATGTTAACCGTTATCGTCCACACGTATACAGACAAATGGCCTCCAGACGTAACCCTTTACCTCGAGTGGCTTCCGGGCCTTGTAAAAGGTGAACCCAGCTGTAAAAAAGCCACACACGCATACACACACACACATACACAGACATATATATATATATATATATATATATATATATATATATATTAGGTTGGTGCAAAAATAATGTCGTTTTTCTTTTGAAGTTGAAAGTAAAAAAAACGACATTATTTTTGCACCAACCTAATATATATACATATATATAAGATTGGTGCAAAAATAATGACGTAATAATGTCGTTTTTTGACGTATTTTTTAACGCCAATAAACGACATTATTACGTCATTATTTTTTAAGCAACCTAATATAAAGACAAACAAACACATAAAAAAAATAGGTGATATGTTATATCATTGAAGCCGATAAAACATGACTCCAAATCTTCAGACCTGTAAATCAATATGCATATGCAGGTATCTCAAAAATATTTTTACAAATTTTCGGGGCGGGTTTCTCACACCAAACCAAGGACAAAATTCCATATAAACATATATCCGCAAATCCTTCTTTTCGTGTTATTAAGTTTAAAGAAATTTTACGGTAGACGGTGCTGCGCTTACATGTAGACTAGGTTACATTGTTAATTCGTGTACATTTGTGTCTAGTCTGTTTTCATCGTTTAACGTGTGTAGTAGTGAGTTAACTGGATAGTTTTCTGTTTAACAATGGCAGGATATTCGTATCGTGAGATTTTTACATACAGCTGCACGAATGGTAATGGACGCGAGGCTGCACGGTTGTATCAAATTGCGTTTCCAGACCGAAGGCAGCTGAGCCTTCCAACCTTTGTCGCATTACTGAGACAGGTACCGCAAACTATGGATCGAAGACCGAAATCCGCTAGTACGCCTGACAACGAAGAACATATTCTACAGGTTGTCGGAGAAGATCCATGTATCAGCACATGTCAAGTGGTTCTGTCATGTCGTATATCTCATAATACCGCATGGAGGGTACTTCAAGAGCAGCTCCTGTATCTGTATTATTTGCAACGTGTGCAAACTCTTTTGCCCTCTGATCACTCACCACGGAAGAAATTATGCCGATGGTTTAGCACAAACTACCGATCCGTTGTTTGTCTTTTCAATCTTGTACAATACAGGCTAGACACCAACATCGGTTTATGATTAATGTGTGGGCTGGAATTGTAGGTGACTGTCTGATTGATCTATATGTTCTCCCAGCACGTCTTACAGGTGCTGTCTATAGGGACTTTATTTCGAACACGCTTCCAGACATGCTAGAGGATGCACCCCTGCTAATACGAAGACGCATGTGTTTCATGCATGATGTAGCCCCAGTACATTTTAGTCACATTGTTCGCGACACACTGGCTGATATCTACCATGAATGATGGATAGGTAGGTGAGGACCGGTTCCATGGCCTGCAAGTCCCCAAATTGGAAATATAATAGAGATAAAACTGAAAGTGTAAAAGGAAACACTCTAATCCAGAAAGTAATAGAACGCGTAAAAAGGAAGCCGAATTTGGACAGAGTAGACGAATCAATGGAAAACGGAAAAAGCTTGAAATGAGTCCAGTTACTATCCCTCAGTAATAAAATACGAGCACGTGTCCCGTAACCCATTAGGCTCGTAGGGGCACCACTTCTACTGTGGCTGCAGTAGAAGTGGTGTTTCTTGGGAAAGATAGCCTGACGGAGCCCAACCCAATCCAGAATGGTTTGAATTCAGAGTTTTCCTTCTCCTAGACCGGTTGCCACCCAAGGCTACAGAACCCAGTGTGTCCTACTATTTACCTATAGCTGAGTAGAAAAGAGTTGGATTCATTCTTTTCCTGTAAGCGAATGTAATGAACTCGACTGGAATTCGAACTCGGCTCCCCCATTCCTCCATCCGAGCTGCTATCCATACAGCAATTAGTTGTATCGAAAGGCATTAACGAGGACATTACCAAATATATAACCGAGGAATAATATGCAAATGTGTATGCTCTGAAAATAACGATACCAACAACATTAACTCTGGCAGCTACTAGTGTTGTTTCTTCAAAGGAACTAATGTTTATACTTCAAAATGTGGAACGCAGAAAAGTATCAGGTGAAAATGGCATAGTAATATACCTTTTAAAAAGATGCAGAAGAATTTGACAAAGGATTGTCACAATTATTTATCCAGTGTGAGGAAAAGCACATTAAAACACCCGCCTAGAAATAGCAATACTACTTATATAAAGATACAGAAGTCATCATATAACTATCGAACATGTGCAAATTATTCGCTAAAATTATTACAAATGGACTAGCAAAAGGCCTACATGAAAGCCAGCCACGCGAACAGATTGGCGCGGTTATTTAAAATTTGTGAATAATACATTAAATAATCGAAAAAAACAAACAAACAAAAAAACACCCAAAAACAACAGAATATAACAAACCATATTTGCTCGGTAGAATACGTGGCAGTCTTTAACTCACTGCGAAAGCAGGTCATTCACGAAAACTAGTAAATGTTATTGAGAATCTATATTTTGTCAGTACAGTAATAATTCAACTACGCAAAGGCACAGATGATACAATTATTAGAAAAGGAGTGACCTAGGGATACGATTTCACGGAAATTATCTATAAGTAGCCTCTGAAAGTGAGCGTGTGACAACTCAACACCGCCGACTGAGCGCTGGAACAACTCAGGACCGAGACAATGCAGCACCAAAAGAACATAAGTTTTTTTTTACTTTTTTATAATCGAATAAAAGTAGTTTATAAAGGATTAAAAATTTAATTATTGACTAATTTACTTTATTAAAAGTAAATTTCTTTACGACTTACTTTATTAAAAATAATTTAAAAATATTCACTAATTAATGTTTTAATCCTTAATAAATTACTTTTATTCGGTTATAAAAAAAAAACAAGCTGTTTTTCTGGTGCTGAGTTGCCTCGGTCCTGAGTTGTCCTGGCGCCCAGTCGGCGGTGTTCACTCGGCGGTGTTGAGTTGGTGGCGTTGAGTATCTTCTGAAAAATGAACTGAAAATGAAGATGGGATTGAATATAATGAAATAAAATAATGAAGCATGGTGCAGAGTTCTGTTGTCAGACATAGGTTCTTCCCGCAGTCACCCTCTTCATCCAGAGTAGCACTACCTCCTCAAAGCACTTGGTCGACTGCCGTGTTGAGTCTGAGGCCCTGTGTGAAGCTGAATGGAGGCATAAATATCGCTATCACTAGTGATCCCTACAATCACCGTTAGACTCAACAACACTTGAAATGTTCGTATTGGAGCTTCAAGCGCCGATGAAAGCAGAACAGTAGGCCGTTTCTAAATTTCCGGCGGAGTGAACTGCCTCATGGTGCTATTTTTCTCACAGACTGTGCCTAACTGACGCTGATATACTCAGCAGTTGACAAAATCAAAAACAAACAACACGCATGCGCGAAATTAAAAATATGAAACGGCGACAATTTACTCATTGCCCGCTAAATGGGTATTGGCACTTGGTCTGCAGATCGCATTAAGGCTTAAAAGTGACTCATATGCAGTCTTAATTCCTATGTCCACTCTGTCTATATCTTTAAACTTTCTGTCACCGATACCGAGTACTCTTCCCCTATAAATATAGCAACTTTTAAACAATACACACACATACGCACACACATATATTATTATTATTATTATTAAATGGACTAAGTCCGACAATTATTTTAATATATTTTCCGTTTATACATTATTTTTTATAGATACACATATTTAAGTAAATGCTCTGTTTATAATAAACAGTATTCACAACATTTACCGAACTGAATGTCCGAGAAATTTTCATAGAAAATTTGTGTCCTCCGGCAGGAATCGAACCTGTATCCTACAGGGAACCGTCATATAGCCTGACATGCTATACCATTTAGCTACAGAGGAAGCATCTCGTTAACAAGGTTAAATTACTGTTTTTAAAATACAAATTTCCCATGATTTCTCTCGAACGCTCATATCTGCTCGAACCTTATCTTAACGTAAACAAATGACATCATATATTATGAAATGGACAATTATTTTAATATATTTTCTGTTTAGAACAACTGAGTAACAGAAAAACATAAGTTGCTTTTTTTTTTTAATAATCGAATCAAGGTAATTACTAAAATAATTGTCGGGCTTAGTCCATTTCACCTCAGGCTATATGACGGTTCCGTGTAGGAGATTTCTCGGGCATACAGGTCGGTAAATGTTGTTAATACTGTTTATTATAAACAGATCTTTTACTTAAATATTTGTATCTATAAAAATAACCTGTAAACAGAATATATATATATATATATATATATATATATATATATATATATTCTGTTTACATATATAATTCCCGAAAAGAAATTAAATCGGTCGAGCACTGTGGAGAGAAAGCGCGAATTTTTTTAACATTACTGTTAATAATGCAAGACTCTCCTAACCGACTGACTTCTCTAGGCCGCTGGAGTGTTTATGAAAAAATAAATACGCAAAAAATCGCCCATCTCTCTACCAGACGCCGATAGCCAAGTGGGTTAGAATCTCGAACTCGTACTAAATCGGTCGGGTTTCTGTCTTGAACTGAGGCGAGCTTTGATACAGTGAAATAGTCTGTAGGTGACGCTCTCTCTCTCTCTCTCTCTCTATATATATATATATATATATATATATATATATATATATATATATATATCGTTAAATGTGTAAGGTAAAGAAAGTTTAATTAATTTTATTTAGTTTTTCCAGCATCTACGTTTTTCCGTTTGGCGGGAGAAAAAGAAGTACAAAAATTGTCCATAATTGTCCAGAGCGCTTTCGGCCATTTTGAAGGAGGTTTTCTTTTAGGTGTTGTTAAAAACAAAAGCCTCTTTTGTTTATATAAAAATGTTATGATTATTAATGACAAAGTTAAATCAACGACGCTTGGAAAGTAGGTAATTAAAACCAGTTCAGATGGAAATTTGTCAGCATGTGTCAAGACCAAGCGAATGGTCTGTTCTTCCAAGACATTGCTTATTGGTTTGAAACAGAGTTCACAGTAACGTTACTTGACCTGTACTGGAGTATTTTTGATGTTGTTTAGCATCATATCAACCTCTATGGGCTATTTAATGCTGGAATCTAAATATTTTGAATAGTTTTATGGCTTCAATTATAGGTAAAATGTATTGTCAACCATTTTGCTATAAAATTTATTGTTGGTAATTTTACTATAAATATGCATTTTTGGTAATTTTACTATAAATATAAAAATGTATTGCTGCTATTTTTACTATAAAAATGTATTTTTATACTTTCATAGTCTTTGGGGGTTCACTATTTGCCCATAGCTGGGGCCCTAACAGATGTTACCACCCCGAGGCAGAGTGGAACTGGGAACAACAGCAATTAAGATGTGATTCCATGCTCCTTAAAACCTCCAATCTCCCGATCAGAGGCCTTGCTGCCAGACGTAGTTTATCGTCATCGCCAAGACTAGCTGGAGTAGTGGAGTCGATACTAATATGTATATATGGAAAAACGATATATTAATACATGACTTATATCGATGTGAAATAAAACTTTTCTTTATAATATTTAATAATATAGATCTTTTTCGATTCACATTGTTGTAAACAATCCATTTTTTATCCCCCATGGTCGTTCTTTAAAAAAAAATGGATCGTTTTTGTTGCGCAGATGGAAAGGTAATTTATTGGATTTTAAATGCCTTTCAAATGCCTTACATATGAGATTTTTTTTTTTTTTTACCAGGGTTTGGTAAAAAAAATTTGATTATTATCAATGACTACATGCCTGCCGCAAAGTTCTTGGTCCTCCAGGTCTAATTTCCCGCTTCTGAACCTAGTGAACCACTAACGAATAGTACTCTTAGCCAATGAACTATCTCCATAAATCGGACGGGAACTTTTGTTTTTCCTTTCCGAAAATAAAAGAACCCCAAATGACGTGACATGTTGAAAGGTAAATTTTCAGAGTCCATACGTATGTCATTAATTTCGATCATGTATGAAACGAAATCATATCTTCAAACATCACTTACTGAAAATCTATCGCTCTCTCTTTCTCTCTCTCTCTTTATCGCGCTTTATCTATCTCATATATATATATGATATAAAAAAATATGTTTGTAAAGGTTTCCATCGTTTTTTTTATTTTAAAAATAAAAGAAGAAAAACTGCTTACTACTTTTTAAAGCAATGTTTCTTAACCTTTCTGAGCAACGGCACACCTAGTAGTAAATGAAAATATCATACTACACTTAGAATTATTTTTAAGGGTATATATTTAAATGTAAGGAAAATTAAAAAAAAGTATAAAGCAAGATAATAAAAAGTACTTTTTAAAAAATGAATATTAAAACAAACATTTAAAAAACATAATCGAAGAAGAATAGTGAAATGAATTATTTGAAAAAAATAATTAATAATTATTTATTTATTCAAATACTAACGCTATCCGATTACTACTTACACACACACACACACACACACATATATATATATGTATGCAGTGACAAGATTTTGTGGTACAGTTAAGAGGATCACGTGACACTCTAGAGTGCTGCAGCATGGCGGTTGAGAATCTCTGGTTTAAACCATATCTTGCTTTTCACAAAAGGGAATGCTTAGAATTTTTCACACACACAGTATATTGCCTAAAAGCAATCATGAAAGGCAGATTTCATAGCAACTTTTTCGTCAAAAGGAAAATGGTAGCTTTTAACAATCAAATTATGGAAGATAACGGCGTGAAGGGAGTTAAGACTATTGGAATTAACCCCTCGACCGGCAAGGAGCGACATGTACAACAAAGTTCACCTGACCGTCATCTAGCGATTGTTAGCAAAAACAGCGTAAAGGGGGGGGTGGGGGTCAAACTACTTGGAAATGATCCTTCCCCCAGTAATGGAGGACATGAGCGAGAGGTGTCACTGGACTGACACCCAGTAACTGTTCGCATCAAAGAAAAAATAATTTCTCGGGACATGGAATATCAGAACTCTAAATGAACGTTGCTAGTTAGAAAATATAAAACAGGAACTGAAAAGTTAATTATTAGGTTGGTGCAAAAAATAATGACGTAATAATGTCGTTTTTTGACGTATTTTTTAAAGTCAAAAAAACGACATTATTACGTCATTATTTTTGCACCGACCTAATATTTTACGCGTATACAAAACGAGGTAGAAAAGCAATGGAGATGACAAACACGTGATCACATATGCGGGGAGAAAAATTGAAAGAAGAGTAGAACTGTTATTAGACCAAGACATGAATCTGTTCTGGGGTACTGTCAACCATACGAAAGAATTCTTGTCGTTAAACTGAAAGGAAAGCCTTTCAAAATATCTATCATATTTAAATATGCACAAATAGAACAAAGCGCAAAATAAGAAATTGAAAAGTTTTACTGTACGCTAAGCAACCCCAAGGCTTAATGTAAATCCCAATAAATTAAAATAGTCATGGGAGACCTGGATGCCTAAGTAGGCAAGGAGAGAAATGGTGAAATAATTGGCAAATTCCGTTTAGAAACTCGTAATGAACGCGGAGAAAAATGGGTTTAATGGTTCACGACGCTTGACCAAGTCGTATCCAACACCTGGTTTCAAGAACACCTAAGACATATATGAAGGAGAAACGAAAAACCAAATCGTCTATATCAATGAGATTCAGGAATGGAGATTTACACTGCAAAACATACCCAAGTGTCGACTGCGGGAGCGACCACCTTCCAGTGATATGCAAATTTAGAGTGAAACTACAGAAATTGAAGGGTCCAAGGCAGTACCCAAAAAGCAATACGACAGACTCTTGAATGATCCTAATCTGAAAGAGAACAATATGGACAGTGTTAAAAAGACATACAATGGACAAAATGAGAATGGAAACTCGAAGTGGGACACATTAAGAGACGCTTTACTAACATCAGTAGTCGAGATCACCCCCAAGATAATAGGCAAATAAAAAAAAGAATGGATGATAGATGAAATTCTCGACATGAATAAAATGATGCAAAAAACAATGCCAAGACATGGAACAAAATATAGATCACTACACAAAGAAATAAGGAACAAATGCAGAGAGTCTAAAGAGGAATGGCTCAACGAAACATGTGCAGAAAGGGAAAGAATGAGTACCACAGATAAAGCAGATATGCATAAAAAAGACTAACAAGACAAAAGCATGTCCACCAACAGAATGCATATAATCTAAGGACGAAACGATGATGATATAGAAAGAAAAATACATTAGAGATAAGACGAATACATCGGATTAACTCTTCTACGACGAAAGATGGCAACCGGTAATACACAGACATATCGAATATTAAAATCTTAAGTGGGATCAGCATCGACCAAATTGAAGAGAAATAAAGCAACAGTTAGAATTGTAACAGAGATGCTAGTATCCTTAAATCATTTCGGCATTGACAAGATTACAGAGATAATAAATGAATATAAAACAGTGGTGATATACCGGAAGACCTAAGTAGATCTATTTTCATAGCACTGCCTAAGAAGCCAGGTGCAAACAAATGTGAACCCTATCGTACAATCAGCGTAATGAATCATATAACAAGACTTATCACCTGAATTCTGATGAATAGAGCGCGCAGAAGAATCAGGCAGGAAATAGGATAAAAACAGTGCGGGTTCGTTAAAAACACTAGAACAAGGAATGCGATATTTATGCCCAGCATAGTATCAGAAAGACCAATACAAATGCAGGAGGATGTTTATCTGTGTTATCAGATTATGCAAAAACGTTTGATAAAATATGTCACAAAAACTGTTAAAACTGCTAGATAACCTTCGAATATTTGTGAAGGAAATTACAATAATCCAGAACCCATACTGACAGCAAACCGCCTGTATGGGGATTAGAAAATGAATCCCATACATATACAAAAAAAAAGAAAGGGATGTAAGACAAGGTTGTGATTTTTCACCGGACGTGATTTTGAGAGAATTAGAAGTCCCGCCACGATTCATTATTGGCGGCTACCATCTTAGCAATATAAGATATGCAAGTGACACAGTGTTGATAGTAGACACAGAAAGGAAACTAGAAGAACTTCTAGAGAAGTTAGAGAAGAAAAGAGAAATAGAACTAAATGTCAGTTGCAAGAATGGATAGTTGTTAGCAAAAGGAACAGACCAAAATGCAGATTAGAAATACCGAAATTAAACAAGTACAAATATTTAAACATCTAGGATGTGTTTTAACAGACGACGGGAAATGTGACCCTGTAATCCGTAGACATATAGGGATAGCGAAAGATGTCTGCCAAAAGGAAAGCAAAATATTACAAAACATGAAAATTTCGTTAGAAACATAGAAAAAGTACTAGACTACGGCATAATATCAGTCATTCTATATGGCAGTGAATGCTGGAAAATCTCCTCAAAGATAATGAAGACAATTGAAGCAACAGAAATATTGTTCTAGAGAAGAATACTGAAAATAAATGAACTGAATATGTTAGCAACGACGAAGTTTTAAACAAGATGGAAAGAAAAAAAAGACTCTTATACTTAACATCAGAAAGAGATAGATGAAATTTCTAGGGCATATAATGAGGAAAGAAGCATTGGAAATTTTGATACTCACAGAACAGATTGAAGACAAGAGGAATAGATAAAAACAGTGCATAACCTACCTAACGGGCTTGTGTAAATTGATGGTAGCCGAGGGCTTAGGGGAGATAACAAAGACAAAATTTGTTAAGAGCTACAAAGGAGAAGGAATTGTGGAGAGCCTTGATCGCTTACGTTCGGAAGGGACACAGCACAAGAAGATAAAATATATCGTTCATATTTCAAGATCAAAAAGAAACATCTTTAACATGACTATTAATTTCACGCAAAATCCATCTTCAGACATTTCAGACAACTAATGAAGAAAAACTTTATCGAAATTATTTTTTTTTATTTTAACTAAGGATTTTTCATTACATAGTTGCTGATTAAAGAATCATTACTTTTCCCGAGTGAAAAGCTATTTAGTTATGTAAGCAACAGTATAAAACATTTTAAAGACTTCAAACCCCAAGTCTTTACGAATAATACAATCGTTTACTTTACGAATAATACAATCGTTTACTTTACGAATAACACAATCGTTTACTTACATCCTGAATAGGTCAGGATATTAATATTCCATCGATGCAGTGTATAATTCATTATATTTCCGGCAAGACAATGTCTAAAACGCTCATTCTGGAGGATAAATGGTTTAAATATTTGGTTTAGATATTGGCTGTGTTGATAGAAAACAACAGAGTGATAATTAAAACAGACGCGTCTGCTTGGGAAGATGTCAGATTTTAATGCAGTATTCTATTGTCAACAATTGTGTAAAAACTCTCGTTTTTATTAACATTGACATACTCTATGTATGCTGAAATTAAATTAAACTGATTTAAATTAAAAGCAAACAAAACTTTGGAAATTTTGTTGACGTAAAAAATGTTGTGATTCTTTAAAAGTAAAACAGAAGCTGATTTGTCCTTTTTGCGTATTTAAAAGCAAAATTAATCTCGTTTTATACCGGCACCCTTTACTTCTGGTGGCATAAACAGTAGAATATTATATTAATTATTAGGCTGTATTCTTCATTATCAAACAATATATTGTGTTTTTCATCTCTAGTTTCCAAAGAGTATAGATAAAATAACGTAAATGTCATTTTGTATGTGACAATCCAAACGCATTTAAATAAGTGAATATTTACGTTCAAAATGCTAACAATTCAGCAATTAGTAATTTTTTCCATTGGTATCCGACTGTTTTCTTCTGGCATCTTAACTTTTCGACTATCATCCTTTTTTTTAAAAATTTAGATGACTTTAGTTTAAATTATTTCTCCCCAAAGTGTTAACCATTACTCCTGAGGTGCTTTATTAGGTTATCTTGTCCTCTGTAAACCACAGTTATATATGGCGCTCCTGTGGCTTTCATAGGATTTCTTTTACTATTGTTCAGATACTACAAGGCTCAAGACCTACTCAAGGTAGAAGGTTATTAAATGAGATTGTTGCAAGGGGCTATAGTGGCGTAATAAGTTAACAAATAGTTAATGTTATATCATGAATATGGCGGCTGTGATAATAAAACGTATCAGCCATGTTCCAAAGATTATTCCGCTGTCATACAGAACAACATTTTCCTTTTAATGTGCGAAGGGTCCTTTTTAACACGTTGTAGCTGCCGGACGTATAAATGTGCATTTAATATTTAATTCCGTTTAAATACTCTAAATAAATAATCCCCCGACGATTCCACCACACGTACAATATTACTTTTCTTCCATGGAGCTCACCTTTTAGAGTTGGCTGTGGTGATCTATTTCTGTTTGTATTAATTCACTGTTTTTTTGCGTTGAACATTGTCGTATGCAACCCACTTTTAATCACCTGTTATTATATATTTAAGGAACGGTTATTTAGGATGAGAGATTCGCCATTGCAATTGGTTCCCAAAGACAGAAATTACTTATGACTCATCCAGCTACTAACACAAATTTTTCTTTTTTACCGAACAATATGTATGTACAAATTAAGAAATATTTTGTGCGACTTAGTCCTATATCTTTCCAATCGGCAATGTCCAGTGCTGGTGTTCGATTAATTTTCAGGCAGAGATTTAGAGTAATAGATGTATAAGTAATGTCGGTACTGCGTAATTCAATTTTGCCTTAAAAAATAAGTAAAGATAAGAAAATAAAAGTAAGGAAAAGGGAAAAAAATCAGTAACTTAAAAACTTATGAGATGATCATATAACCTCATTCCATGAAAAGTCAAAATTATTTTTGATTTGTTAGAAAATAAAATTTAAGAGAATTAGGATGGCGATAGTAGAATTTTTTTCGGAAAGAAATTGGGTCACTACAGCGATAATGTATTTAATAATGCTTCACATAAACTATCCATTAAGATAACAATAGGTCGATACAAGATGCAGTCTTAGAAAATGTTCATGCAAAGTTTTAAACAGCTAATATATTTCATATTGATTGTTTTGTTTGAAAAAAAGACGTCTTTTGTGGATTAGAACCTGACAGCTGTTGGCAACAAACTTCTTCATTATAAGTATTAATTGTAAATGGAACATGTTTAGTTCATTAATCAATACCAGCCGTTGTCTAAGTTGTGAATCTTACTATTTGTTTGTTTCTTTGTGAGTTGGTCGCAAGAAAAAATAATTTTTTTTTTCATTCTATCAATTAGACGCTAGTACAAACAGAGATCAAGATCAATAATTATTATTTCTCTCAGTGAAATATTCCCTCCATACAAGCCAATATATCATATTAGCTGATCAAGAAGTTCTTATATGTAGACAATTTCTAATTAAGTAATATAGTCAACATGACATTTTCATTCTTTGGATATAGTATAATAAAACAAGCTTTAAGAAGCTTTCATGCCTACTTCTTGTTTATCACGGTTCTACGAAGCATACTTTTTAAGGCAAATTTTAATTGGGGTTTTTTAAAAAACGAGGCTGATTCTTGGATGCAATGGTGTTATTTCTGTTTGAGTTGACATTATCAAACCAAACAAAATATAGAATTGTATTACTATTCATTATCAATTGAGAGGAATCTGCAACAATGTGTGTTCTTTAATACTACACGATGAAGAAGAAATGATACATTGTTATTTGTAAAAGACTGGACATTTAAGACTGTTCTATAACCCGGCAACTGCAATAAATGTCTATCGCACTGATAGACAATCTGTAGCCCGTGGGCCACATTCGTTCGTTTCGCTTTCTGAATGACATGCCTAATTTCAGGAGGAAAATAACGTTTATTAAAATGTTCTTTGCTTCGTTTTGTTCTCCCTTGTCTACACATTCCTTCTTTTATATGTAACCATATGCTTAACAATGATTAAATACAGTCTTTCCTTTATTTTGTAATCATTCGTTGAAGGTAAACATTTTCAGTATTTTAAACGCTTGTCTATTTTCACTAAGGAACCTTTTAGGTATGAATATCTTCCGCTTTAGAAACAGCAACCGTTCCTAATTTATATTAATTCATATTTAATGCATTTTTTCGATTAAAAATAATTTTCGTATAATCAAAAGAATAAATTAAAAACAAATCACCCACAATAGCGTGTGTTAATTACACTGTCATAAGTGATTATATTAGATCAAAACTTAAATTTTATAGTTATGGAAAAAAATCATATTTCAAAAGAAAATAAAAATAACTTTTCCCTATTTCTAAAGCAGAGGTTTACGCATATAGCATTCCGTAGTGAAAAGGGCTAAGCTTTCTTCACCGAAATATTACCTTGAAATTTTTAGTCCTGATGAACCATATCTCACGCGGTGCACCGATCGAAAAGGATGCCCAATCCTGAGCTATTGAATACTAACATCCTTGAGCTACACCTGCAAGTGAAAAATTCTGTTTATGAGGACATTTATTGCTGTACTGTCAGAACTGGACTGTTTAGGAAAAAATTGGAAATTGCCATTTACTAGAAATAAATAACTATAACATCACTGAAGGCGTTTTGTTGTGGGCGCTGCAATTTCGTTTCGATCGTTTACTCTTCAGTACAGACTTCCCAAAACGTCACTCCCGTGACAAAATATAATTTTAAAAATACGTCACAAAACAGCTCGCACTGCAGGCTACTGTATAGTTTTGCCGATTTGAAAATAGCACAAGCACTAATTAGTTTATGACACAAACGCTATGGACCGACATTTCACAGTGTCTTGAAAACGTGTATATATATATATATATATATATATATATACGTTGACTACAGACAATGTAAGCTTCAAACAAACGCATAAGTACGTCGGCAGCAGTGGAAATGTTCATGAAGAATCGTAGTAGTTGTTTCTAGGGTTTGATAAATTTGTTAGCTACAGTTCCATAAATCATTTTATTAATGTCATTAATGTTATTAATTGTTAGGATCTAAATCATCGTACATTGTTCCCTTCTTCTTCCTTCTTTTATGTGCCATGTCACTTCAGGACGTAAGCGATCACGACCCTCCACATTTTCCTGCCCCTTGTAGCTCTTAATAAATTTTGTCTTTTTGTTATTTCAGCCAAACCCTGTACTATGATCCATTTGCTCAAGCTCATCATGTACGTTACACGCTGCTTTCCTCTGTCAATCTTTCCCTCAATCAGTCCTGTGAGTATCAGGTTTTCCAAGCCCACCTTCCTCATTACTTGCTCCAGAAATTTCTACTGCCTGATGTTAATATGTTATCTTTTTGTGTTTCGACTTTCTCCAAAACCACGTCGTTGCTCACATGTTCGATCGATGATAACCTCAGCATCTTTTTGCAGAATATTTCTGTTCCTTCGTGTTTGTCTTCATCTTTGAGAGATTTTCCAGCATTCGCTGCCATACAGGAGGACAAATCTCACGTAATCAGTCCAGTACTCTTTTCTTTGTTTTCTAATGATTTTTTTTCTTTTTCTTAATAATCTGTTTAGCTTTTGATATGTATCTTTGGCATCGCAATACGTCTTCGCATTTCAGTGTCGCACTTTCCGTTCTCCGTTAGAACACTTCCTAAATATTTAAATTTCTGCATTTGTTTGATTTTGGTATCTCCGATTTGTAATTTGCATTTCCAGCTCTTTCTTTAGCTGATAACCATGCATTCTGTCTTTTGTAGTTTATACTTAGTCCTTTCTTCTCGCTTTCCTTCGCTACCTATAGAAGTTTTTGTAGTTTCTTTTCCATGTATGCTATCAGACTGTGTCATCTGCATACCTTATATTGTTAAGATTATGGCCGCCAATAATGATTCCTGGTGGGATTCCTAATTCTCTCAGAATCGCCTCGCTGTATAGGTTGAATAAGTCCGGTGGGAAGACACATCCTTGTCTTACGCCCCTTTCCTTCCCTGAACATTCTAATTTGTATGAGGAAAACTGATTTTTGACAATCTTCTTAATCTTTTCTTGCATTTAGAGATTTGTAAAATGTACGTTGTTATAATAATATTATTATTTGTATAGATTTTTACAAAACTTAATTCCGTTTGGCACAAGGCAAAAACGTCAGAAAGATTGAGTGGCGCCAATCTTTCTGGTGGGGAGTGCAATCCTGTTTTAAATTTATATTTACCAATCTGAGCTTAAATACTATGAACAAAATGAGTTGACGTTTCTATTAACAATTGCTTTGAACGTTTTATTTGATACCGGGGCAGATTTTAAGGCGGCCCAAATATTAATTAAATTATTTTGAAGCCTGTTTGTCGATAGGCAATAACAATAAAGGATTTTTAAAAGTCTGTTTCTGATTATTATTTTATCATAATAGCCTACCATACAAATAAAATAGAATATTGAGCCCTTAGCCGTAGATTAACGGTTAGTTATTAAGTGTAGCAGGTTATTACTGTTATAGGGACTTTAATCCTCACTGGGGGCCATACCCACGTGGACCTGTCTCAAATTAGTTAAACTTTAGTAAATACAAAAAAAGGAGATTTTAGTGTCGTTTTGGGAAAGTGCTTCTTACATAAATAAATAAAAATACCTTTGAAAACATCAATGTGTTTATTTGTTTGAAGGTAAAAATCTATATAATGAAAATTATAATTTTTGTAAATCGTTACGGTATAATATATTCCCACTAGTTATGGGTTAAATAGCAGATCGGACTCTCTAACCTTGTTTGACAGCCAGTCTAGGAGAAAGAAAACTCTGAATTCAAAACAGGTTGGTTGTGGGGCTGGAAACTTCATCCCGTAGATAAAATCTACTTGCTACAAAAACCACAGTGGCAACACTTGGCGTGGTGAGGCTGTAGCCCTATACTCCACAGTGTAGTCTAATGGCACTAAAGAGAGGAAGGGAAGGAGTAGGGGAGGAGTAGTAGGGGACGAAGGGTAGGGGAGGAGGAGAAGAAGGAAAGATGGAGGAGGGGGTAAACATTGTATTTTAATCATTAAAATAAAGACATAAAAAAGAAATAAATAAAATCTGATTGCGTTATATTGATAAAGCATCCTGTGATCGTCAGTTTAATTTCTTTAAAGAAAACTTCTTATGACATTCTCAGTATTCTTCTGGAGAATCACGTCACCCAAATTTCTTTATCCATTAAGAAATTGTCCACCATTCACTGCCATATAACAGGATCGATATTACGTAGCAGTTCGGCATTCTTTTAATGAGAATCTACAGAGTCAAAAAATTAATATCGTGGGTAACCTTTTTGAGAGCGCGTGCCAAAACCGGCCAAATCTCTGACACAAAATTTTTCCACGTGCCAACAAAATTTTATTGAAACCTCAAAACTAGCAGCAACTAATTTGGAACTGGGTCTACCTAAAAGAAATTTCATAAAAATATCAGCCTTTTTTTTTTTCCTTCTTTCTTTGTTCAGTTCACGAGAAATTAATTCTTTGTTCCTTCTCAGTTTTATTGCTTAAATTATTATGAACACTCAAAATGTTTCCTTACAGAAGTCCTACATACGATTGTTTCGGAACTGAAAATGCATATGGCTTTATTATCTTACTTAAACATGCCAAATTTTTCAGTTCAGTATTCTTTACATTCTCTAATATCCTCTTCATTTGAATGACATCGTTTCTTAGCTGATGATTGTGACATTCTGCATAATCTGTAAAGAGCTAAAAATGAAAATACATGAGATAATGATATACATGAAAGAGGAGAAAGAATAAAATTAAGTCAAATAGGGAATATAGTGATTTTCCAAGCGTTGCTTAGATGTGGCACAAGGCCGAAAGTATGGAACGCCCAGTGAGGATCGAACTCACTACTCAGTTGTAACTGTTCTAGCTAGACAAGCTTGCTAACAATTACACCACCTCGAGGTGCCCCAAATAGGGAATATAATGAATAAGTTTCGTGCGCCAGAAACAAGTCATCAGTATACCATATTTGGCACGCGTGTCAAGGGTTACCCACCCCTGGTTTAGACCATTGTACCACTCAAGCTTTACATAAAATTAAATACTAAAAATATAGTAAAATGTTTTAACGTGTAGTAGTAGTAAATAAAGGAGTAAAAGTAAACTCATAGTCACAGGTAGCCATAAATTACACGCGATTTTTAATAAAGCTCCGTAAAGTCTCGTATCATTATTCAAAATTTTTATTTAAACTATCACCATGAAGCCTATTTCTATAATTTAAAAGGGCCAGACGAGTCGCAACACTACTTATGCAGTATGTCTGATAATGGTGGGATGCATTTTAAATGATTATAAAAATGACATATAACATCAAATATATTTATTACATAACATATATAAAAGAGTTTAACATATTATCTAAGATTTTGCTATTTCTTTCAGGTATCTGATATTTTTTATATCTTATATCCGATATCTGTGTTTTAAATGAGAGAGCGAGTTCATGCAAGTTCTCTTCGCGATGGTAACCATCTCAATGATGTAATATTTAAATCTTAGTTATGCTGGACTCTTGTATATCAGTTATGTAATAAATATATTTGGTACTCTACGTCATTATCTCATGTATTTTTTATTTTTAGTTATGTTAAATCCAAGATACTTTCATTTAAAAAGTGTCCCACCATTATGGGACACCCTGCATAATGCTCTTGCATGTTCATATCTATGAAGTTTTAAAAGTTCAGTTGTTTAGTTCGAGATTTGAGCCTTAACTGAATGAGTTAGAAGAATAACGTCTCTAGAAAACGAATCCTCCGAGCTGACCGAAGCTCTTAAAAATAAGATGAATGAAAAAAAAAAAGTGTTTTTGACTAATTCCAAAATCTTTCCTCCTATTACCCAGATATATAGACGTAATGGCAGGCACTTATAGATTGGGTATTCATGACTCAATTGGACATACTTTTGTAGAGAGAAATTCATACACACAAATTGCTTGGATCAATGGATATTGGTAATTAGTTACAGAATGGCCGATATTCAAATTGAAGATTATAATAGATTGAAAGCTGAAAGATCGAGTAATAGACAAAATTTGAGCAGGAGAAATCAGAATCAATAAATATTAAAGACATGCAACATGCGTAAGAAGTAGCGATGGTAGGTGGGTGGGTTGACATTTGGCGAAAAGGATTATGAGACATTTTTGCAAAGAATACAAGAAACGGAGGGAAATATGACTTTTTGATATTTATTTTCATTTACTCATTATTATTTATTCATTTTTAGCATTTGACTTGGAATAAAATTGTTAGATTACTCACTTAAAGATGCGTTCTTTTCAACTGTTAACTTGGTCCTGTTCAAAAGTTTGGAAAGGGAAGTGAGTGTGAATGAAGGTACGCTAGTGTGTCAGCGATTTAATGTATGTACAAGTTTGCGTGCGTATTTGCGTTCAAATGTGAAATGTTGCGAGGCTGCTACCTACGAAGGGGTTTCCCTTTTGTCATTAGTTTTTGGTACTTTTGATTTCGTCATTCACTGCCATCGTTACTGTCGTCGTCGTCGTCACCACCACCACCACCACCACCATCATCATCATCATCATCATCATCATCATCATCATCATCATCATCATCATCATCATCACTGTCGTCTTCGTCTTTATCACTTTTTACTTCCACTCGAGAAAAAAAATCGTGACTTGTTCGGTATGTCGATTTTCGGCGTAATTTGTGCAATTCTCAAAAATGGTTTATTAAAGTGTAAATTACGGGAGAGTCAGGGGAAGCGTTGTTCCCCGAGGGAGAGAAATAAAACCGGGCAGGAAGGCAAGACAAGTAGGAGTGAGAAAGACACTAGGAAGATGAAAGAATGAAAGAAGAATTCCGACAAGATGAAGTAATAGAAAGAAAGAAAGAAAGAAAGAAAGAAAGAAAGTGAAAATGAAAGAAAACATTGCAATATGGGAAGAAAAGTATAAAAAAGAGAGAGAAGGAAGGAAAGAAGGAAGTAGATGTGTTATGAGTAAAAAGAAAATGAGAAAGAAGAAAGGGATAGAAAATCTCGTGTTATGTGTTGCTAGAAGAAGAAATATTAAGAAACATGTAGAAAGAAAGATTAAATAAATAAAAAAGGAAAAGTTTGAAAAGAAAGTGGGGCAATGAGAGTATGAGGCGAAGTCATAATTAGCGTTTCAAATTGAAAGATGGAAGTAAAAGACAAGTGATTAAATGGTGATAACATATTAGCAAAGTGAGTTGAATGAAAGATCGGCGACAAAAAAGCGCAGGTTGGAGATAGCAGCATGCAGTAAAGGGAAAATTAGGCGCACGCGCGCGCGCACACACACACATACACATAGACACACGCACTCCTCGCACAAAGACACAAGCACGCTCGCACACACACACAAACAGACACAGGCACACAAACACAGCACATCACCTCCTGCCGGAAAAAGTGCTCACATCTTATCCTGTCAAGAGACAGTTCCACGGGAGGTAATCATCGGACGTCATCGGGCACTTTTTCCAACTTTTAACTCCAACCATCTATTTTAACTGATCACTTTATGCACGATATTTCGGAAAAGTGTGGTTAATTCATCTGTAGTTGTTTTTATATATTTCTTTTATTTTTTCCTTAATTTTTTTTTTTTTTCGAATTGATTTACGGTTGTAGTTTATTTTTTATTTCGTCTTATTTGTTTAAATTATGTAATTGTTTGTAAGGAGGAATATCGTTACACTCTGTTTCCAAACCTGACAAAGAAAAAAAGAAAAACATTTTCTGTGTAAATTTTTATCAGACGGCAAGCATTAAAATGTCTTATCCTCATTGCCATCATGATCGTCAACATTGGAGTTCATGTTCGTTTTATTTCATCATTTTAATTATTACCAATATATTATGATTATGCCAACTTAATAATAATAATAATAATAATAATAATAATAATAATTGAAGAAGAAGAAGGAGGAGAAGAAGAAAGAAGAAGAGCAATCAAATACAACAATAAAAACAAAATCTACAAGTCTGCCATATCAATCATATTTGATTGTATTGTATGTGCTTTGTATCAAACTGGGTGACGTTCTTTTTTTTTTGGTGGTGGTTCACCCACTACAAGGCCCAAGAGTCACTCAATGTAGCAGGTTAACTGAAGTGAGATTGTTGCAAGACGGGAAAGTGGAAAATAAGAAGTGAAATAAGTATGAGGATATGTAGGATAGATATCGGTTGACTATGGATTTGAAGAGGTTAAGATTATATTGTTCAGGGAAGCAACCTCTCAGGAGTATGTTCCACAAAGTAACAGTTCTGGGGAAGAAGCAGTGTGTTCTCTAATAGTAATAACAACAACAATAATGATAATCTTAATATATTAACCAGTACTTATTGTATGATCCTCACATCATTTCATTTTGAGATAATAATCTTCATCACAATCAAGGTCATTGTTTATATTATTATTATTATTTGCATATCAACATCAGGGAAAATAGATGGAGTTCAAGTGAGAGTAAATCTTATCTGATCTCCGTCACTCTAATAACTATTTTGAATTATTAGTAATTTTGTTGACTGTATTGTTTCAACACTTCTTTGTCTCTCTAAACACATACTTTATAAGCGACAGATTCCAGTACATTAAGGACTTCGTTCATTTGCAGCAATTTTTACAGATTTGCAATTATTTAATCTTCTTACGATGCTTCCAATATACCATGTCATCATTTCTTTTCTTTTTTCCCGCCATGTTTGGTTTTATGATTCCTAATTGAATGATTTGTATGAATGCTAATTTCCTAAAGTATTAGGTTGGTGGAAAAATAATGACGTAATAATGTCGTTTTTTGACGTATTTTTTAACGTCAAAAACGACATTATTACGTCATTATTTTTCCACAAACCTAATATTTGGTTTTTCTCATTTTCAAAGACAGTTCCTGGTTTTGTTTGTATGGATGAATTTTAATTGCCAAATAACTGCTCCTGCCCAATCGCACCTGCATATTTATTCTTTGTCGGCTAGTTTCCTGATTTCGTTTATACTGTCTCAAAGACAACACTTGCTATTTTTCTGCGTTTTTTGTTGATCTCTGACATCGCATAATTGTTCCTAAAGTTTGTATTCTCTCTCTCCATCCAACTCTCTGTCTGTCTCTATCCCCACTATCTCTATATCTCCACTCTCTCTATCTCATTCTCTCTCTCCCTTTCCCTCTATACCCACTTTCTCTCGCTCCCTCTCCCGATTCTCCTTCTCTCCCACTCTCTCTCTCTCTCTTTCACTAACTTCCTTAAACTTTCTTTTGTGGTTCTCCTTTTCCGACATTGATTGTGAACCGAAGCTATTGAGCCAATTGTACACTGTTATTTAACCCATAGCTGGAGAAGTCATATCTTTTCCTCTGCGAGAATCAGAATTTGAACTTGACACACTGATTCCACTTGCCGTACGGATTTCAGCTAGGCTACGAGCACACGCAATGCTTTTTATTACAAGTTTATAATTTAAAATCGCTTATTGCTAGATATACATTATCCTTAGGCATTTACGAGGAATTTCATTTTCCGATTTAGATCTGCTCTTCATAACTTTGTATACGTCATTTTATAAGCGATTTAGATTTTCATTTGGGTAATCATCTGTTTCTATCGATATAAATAAAGTATTTTTACGAACACTATGAGAACTTTTGAATCAATTTAATAGCCATTATTACTATTGTTGTTTTTGTTTTCGTTTATTTTTTTTCTCGAAAGAATAATACATGGTAGGTGTGCCTTTAATCTTCAGACTTAACCGAACGATTTCAAAGTTTCTTAATGAACTTTAAGGAATGTGAAGAAAAATTTATGAGTGCAACCCAGACTTATTGTCATTTAGCCATCGGTAAGACTCTTTTAAATATTTTCTCGTGGATAACAACAACAATGTTTGTTGGTTTTTTTTTGTTTATTTAACGGCCTATCAACACCTTATGAGTCATGCCGAAATTCAATTTTCTTCGGAGCTTAAAAGTAATAAAAATGATATATGTTATTCTGCTTTCACAATCGAATACATGGTAGATGATCCTCAGCTTTTGTGCATATGCTTGCTTGTATGGACATGATTACCAGAGGCAGTGTTTTATATTGTAGTTTTGTTGAAATTATGTTTTGGAATATTTTTTTTATTTAAGAAATTGTAGGATATTATATGGGTTAATGTCATGAAAGAACTTTTTCATGTTGTTTGTGTGGTTAATTTTGTTTAGCGACATATCAACCTCTATTAGTTATTTAATGCCGAAATCTAAATATTTTGAATGCAATTGCACGCCTCCAACTAAATATAAAATGTATTGTTGGTTATTTTGCTATAAAATGCATTGTTGATACTTCTAATACAAATAGGTATTGTTTGTAATTTGACTATAAAAATATACTTTTATACTTCCGTGGTTTTGTCTATTTTGGGGGTTCCGTCCCTAGCTAGAACCCTAATAAGCTCTAGTGTCACGGGTCTGAGTGGACTTGAGAACAACAGTAGGTGCACGTTCATTGAAACCTCCAATCTCTTGATCTCCTTGCTGCCGGATGTAGTTTATCATATTACCCTGGACAACAACAACAACAACAACAATAGCAATAATAATAATAATAATAATAATAATAATAATAATAATAATCTCTTCTGTGCTCATCATACTTTGTACATATCATTTAGTTTAAATCACCCTTATCGGCATCATCAACAATGATATTATGTATCAATTTTATCATGCACATTTATTATTATTTTTTTATCATTTCTTTGGCTTTTTTGTTGCATACACATTTTCTTTTGGGTCCCAAACAGAGACCTAGGGTCAGAAATGACATTTTTCACTAATCAAACAAAACCCTAAGAGTACATACATTTTACATAATAAATTAGATAAATGTGTGAGCTGTACTTGATAGTACAACTTTTTGTATTTCTTTAAGGCCTGTGTTACCAGGAATCCCATTTTATGAGCCTATCAGGACATTTTCCAATTACTCCGAAGGTTCTAACTACAACTGGAATTACTGATGTCCTCATGTACGCCATTTTTGAGATTTCCACTTCATGATCCTTGTATTTTGATAGTTTTTTTTAGATCTTCAAAGACACATTACAATCTGCATGAACTGCCATGTTAATAAGAAACACTGTTGTTGTGGTCTTTGGTGACGATGTCTGGGAGATTAGCTTTGATTTTTCTATCTGTGAATATTGTAAAGTCCCATAAAATTGTTAGGGGTCCTGTCTTTTTAACCGGGTCTGGTTGATGTTCATTCCAGTTTCTTGCAGTTTCCTTCCTATAAAAGTTGAATATTTTCCAGTGCGGATATTGAACCACTCTATCATGTCGAGTTTGATATTCAGTGGGTGCTAAAACTGCAACCTGATACAAGATGGTCAAATCTTTCTGCATTTCGTGTTAACAATTTTTCACTATGCGAACTTGGTAATTTCTAGTTAACAAGCATTGGCCCTGTGCAGGAAGAATAAAACCTTTGATTTCAGCTTTTAACTCTGCACTATGTAACCACTGACGGGTATGGGGTTTGTATACATCAGCTTGTTTGGTACGGGTAGAATATTGACTATGAAGAAGCTTATCTTGCCATCGTTTCTGCATTTGGTCCATTGCATTTGCTTTCATTTTTGAATTATTTGCCGCTGCAGTAGGTGTATTAAGGTTTATTTGCACTTATTCACCCACTTGAAACACTTTTTTGAATTAGTTGGCTTCCTTTACTACTGAATAAAGTTTCTTGTTTCCCTCATGTTCTTTGACACAGATCACCAGCCAGTTTTCTGTAGTTTCCAGATATCTTTGTTGTGGTTTTGTAAGACAGTTCTAGTTGAACTAATTCTCTGCCTCCTTCGAATCTGGACGCATACAGACGGTCAGCCTTGAGATAATGCATGCGGTGTTAAATGAGAAGCTTTCTCGTTTTGATATCCATTCGCTTAACGTCAGCTATGGTCTAATTAAGGATGTTGAAACTGTATTGCACCACAGGGGAAAACACAGTGTTTATGGCTCATGTTCTGTTTCGTGATTAATAATAATAATAATAATAATAATAATAATAATTTCTTTTGCCAGTTTAAAATTTGTTATGTTTTTCCTTTCTTCTTACCATCCTTTTTATTGCACTTTTCCCCATTTTCTTTTTCGGAATGTTTTATCTAGGACACAATTTTCAATTCTGTGACGACAAAAGAAATAGCTATTACACATCGTGAAATGTTTGATTCCTTGCTTTTATGTAATGCCCACTAATGCAAACATTGGTAAAATCTATTCTCTTAGGAGGTTCCTAAACGCGTTAAAACTCCTAATTACTGAAAATAAAGTATGAATCATTGCGGTTTAAACGATGATGATTTCATAGTAAAAAAAAAAAAAAAAAAAAAAGAAAAAATTCGTAAAATTCGCTCTTCTAAACAAATATGGTCATATTTATTCAAGATGTCTTTCCCTATAGTGGGTACTTACATTCAAACTTTCGATGCCGTAAGGAAATAATCTTAATAATGAACTGAGATTCCATGCCTGTGACCATTTCTAAAAAGATACAAATCTGAAAAAATAATTTTCATTGAGATTAGATAAGATAATGGAATTGGGTAATTGGCGTGTCTTTGACGATTAACCGCATCAATAGATGCTGGTTAACTGCGAGAATATTGTGAAAAGTTTCGTGTTCGATCTGCAGTCAAAAAAATCATGATTTCAAGCGAAAGAAAAGCGAGCGCAAAGCGAGAACAAAGCGACTCTTCCCTTTGCTGATCAATCTTAACTTTGTGAAATTTAAAATGAATATCAACTATAACGAGAGATTGATGTGACCAACCATTTGAACCTGGAGCTAGCTTTGAAAATATTATCAACACGGTTTCTTCAGTTAATGTCTATAATGTACTATTAGGTTGGTGCAAAAATAATGACGTAATAATGTCGTTTTTTTGACGTAGTTTTAACGTCAAAAAACGACATTATCACGTCATTATTTTTGCACCAACCTAATATTTAGATAAAACACGACTTATCTTCAGTGATCGATAAAGAATTAGTGTTACAAATGTGCTCAGATAAGAATACAAGAAATCGATGAGTTTAATTACTGCTATGAAAATTGTAATCCTATATTTGTACCTGGGTGTGATGACATATTTGAAACGAAAGAACTAATAGAAATATACAAACAGGTGTTGTTCCTTTACTGACATTAAAGTTTCTTTTGAAGAAACTAGTTTCAAGACCAGTTTGATTATAAGTATATATAGGATTTCTTGTATCAAACATGTACTGACGCGTTGATGAAAAGGGGAAAAAAGAACTAATTTGCTTTAAAATAAAATCACAATTAATAAGCTATTTATTGTTGTATTCCTTTGTCAATTTTGAATTTAAACTAATGTCATAACACAAAGTCAATTCAAAACTTTTTCGCGAGATTTGTGATTTTTATTAAATAACATCAGTAAAATAAATAAAGCAAGAGAAACCT
Organism: Acanthosepion lycidas; assembly: GCA_963932145.1. Taxonomy (NCBI): domain Eukaryota; kingdom Metazoa; phylum Mollusca; class Cephalopoda; order Sepiida; family Sepiidae; genus Acanthosepion; species Acanthosepion lycidas. The sequence continues at coordinate 75,583,955 of OZ010576.1, forward strand.
TAGATTGAGAAGGTACACCCCAAATTCGAAAAATCTTTGCCATTTTACCTATTTCTTGGAAACCTGCTAGAATTTGGAATGCTCACAACAGCCAAGACCTACATTCTTTTTGAGTGTTTTTGTTGCCTAATACCAGCGCTCAAGGCTTTTTCAGTGGCTAAAAAGTTTCAAACGCTCGTATATATTATGATTATGCTGACCAACCATAAAATAATAATAGTGGGATCAGCCGTTCCCTTATAAGGAAATATTCAGCATTTATTGAACGAACTGTCGGTTGAAATTTATTAAATCTTTCTCTAAAATCAGTTTTTTCAAGACAACAGGTTACACAGATCCATTAACTATTATCGCTGTTTCCAGTATTTTCTTAACATTTTGTTTCAGATAATGTGGAAAGTCAATATCTTGATTATACTAATAGTTTTTATTCGAGCTCAGGCAGTTATGTGCTGTGCGGGACTCAGGCTTAGGCGATCATGACTGACGAGGCAGATTTTTTTCCGCGGTAGGTATTTCTATCTGCGGTAGAGCAGTTGCCATCCAAGACTATAGAACCCGGTCTGTCCTGCTTTTTACCCATAGCTGGAGATAAGAAGAGGATTCATACCTTCCCCAAGGATATAAGCACTTAAGTGAATGTAATGGATTCGGGTGGAATTCGAACTCGGCTCTTCGATTCCTCAGCCCGAGTGTGTAACTCGAATAAATTGTTGTGGAAAGTGGTTTCTGCATGCTGTTAAAGCTTTAGGAGATAACTAAATTGCTACTTGTGTCACAGATTCTGATATTGTATAATAAGTAATCGTCGCCTTACATTTGAAAATGTATTTTTCTATATAATTTTAAGAACACACACACGCACATACACACACACACACACACATATATATATATATATATATATATATATATATATATATATATATATATATATATATATATATATATATATATATATATATAAAACTTTTGTACCAGCAGAATATATGACTTTGAAAATGACGGAACGCCTTCTTTTAAAGGGCTAGTAACAGTAATCGCTTCACTCAGTTTGTAAGTCAGTGATTGAGCTTCATTTGATTACCAACCTGGGATGCGCTTCCGGGATGTTTAGGGTGCTGCACAGGGTTCGTCGGTTAAACATTGACGTTTTTAAAAGCTGTTTACCATCAACCTTCATTGACCGACTTTGTACAGGCAGAAGGAGAACTTTCCCTGTGTCCTATGGGTGGGTTGTGAGTAATTGTTTTATGTTTTCTACTCACTCAGAGCTTATTTCCAGATTTATTTGTTTTTAGTAATAAATAAATTTAGTCGTGGTTCCTTATTTACCCCCACGCCTGTGTTTACTTTTTTCTCCGTTTTGCTGTTCCAACAAATATTTCTGAAAAAGTGATGGACGAAAAAGATCCTTTTAAGAGAATGAGTTCTGTCATTTTCGAAGGCATATATATATTTCTAAATAATTAATGAATTTATTTATTTTTAATCCGAAATTTACTTCAACCGTTACTATAGTAGATATTCGCATTTGAAATAGTCGCCCTATTTTTAATTTTTTACTTTAAACAGTCTGTATTACGTCTACCGGTCTGCGCTTTCAAGAAATTTCAATAAGAAAAGTGCTCCCCGGCAGGAATCGAACCTGCGTCCCCGCTTCGTAGACTATCGGTAAAGCGCACTGGATCAAACGGTAATTTTTTCTAAAAAAAAGTGGACGCAGGTTCGATTCCTGTCGTTGAGCACATTTTCTTTACTGAAATTTTTTGAAAGTGCATACCGGTAGAAGTAATACACACTGTTTAATGTAAAAATAAAAATATATACACATACACACACGTATGCGTGTGTGCGCGCGCTCACTGTCCTGATATTGATCGTTCTCTATATTTTAAACAGTATGGAAGGGTTGGTTGCAAGTTTTTCAAAACAAATAAAAAAAATTGATTTGTATTCCCTAACTCACATATCTATTGAGGCAAGGAAAAATTTGAATTAATATTTACTCAATATCAGGAATTTAAAAGATATATAGATAGATAGAAAGAAAGAAAGAAAGAAAGAAAGAAAGAACGAACGAACTTAGTCTTCAAACATTTAATTACCTTATTGCTTTCCGATTCCATGACGTACTCGACCCTGGCACAAGAACTGATTGCAGATTTCGAAATAATTTTTTAAATTACTGAATTGTCTAGTCACATTTTTTATTGTTAATAAGAATGCCTCATTATTATAAATTCTTCTTTAGATTTATGCTATGGAAGAAGAGAAAAAACTTTTAAAATTTAACTCGTTTTTAATTTGCGGGCTGCCTCGTTATACTTTTGTAAGGTGTGGATAGCTGTAATAGTTGTGTGAAATCAGACTCACACATTTGAAAAGGTATTCAGTATTTTAAAGAAAATAATCATATAGAAAAGTCACATGTAATATTTGACAGATCCATTTTCTTCTTTGAAAATGATACTTTTCTGCCCAATTTTGTTTTCGGTTTATTCATGTCCCAGAACCTCCCAGCGTACACAACGCACAACTACACTAGAACCGCTTTTACTCATGTCTCCTTACGCTGTTGATTTTGTAGCAGAAGAAAAGAGTTCTGAACGTTCGATGAAATCTAAAAAATTGTTGCTCAAAAAAATAAAATAAAATAAATAAATAAAAATAAATAAATAAAAATAAATAAATAAAAACTTCGGATAGAAAACGTAAAAGTCCGACAAAAAAGTGAGGAATCTTTTCGAATGATGCATATTTCGATACGCTGTATCTTTTTTTCTGTCTGCTTATATTTTTTCTTCTTGCTCGTAGTATGGAAGAGGTGGGTGAATATTAAAGAAGTTTTAACGTTCTCATGCAACTCTTTGAAAAGGGCCGTTTCATGTAATGCTGCATCGAGACTTGCGCTCTACTTATTGCGATTTTTGAATGAGCTCATTAAATCGCTATTTCAGACCGAACAAAAATATGAAGAAGAAGCAGAAAAAGAAAACAGTCTTTTCTCGTGCCAGACGCTAACACGTACCTAGCGCCCCTGGGACCCCCACCCCCTACAAAATGTAAACAGCAACAGGCTACGACCCTTTAGCAATCAGTGTTTAAAATCGATAGTCAAGCAGGCTGTATTTGTTGTAGAGATGGGGCATTTTGCTATGGAGTTTTTGCAAAATAAAAATATGGATGTTAAACTTTAAACAAAGACAAAATACAGTTTTCTCGCATAAAAATCTGATTTTGAGACAGATTCGAATGTTCACTCGTGTAAAACCACCATAACGCATAAATTATATAAACTTACACGCTAACTTCAAAACGGTTTATCATTGAAAATAAACTTTGAAAAAGAACTCAAAATATGTTCTTTCTTAGTACTCCTTTTTTATCATTTGAAGGTATTTACGTTATATTTTTTGAATCGACAGCGAAATTATTATTACAATGAATTATTTTGTTTTAAAACTGGACTGAAATCAGCAGTATCTTCATTGCAACCAAATGTAAAAAGTGATATATTTTTTTGTTCTAAGTAATCATCTAAAAATTGTTTAAATCCAGTTAAATTAAATATTTTCTTTTTATTCCAACACCAATTTGACCAGTGAGTAATAGTAACTTCTCAATTACCTGTGAGTGGAAAATAACATATGAACTAAACTAATTTAAATTATAACATATTTATCTAGTTTAAAATAACACAAAATGTAAGACGTCATCAGAAAAGTCCACTACATAAAGATGAGCAGGTCTATGTCACACATTTTGGATTTTTTACCTGACCTTCCCACTAAATCCGGATACATACACAAGGTCTTTTTGGCAAAGTTTAACATACATTAAACGGTGTCAAAGGGGCAGTTTTTCCTCTTGACACCACTATTACTGTATATTCCCTCGACTCCCTCGGCCATATTTATTATTTTAAAAAACTATTAGGTTGGTGCAAAAATAATGACGTAATAATGTCGTTTTTTGACGTTGAAAAATACGTCAAAAAACGTCATTATTACGTCATTATTTTTGCACCAACCTAATATGTTTAGAATTTTAATAACGATAAAAACTGTTTCATGCTATTTAGTTGTCAGATTATTTATTTACAAGATAAATTTTATATTTACAAGTTTATGAAAATATGTGAATATTTATTGTTTACCATTTTATACATAAATATATAACTATGGAAAAATTTTTATCATAAATTTATAAAACGTTTATGAGCTATAGAATACACATCAGGCGAACTGAAAAATCTAGGTAAATTATGGAAGATAGTAAGTGATGTAATTTAATCTCTAATAAAGAAAAGTGAGTAAATGCAGTTGATTTTTTTATAATTTAATTAATATTTTTATATTATTTTATTTAAGTTTAGGATTAATTTATGTATTATATATTTTAAATAATAGGTTTTGAATTTAACCATTTTTTTAACATTTTTAAAGACATGTATTTTGGCTTGGGATAAGAGTATTTCTTTCAGGAACGGAGATATTTGTAAAAATCCGGGGCGTAGATTTATATTTTGGTAAGATTCGATAGCGGAACTCTCAAGAATTTAACCATCTAAGTTACTTTCTCTTTTAATAGACGTAGCATTCTTTAACTCTATTAATTAAAAACAATATAATATATAAATTAATCCAAAAGTAAAATAATGTAAAAATATTAATTACATTATAAAAAATAATTTAACAACATTTACTCACTTTTGTTTATTAGAGATTAAATCGCATTATTTAGCATCCGCCATAATTTTCCTAAATTTATCAGTTAACTTCATGTATCTTTATGAGCGTTCTTAAATTGAAACACTTTGAAAAACCAATGACATTTCTATTTTTTCTTTAGCAAAACATTTCTATTTTTCTTGTAGCAAAATAAAATCCTTACATTTGTCCTGATAAGGTCGATCAGTGGATAAAACGCATCGGATAATTTTGTCTTTATTCACATTGTCCATTTACAGGTATATTTTTAGTTATATCTAAAAAAAATCACGAACACATATACACATACCGAGAGACAAACAGACACACATAAAACTGTGTTATACACTGTACCTATGAACACTAATGAGTATGTGCCAATCCCCATAAATACGTTGAGCACTACTGTAAGTGGGCGTAATATGCTATCTAAGTAGTCTATCACTAGCAGTGGCTTACCTACTTCACGCCGTATTGTATTTTGTTGATGGTATAAAGATTACCATTTCATTTCCAACTTCGATTCAGTAACCCTTTCTAGGTTATAGCAAACTGTGTCCCTTTTTCTATCAAGGAAACCAGTTTTTAGCCAATGAGTGTCCCAACAATTATGGCCCACTTTGCCTAAAAAGGGGTTTTCCTGGTGGAAAAAAGGGTACAGGTTCAATTCTTGACGGAGACAAAAATTTCAATGTTTAAGAAAAAGAAAAAAAAAAACAAAACAGGGGTAACAACTCAAACACGTATACACACTAAAAATGACGTTTATAAAAAATAATGTTTGATAAAAATATAGAAATTTATATATAGAAATTATTTACAGAAATAATGTTTGATAAAAATATAGAAATTTATATATAGAAATTATTTACAGAAATAATGTTTGATAAAAATCACTTAATATATATATATATATATATATATATATATATATATATATATATATATATGTATGTATGTGTGTGCCTCTGTGTGTGTGTGTGTGTGTCTCTGTGTGTGTGTGTGCGTGCACATTGAAATCTGTTCCATGTTAAACGCAATCGTCATGGGTTGTTGATTGTGTTTACAATGAAAACAGATTGTCGCTTATGGGTGTTGACTTCAATGTTCACTTTTATATTTACATACACTCTATTCCTGATACTGGACACTTTAACCCACAAATATAACATACATTAAAATATAGATATAAATGTGAAAATGAGCTAAATAAAGAGATATGAGCAACCATATAAACGTGCGTTTGCGTTACACATACAGATGAGCAAATAAATATTTATTTAATTTTTGGTGTAGACAAAAAGTGACCAATATTGTTAAACAGCTATAAAGTATATATTAATAATTGCACACATACCTACGTTTGCAGTACGACTAAGAGTTTCATTGATTTTCCCATTCATCAAATACTGAGTGTTAACTTTCAGTACCTGCTGAATGGCACAGTGATCTAATTATTAATATATACTTTGTCATATATATATATATATATATATATATATATATATATATATATATGATGAAATATAGTTTTAAGGTATGCTATATTTATGAGATAAAGTGGTCAATATCATAGTTAGAGCGTATGTAAATATAAAATTGGACATTGAAGTCATATTTATTGTTTGTACATTATTTTTATAGATAGAGAGCTTTTATTTAAATATTTGTATCTATAAAAATAATGTATAAACAATATATATATATATATATATATATATATATATATATATATATATATATATATATATATATATATATATATATATAGAGTTTTATGATAAATATAGTTTCAAAGTTTTCACGCAACATCAAGAGACATATTAGACACAAGAGAAACACTTCAGGAGAGTTTCTTAGACAGCAGCATGTTGTATTTGTATGTTTGTTTTTATTTAGCGGCATATCAATTTCTATAGGATACTTAATGCCGAAATCTAAATATTTGCTACACATCTTTTATTTTTTTATTTTTAGATATTAATCGCTTAATGATACAAATCTTACTAATTAACCTATAGCCGGAGGGAGAAGGTGTGGATTAATACCTTTTCCTAAAGGTATTTGCACATAAGTGAATATAAGGAACCTAGCTGGAAAAGGAACTCTGAATTTTTTCGATTAACAAAATTCCGAGTCGTTATTCATTACCCGACTCGTACTTCCAAGATAGACTACATCCGGCAGCAAGGCCTCTGATGATCGGAAGGCTTGGAAGAGCGTGGAACCACATCTTAATTGCTGTTGTTCCCAGGTTCACCCTGACCCGGGTTGGTAGCGACAGTTAGGGTCCCAGCTATGGGCAAATAGTTAACACTCAAACCGGGGTCAAAACTTTATGAAAGTATAAAAATGGATTTTTATAGTTAAAATACCAGCAATACATTTTTGACATATATATATATATATATTTTACCAGCAATAGATTTAACTCTCGAATAATCTCACTTCACAAAAATACTTTAATGAAACCTGATCTACAAACAGATTTCTTACAAAGAATACATTTTATTCATACGAACATGTCCTAAAAATCAAGTCGGCATTACATAACCCACTGAAATTGATATGCCGTAAAACAAACTAAGCTGATATCACTTAGTCACCACGCGGTCACCCATCCAGGCACTGAACAGGGTCGCCGTTGCTTAACTTCGGTGATCGTATGGGAACTGGTGTTTCAACGAGTGAATATAAGCTATTGACAGCAACAGTGTCCGCATCAATATCCTCATTATTCTTAGTAGGAACCCCATCGCTTCATCTCCTGGGTCGCCATTGACAATTGGTTCACCATTTATCTATTTTCAAGCCATCTCAGCATTGACCATTTGTCTGCAGCACGCCTCCCTCTGCGACATAATCAAGAGAGCTCTATATTCTGCTGGTATTCCATTCTTGATAGAATCTGAGAGTCTCAACCTAGAAGACCCGAGGTACCTCAACGACATCAGATATATCTTATATGGGACACTATCTGCAGCGACTCTTTTTGTAAATCTGCCCGTATTGTCTGAGTCGTACAGACAGGCGGTGGAGCGAAATATAGCTAAATGTCTAGCAGATACAATTTTGTGCCAGGTACGATATAGATGTCTAGCATTATTTGTCGCCAGGATGCTAACCGTATTCGCTAATTTGGGTCCATGGTAGTTCAACTATAAGATGAACTAAAGGAAACTACCTGGTTCTTTCAAAGGATATCTTTAGAAATCACCCGCAGTAATATACTTGCCATTATAACGACTGTGGAATTAGACCAAAATGAAAATTTCATAAAATCTCTCTTTTTTAATGTATTACAACAGGAATGAATTGAATCAGTGAATTGTTCTCTTCGAAATGAAAATGCGAGGAAAGAAAAGTTCCACCTTTAATACAAAAATTGCTTAAATATTTTATTCTGTTACAATTATTGAATTAATTACTTGATTTGACAGATATTAAATATATCTTTATAAAAGAATTACTAGTGATACGTTATGTCACTGTCATAGTTTTAGCACAAAATTTAAAAATTCCCATTTCTAGAATTAAACACCTTAATAGAAAACAATTATCTTTTCTGAACTATTCAGAAGTTTTGTTATTGACTTGAGAATGCATACACCTAAACATTTCGACTGCGATAACAATTCGGTCATTGTATATATATTGAAAATAGGGAATTAAAATATATATTGAAAATAGGGAATTAAAATCCAAACAAATGATTAAATAGGGAACAAATAGGAAAATCGTCATAAGTTTCAATGTTTTGCTATTTATTTAGCCGAGAGAGATTTTTAAGTGATTCATCGAAATCTAAATATCCAAATTGTTCCACGAAAAAAGAAAAAATTGTGATGAAGCTAAATAGAGAAACCTGTTAAATTTATAAAGATTTTTCTACTTGTTCTTTATTTATTCATATTTATTCATATATATATATATATATATATATATATATATATATATATATATATATATATATATATATATATATATATATGGTAAAGAGACAGTTATTTTAAGGTATGCTATATTTATGGATAAAAGTTCTAAATATCAGGGATATACGAGGTTGTGTAAATATAAAAGTAAACATTCCTCCTCCCTCCCTTCTCTCTCTGACAATTGCATATAGCATGAAACAGACTGTCGCCTCTAAGTGTTGACTTCTATGTTCACTTTTATATTTACACACGCTCTATCTCTGATATTGAGCACTTTATTCCATAAATATAACACACCTCAAGACTATATTTCTTTATGTAAATATATATATATATATATATATATATATATATATATATATATATATATATATATATATATATGGAATCTATGGAGTTTGCTATCTAATCTCTATCGCTTACTCGGACACGTTTCTGTTTCTTCAACATCCACGGAGCGAGTCCGTGGTTTATACTAGTATACTACTAGTATGCCGAGCAGACCTTACAGTGTTACAATAGAATCGTCTCACTAGGTCGATATCGTGATAGAAGTCACCTCCTTGACAAATCGACCCTGATATGATGAGATTCGAACCCGTATCCCATGGTCGGAATATTAACGTTCTAACCACTCAGTCACGCATAGGTCTAACTTAATCTATTAGATTCTACTCAATATACTCGATACATTAGATGATGATACAAGAATATAGGATTGCTAAATTACATCAGTGTATTATTACTCTATGCGATGTTGTTTTTTTTTTTATATATTTTTACATGTCTGGGCTTGGATATATGTGTTATTATCTTATATATTTTGTCGTGGTCTGTGATCGAAAAAGATGTGGTTAAATAAGTGCTCTATATTATATCAGAAAATATAAAAATGTATTAATTGAAATCTAAAGTAGGATCAGTGAAATGTTAGATGAACAAAATAAGTAATCAAAAATATAAACATAACAAAAGATTCATAACGCAGTTTAGAGGCTTAGTGATCCTAAAATGTTGCCGTTGATAACCGCATTGATCGATTCCATTCTCAGATAGAGAGATCAATGAATTCCGCGGATAATAAGCGTGTTCATCGATGCAGTATTAATTCTACATTTTTTCCCTTTTTACTTCTCAAGGGTTAGGAAGATGAGGGAAAATGGTCGATAGCCTTCAAATATTAGTTCGGCTAAATTAAATGAACTTAGTTCAGTTATTTTAGCCAACTGGTGTAAATACACACACACACGTCCGGTTCACACCCCTCTCCGGTCTTTTGAACAGCAGTAGAAGTTTAATCTTTGTTTCCAGTAACTCCTTGCATCTTAGTGACATTATCGCCTTGGTGTGTATTATATATATCTATATATATATATACATTGTGCATTTAGGCAGCAATCCTTCATTTATGCATGTTTCATTAAAAACCACAGACATGGTACTACGGTGAAGCTTTTTATTTAATTTTTCTTGTGTTCGCACAAGAGCTTCTTTTTGGGACACAGAGTGTGCAGAAACTGTCCAAATATTCTATAGTTCCGAGCACTTTCGGTTACACTTTTAGCCATTATCAAGGGTGATTTTATTTTTCAGTTTAAACGAGTATGTGTGTTATGTGTATGCTTTTAGTGTGTTATATAGATGTTTTATTTTCCGAATAAGGTTAGCACATTGTGGCCTTGTTCGTAGTTAATATTGTTAAGAGTTGGCTTTTTTCTTTTTTTTATTATTAGGGCTTCCATTATTTTTAATCTGTTTTTACAAGTGGATCAGGTTATTATGTTTGTGTTTTCTACTAGTATGCTTCGAATGGAGTCTGGTAGGTTTGTGTGTGTGTTTAAATGGGTTCTAATGGAGCTCTGGTCAGATAGGTGTAAAGTAAGGCGTCTAAATAGGCATGTAGTTGTGTGACCGATGTAATTAATTATGAGTTCGGTTTGATCAGGAACATAGGGCATTTGATAATGTTCGTTCGTTGTAATTTTGAGTTAGCTGGTGTGTTGTTGTTTTTGAGGATAAGGTTGGCGGTCTTAAATTCTTTATTGTAGATAATTAATTTTATTTTTTTATTCGGGTCGATTGGGGGTAGTGAATGTCTTTATAATATTTCTAAGTGAAGATTCATCTTGTTTGTAGTTAATGTGCATCTGGTTTTTGTAGAAAAATATTTATGTAATTTTTGCCAGTATGTTCACTAACATTGTTATTTATTTGGGGGAGAAATAGTCTAATGTGGTGGTCTATAAGGGGGTTAGGGAAGTCATTGTTAATTAATGTCTTTTTTAGATTATTGAGTTTTTTAAGGAAGAGTAGTCGAGAGGATGAATTCTGTTGTGCTCTTTTTATGAAGTTTTTTATTACTGTTATTTTGTATCTGAGTGGGCATTCACTCTTAAACTTAAAGTGGCAAGAATTTCTGCTAATGGTTTTTTTTTATATAATGATGTGATAAAAGTGTTATTACGATCTTCTACGAGAACATAAGAATGGGAGTTTGTTTCTTTGACTAATTTCATAGTTAAAGTTAAGGACAGAGTTTTTCCCAAATATTTGCTAAGATACAACACCTATCTACAAGCTATAAAAATTACTGAATGACATCATCACTCCATACCTACGCACCAATTACATCACATCCACTAACGAATTCCTTCCAATTTTAAAAACTACTAAACCAAACCAATGTATCATAGCGTCACTTGACGTCGAAAACCTATTTACAGATGTCCCTGTCAATCAAACCATTGACATTATCCTCAATTCTGTGTAGACTAATAATTCTCTCCCTCCGCCAGCCATCAAACTATTTATACTCAAAAAATTACCCCACGCGTGCACAACCAAAGTTCCATTCTATCACCATATATAATTAAATATTATTAATTGAATATTAGCTAGTTTGCCAGAGGTTTAGCACACAAGTAGGCAAATGTAGCCAAAGCCAAAACTGACTTGAGTCATTTATGGAGAAATATATAGCTGAATAAAGACCCCTCATGCAAATGCATTGGGAAGGTCCATTCTAGCAAAATGGACCAACCCAACTGGTGTATTAGGTGCTCTCCTATAAAATAAGGTAAAATCAGCTGGCTTGCCTTTTACAAGGAAATAGAAGGAGGCAGCCATGTTGGCAGGTAAGTCACTTGACCTCTACATCTCCCTCCTCTCCCCATTGCGGAAGCATATTGGCCGTTGGGGAGGAATTAATTCCCTATTGCCTGGCTGATTGTACGAGAGTAGTCGGGATAGCGCCCTGGGAATCCTCGTTCTTGATGGCTGTGATTGAGTAGGGCCCTGGGACGCTGGTTTATTTTGTAATGTAATGTCACCATTTTCCAAGTCTTTGGCAGATTGATGTGGTCTGCATGTATCCGTAATTGTCGGCTCAGGTGACACAGGCATGGCGCTTGGTATGGGGGTCTTGATTATGGGTGCTTCAAGTTTCCTTAGAAACCTACGGTTCCGCAGGGTTATTCTGCCTGATCCTGCAACTCTAATTCTATATTGACGGTTGGGAAGTGTTTCTACTATTCGCCCAGCTATGTCCCATCGACGGCTATTTGGGTTTTGAATGGAGACTGTGTCACCTTTATAAAGTGGGGATAGTGCATGTGCAGTACGGTTGTACTTCTCGATGAGGTCTGCATTGCGTTTGGATAATCTCTGTTCTCGTTTTCTCGCTGCGGCTATCCATTCAGGGTGTGGTTTATATAACTGTGGGTGCGATGGGATAAAATCTCGAAGACGTCTATGAAGCAGGAGTTGCGCTGGTGATAAGCCAATGCCTTGGATAGGGGTGTTTCTATATTGCAAGATTGCTTGTGCTGCCATGTTATTGTCCAAGGAACCCTGGTGTCCAGTGCAGTCTTTTATGAGTCTTTTTGCAGTCTTGACTGCCAATTCTGCACGTCCGTTAGACTGGGGATAGGCCACTGATGAAATTCTTTGCTTAACAGCCCAGGTTTTTAGGAATTGTTGGAATGAGTAAGCTGAGAATGGCGGTCCACCATCTGTACTAAGTTCCTCAGGTGCACCATATGTTTGGAATATTTCTCTGCAGATGGAAATCAACCTGGAAGCAACCGCTTGCCCTGGCTTGATGCGGTACAGAATGAGCCATCCAGTGAGCCTGTCTGCACAAGCAAGATATGTGAAGGATTTAACATAGAACAAATCCATTACAATCTGTTGAAATGGCCATTCAGGTGTAGGTGTCATTTGGATTGGTTCATGTGGTAGACTTGGGGCATTCCTTGAACATGTAATGCAATTATACCTGTAATTGCGAATTGAGGCATTCATTCCAGGCCAGTAAACTGAGTCATTGGCACGCGCTTTCATGCCAACTACTCCTTGATGAGCTGAATGTAGGCATTTTAATATGTTCTTGCGCTGGGAGGTTGGTATCACTACTCTCCTGTCAAGTAGTATTAGACCATTTTCATTGCTTAGGCGGTTACGAACTTCCCAGTATTCCCGGATTGTAGGTGGTGTTGCTTGACGACTGTTTGGAAAACCATTGTCTATGGTTTTCCGTAATAGGGTGTATTGTGTGTCTTCTTGACCAGCAAAACGAATGTGGTCAGGGGAAGTTATGGCAGGATTATCATCTAATTGAGATATTGATGTGAGGGCTGTCAATCTCATTGTTGCACAAGTCTCATCTGATTCATCAATTTCTATAAGGGAGGGTTCTATGGAGAATGTATCAAGTAGGCTTTGTACTGTAGTGACTGGATTGCGGGAAATAGCATCAGAGGCTCTGTGCCATTTTCCAGGGCAGTGTTGCATGGTGAAACGATATCTCAAGCTTTTCTCTTTGAGTCGGAATAGGCGAGGGTTGTGAATTTAGCTGAGATCTCGATCACCAAAAAGTCCTTTGAGTGGTTCATGGTCGGTCACGACTATAACGTTTGGGCAACCTAGTATGAACATGCGGCACTTTTCAAGTGCCCAGCTGATAGCTGCTGCTTCACCTTCTATGGGTGCATATCTTTGCTCAGCGTCAGTACAGAATCTGCTTCCAGCAAACACAAGATGCCAGCCTTCAGGGCAACAGACAGGGGCTCGTTCGATTGCACATGTGCAGTGTTTCTGAAGAAGTAAAAATCCCATGCCGTCTTTACTCCAGTCAGGAGCTAAGCAGGTAATTCTGTTGATGTCAAATGTTGAGACGCCCCGCTTTACTAGTTCAACAATGACCCGCTTTGATTCCTGAAATGCTTTCTCAAGGGTCTGGTTCCAGGTGAATTTTGAGTTTTTTTTGACAAGGTCCCGAAAAGGTAGCATAATGGGACTTAATGAATATGCCCAGGCAAGTTGGTTTACCAGTCCAAACCAAGACCTTGCATCGGTGATGGTTTTCGGAACAGGGAAATTTAAAATAGCATTAAGCATAGATTCAGAGGGAGATACTCCCGATGAAGTTATTTGAAGGCCACCAAACTGAACAGTGTCCTTACAAAACTGGAATTTGTCTTTGCTGAGTACAATCCCATTTTGTGCACATCTCATTAGAAAATCAAAGGTATGATAGAATGCCTCTTTGATGCCGGTGTCGTAGAGCAAAGTATCATCAACCAATTTGATTTTCCTGGGAATATCTTTTATGACTTCATCATATCTACGGGTGTATGCATCACCAGATGCTAAGTAGCCTTGAGGCATCCTAAGGTACATAAACCTTCCCCACTCTGTGATAAAAGTTGTGAGTGGTAGCCATCGACAGCATCCAGTACTGTTTTCTTGGTATTGGGTGGCACTTGCATTGCCAGCTGGAAAGGTGAGGCAGTGTGGTGGGTTTCTCGCTTGCATTGCGAATTTAAATATTGATAATCGATGGTACGCCTCGGTCGACCATCCTTTTTTGTTGTAATGACCATTGTGCTACACCAATCTGTTGGAGTACCAATGGACACTTGTTCTAATATGCCTCTTTCTATATCTTGCATAAGGGCTTGCCTCACTGGTTCTTTTAAATGGTATGGCACTGGTATTGGTCTGTGTCTTGCCTTAGGGATTGCCCCCTCTTTCAGGTGGATATGTGCTGGTTTACCAGACATGGCTGGGAATTGCCCATCAGTATTAAATGCTGAATCAGCAAATTGTTTCAGTAACCATTTTTTTAGGTTCTCCAGATTTCCTTCGTTTGCTGGAAAGGGGGTTTCTTCAGGGCGATCTGGTAGCTGAAATCTTCTGAGTTGCTTTTGCTCGACAGCTGCTGTGTGATCGTTGGTTGTCCAATCTAATTTGCTGTGGGTTGTCATAGTTATAGGCGTGGGGAAGTGAGGAGACAGTATGCCAACATCAATACAGGCGGCCTTGCTAAAATATATCTTATCGATGTTATTGCAGATGTACAATGCTTGCTTTGTCGACATTTCTCCAACACTAAATTGAATAGGCAACCATCCCTGGCTTATAAGGGTTGAGCCACCCACAGCACGAATAACTTTCTTTGATGGGATCAAGTTACTTTCCTTGAGACCCATGCTATGTAGGTGCTTGGGTCCTCCAAGGCAGATGGTGGCCCCACTATCTGGGAAGATTTTCAAACGAGTGCTTTGATTACCTGGAATATCTTCAGGATTTCTGGGGTCTGGCTTTGGAGAGAATGGGACCAGTGTTGCTTCTATCTGAACAACACTATTTTTGTTAGAGGACACATATGAGCCTGTCTCCTGGTCAAACTCTACATGTGCAATCAAACTGTCCATGTTAGCTTCATCGTCTTGGAAGCCTCTCACTTCACTAGAGCGATTTCTTGATCGGCAAACTTTTGAAAAATGACCTTGGATGCCACACAAGTCACAGGTCTGATTCCAGGCAGGACATGCTGGGATGCCATGCTTGTGGATACCACATCCACTACAGCGGAACTTGTTTTGTTTTATAATCAGTTTTTGGGGGCTTCTGGATTGAGGGGGATTTTTTTCCACTTGTGTTGTTTTTTCTTTGCGATAGGTTGATGCACGCAATGCTGACATTTCAGTTGACCCTGCCATTCGTGCTTGGTCACGCAGTGCTGCCTCGAATGCCTCAGCATGGTTGATGTTTTGGTCAAGGGTCTTCAATGAGCTGGCCTTTGCTAGTAAATCTGCTTGGAGAGCATCATTTGCTGTACCTCTGACCAGCTGGTCTTTGATATAGATGTCAGATAGGTCATGACTGCAAATGGGACATGTGAAGTCACAATCCTGTGCTGTACCCTTAAGGCGGACAACAAATTGCTGGATTGATTCGCCTGGTCCCTGGGAAATCGAAGCGAAAGACAATCTATGAACCATAGGGTTCGATTTTTGGGTAACTAATGCCTCCAACATGTTCAGGAGTCTGTTTGGTTTTTCCGAGAAAAATTTGGGGTATGTATTGATGATCGACGTTTGCACAGTCTCATCAGCACAGTTGTATAAATGGATGTTGGTCTTTGTAGGGGGCATGTTTGTCATTTGCACAAATACCTCCCAATCAATTCTGAACTTTCGGAATTGTTGTGATGTCATCTCTGAATGGAGCTGGGGGAGTTTGGCTGCAGGGGCCTTCGTATAGCTGTCTGATGTCAAAGGTTGCTCCTTTGATAGCTTAAGGATAGCTAGGGCATGTCCCATAGTTGTGACACCTAGTTCTTTAAGGATTTCCCGGTCTATGATAGAGAGGCTATCCTTAGTAATATTCTCTTTCACAAACGATTCAGCATAGGTTTTGGCAGAGTCGGTAGGAATGCCAATTTTGATAAGTAGCTCTTGCCAGTCTTCGTATCCTGTTCGCAGCGCCATGTTGAATATTAGCTAGTTTGCCAGAGGTTTAGCACACAAGTAGGCAAATGTAGCCAAAGCCAAAACTGACTTGAGTCATTTATGGAGAAATATATAGCTGAATAAAGACCCCTCATGCAAATGCATTGGGAAGGTTCATTCTAGCAAAATGGACCAACCCAACTGGTGTATTAGGTGCTCTCCTATAAAATAAGGTAAAATCAGCTGGCTTGCCTTTTACAAGGAAATAGAAGGAGGCAGCCATGTTGGCAGGTAAGTCACTTGACTTCTACAACCATAATGGCAACATTTACACCCAAACTAATGGTGTTCAGTGTGGGGAATCCCCTTGGCCCATGTTTTTCAAATTATTATATGTCCCATGTAGAAAATATGATATTTAAACAGGTCTCTAAACTTAAATAATATGTCCGCTACGTAGACGATATTCATCCTCTCAGTTACTCTTCCTTATAGAACTCAATAATGTAAAAGAGACATTAACAATGGTTTCCCTAACCTTACCCACCTGAAAAATAAAATCATTCTTGATAATGGCTAAAAGTATAGCCGAAAGCGCTCGGAACTATAGAACATTTGGAAAGTTTCTACACACTGTGTTCAAAAAAGAAAGCTCTTGTGCGAACACAAGAAAAATTAAATAAAAAGCTTAGTACCTTGTCTGTCGTTCTTAATGAAACATGCATATATATATATATATATATATATATATATATATATATATATATATATATATATATATTGCATTCTAGTCGTCTGAAGATCGCGACAGCGTGAAACTCGAATAATGACATGGGCTATCCTTTGTTAAGTGTTGACGTTGTGAAGCGTTTTTTACTCTGTGCAGATAATCTGAATAGGTAGGTGTTTATCATTTGGTCTTTCCTACTTTTTCTTTCCTTGTTCAGAATTTTTTCTTGTCTAAGGCCTTCTGGCAATTTGTCTGTCGGTCACGCCGGCATAGTTATTTTTTTCTTTTATATATATATATATATATATATATATATATATATATATATATATATATATATATGAAGTAAAGGGTGTTTCATTAAGACGGATCAAAGTCTGCAGTAAATAAATCAGTGTGATTGGTGAAAATTTATTTCTTTTTGTATTGGATCATGTTATTTAAGTTATGGCAATTATATGTGAAAAATAATATCGCCCAAATGTCCGCCAAATCTGAAAGAAAAAAAAATAGACGCTTAAACTTTAATTCGCATTTAAAATCCGTCCGAGTTATTCGAATACCCTTATGTATTTGTGCGCCTAATACATAAATATCAAATACTATAATTCGAGTTTTCAAATATTCAAATATTAAAAAAAATAACATCTTTATTTTTCGCTGATTTTGATAATGGACAGTAAGCGCTTGATCACAAACAGTTGGACAATATTTGCATTGATTGTTGAATTTAGACATTCGTTCTTTTGTACGCAAACAAGAAAAGTTAACCAAAAATCCTCGTCCACAGTTTTTAAAGAAACACGTATTAATTAAGGATTGCTGCCTAAATATGCATTATGTATGAATGATTTAAATTTGGATCAGAATCCAATAGTAAATATATAAGATAATTCAGAATATTATTTTTGATATGAAACTGATCCAACAGTTTCATCAGAAAAATGGATTTTATTTCTATCAAATCCAGTTTCTATCAAATCTCCCTTTTCTTTGTCGTAGCCTTTCCTCTAATTACTGTTGCTTGCTAGATAGAATTTCTGATTGTATAGATAAGAAATCTCTTTCAACACTCGTCCGAAAATATTTTTGTATTCGGCGACATCAATGCCCATCATGTCAAGTGACTTCAACACTCTAAAGGCTCATTGACTTCGTTCGCTGGTATCCAAACATTGAACTTCTCAATTGCTCAATGTTTCACTCAAATAGTAGACTTCCCCACGCGTTTCCCTAGTAATTCTGACGGACACGCTTCTCTACTTGGCCTTACTACCTCTACGGATTCATGTTCGTGTACTGCTGTTCTGTTCTTTTGGCATCTCTGACCACACGGCAAGAACCCCCTATTAACAGAACATCTTTCTGTCTTCAACACACTGATTGGGACCCATTTAGTGATTTTCTTCTCGATACCCGTTGAAATTATGTCTCTTCTTGTGTGAAAGCCGGTATCGAAGCTTTCGTCTCAGCACGGACATACCTAGTGAAACCATAATCTTCTCTTTAGTTATTTCCTACCTGTTCAACCGCTATAGCCCACAAGAATCACTTCTTCCGGTTATAACAGAGCGATAGGTCCGACTGCAAGAGATGTTTCTTTGTCACTGCTCGTAATGAGTGTAAGCGTGTCCTCAAATAATCAAA
This sequence comes from Acanthosepion lycidas, assembly GCA_963932145.1. Lineage (NCBI taxonomy): Eukaryota > Metazoa > Mollusca > Cephalopoda > Sepiida > Sepiidae > Acanthosepion > Acanthosepion lycidas. The sequence goes on from OZ010576.1 coordinate 75,602,715, forward strand.
TAAGTAATTATTCGCTGATAGAATGAGAAGCCGTTATAGCCTCTCACAAGTTTGGTTCTAGAGATTACTGGTGGCTCTACAAGCGTGTGCTGAGCAAATGCCAATCCTCAGTCCATTCATGCTTCAGTCAATTTAAAGTGTTGACTTAACTCTGTCCATGGTTTATGCTGTCATTTCTAAACTAGATCCTCACAAGGCCTGTGAATTCTAAGGAAATGTGCTCCGGGAATGGCTCCTGTTATTTCTAAACTTTACAATAAATGCCTCGCTGCTTCTTGCATTCCAGCTTGTTGGAAATCATCCCCTGTAATCCTGTTTTAAGAACTTCGGTGGCCCTTCTGACCGCCCCCAAATTATCGCCTTATTATTCTCTTTAATATTTTTGACAAAGTACAAGATTATCTAATCAACGCCGAATTGGTTAAGCATCTGACTTCACACATCCTGCTTTTAGATAAACGTCTTCCTGATTCCGTTTCGCCAGGTCTGCTAATGATGTGTTAACTGCCATCACTGAATTTGTTTATCAAGCTTTAGATAAGAACGGCAAAGCTAGGACTATGGCTTTAGATATCTCAATGACGTTCTACAGGGTTTGACATGCTGGCCTTCTACACAAACTCAAAGGCTACGGTGTTACAGGACGAATATTTGGTTTAATCCAGTCGTTCCTAAAAAATCGTGTAATTATATTTGTGTTGAACAGGCACTCTTCTAGATCATTTCATAATAATTCACCGGTATCCCAGGGATCTCTCCTTGGGCCTACGCTATTTCGGATCTTTATCAAAGATTTTGTCGATGTCATTAGTACCCAACTAGTTATTTATGTTGACGACACAAAGATTTACTCCTGTCTTAGGAGCAAGTCCGACAGACTGGGTAAAGTAAATCTGATAACTTCTCTCGAAATGGAACTCCAATTAGAGGTTAACTGGGGCAAGAAATAGCTTCTAAGTTTTAATGCCTCCAAAACAAAACTGCTTTCATTTAATCACCAGTGTGGTGATTAAATGAAAGCAGTTTTGTTTTGGAGGCATTAAAACTTAGAAGCTATTTCTGTATTCAGTATGGCTAATGCTAAACTCTAAGGAGCAACAGATTTTGCGCTTTCTTGCGCTCACGTTTTCCAGTTATTATTATATTAAATCAATTGCAAAATCTGCTGCTAAGAATGTTGGTTCACTTTATTGTGCCAAACAATTTTTCTTGTCAGAATCCATCTTGCACATGTCTAAGTCTACCACTCATCCATGCATTAAATATTGTTGCCATATCTGATCTGGTGCGCCCACTATATATCTCGAAATTCTTGACAAAATTCAAAATAGTGTCTGTAATCTAATAGATACTGACCTGGCATCTCGACTTCATCACTTTCTCACTGACATGACGTGGCTTCCCTCTGTCTTTTATACATTTTCAAGGCAATTCTTCTACTGACCTTTCTCTCGTGTGAATTTGGGAGGGCCACTAGATTGGCAACTAGATTTCATCTTTTTTTCTCTTAAAATAGCTACATTTAACTTTAAGTCTCATTCTAATAGTTTCTTTTCTGGGGAAATCTCTTCCTGTTTTTGTTTCATTGCTACTTACGATATTCAAAAATGTAAATGCAACGACAATCGCCATCGTCTGTCTTTCTGAATTTTGTTCTTTATTGTCCTTTTCCTCACGAAATTCTCATTCTCATTCTCTCCCTGTAACCCTCACCGTTCTAATGACATTATCGATTTGTTTGTTAAAAAAAAAAAAAAGGAAAAAAAAAAAAGGCGTTTCATATCAATATTAGATTTTTCTTTTGCTTTAACTGTATCTTTTTTGTTTTTTAAATTATATTTTACTAATTCCAACTCAGTTTTTATTAATATATTCCTTTGTTTTAAAGATTTTTCGTATTCCACATTCTTTCAACGCCAGTTTAGCAAGAACATGTGATAGGCTGAAGAAGCCCGGTCCTAATTTGACTGCAGAGGAAATCCATTTTCCTGATGACACTGTTTGATCAGCGAATCATGTCAAAATAAGTTTTCCAAATTGACTTATATACTTACCATCATGCAGACATAGCGGATGTATGTACAGTGACCAAGATGTTAGAACGCTCGCTTTCCGACCATGAGATCAGGGTTCGAATCTTAACATGGCTGTTTTGTTAGGAAGGTAACTTCTTGATTTTATAGGCCTAGTGAAGTGATCCCAGCACGCGGCACCTTTGGAAAGTGCTTGAAAAACATTTCATTTGTTGACCCAAACCTTATGAATGAAGTTCGGTAGACGAAACTGTTCGTCGATGGTTGCATTAACGCGAATTTATAAGTCATCGTGACTGAGGACTTGATCACACTGGCCTAAACTACAGGCAGGTTCTAGCGGTGTTGAACAAACAGAAATGCGCCTGAGCAGGCGTCTGCAATCGGAATTCGCTAGCCTCCCTAGCAGACAGACATTATCAAGAATCTCTAAATATATAACAGGAGAACAAAACTAGATGTGGCAACAAAATTCAAACCAAGTATGGTAGACCTATAAATATGTAAGCTAAATACAAATATACGGGAGAAATATTCTAGCACAATACAATGAACCAATTTTCTTAACAGCAAATTTAGAAATTGATTCAAAAGCGGAAAACGTTACTCCAAGAAGGTTCATTGAGTCACTGTCTTGTAGGTTAGCATCAGCCATACTGATAGAAGATAGAAAGCGTTCTCTCAAACGATTAAACAAAAGCAGTTTCATTTTGGAGGCGTTAAAATTAACAAGCCATTTCTTGTCCCAGTTAACAACTTCAATTTCCAATTCTCTCTTTTTAAATTCGGAAATGTAATTATAGATTAAGGATTTTATCAATAGAATAAACATTTTGGAAGAAATAAAATTGTTACTTCACTGTCATTTCTTTTAGGGCAAATATAAATTTTCTTAAGATAATATAAAACACGTCAATATTTTTTATTTACCAAAACTATAAGAAACAATAAAAAGAACGGTAATAAGCATTTCTTGTGAATGTAAAGTTTTCGATGACTGAACTAATTTTTTAACTAACGAAATGCATATGTTAATGAAGTAAACATTAATCTTAACAAATTAATCTTAACCGAATCCTGTGAACATAGTGACATGCGTATTGCAGCGGATGGTTCAAAATCATTGGAAGAGTCAAGGGGTTTAATACGGGTCGGTGTCGAGTTGGGTTACCATGGAGCCTATTCGGCGAATAAGTTTGACCGCTTGAGAACTAGTAATGCCGGGCGTTTCGACCACGGCAGACTCATATCTGTCAGGCAAAGAAAGCTTTATGCTCCCCAACCTGTCAGACGACAAAAACGGGCGAAGTGACCGACGCAATCAGATTCGCTGCTGGTAACGTCCCAAATGACTAGCCCCTTGCGAATAGTAAGACGGTTATGCCACCAAGGTGTTTACTGTCTCCTCGGTTCAGGCTAGCCGTCTCCAGCTGGGTAGTAACACCAGCCGCATTGAAACTCCTCCGAATATCATTGAAGATGGCATGTCAATGAATACGGCCTCTGCTAAAGGTGACAAGAGGCGTTTTACGCCATATTGGTTGATAATAGCTCCACAGCGACAAACGTGCTTTTCGCATAATTAATAACTAGAAACAAATCGATACTGATGTGTACAGTTATTATTGAAAACAAAAATTCATATCTTTTGATTTTATTCCGATTTATTATTTTAAAGTCTGTCTATACTTCTGAGATGAGGTATTATGTACATTATTTACATTATTCGGACTATTGTCCTCATCTTTGTCGCCATATTTATCACAACGTTTCAGCCGTTGTACGCTCCGGCCTTCTTCAGGTGGTTGGAATTTCGAACTGAACCCTTTATTTCGCTCACTGGGGTAGACTGTTCTAGTTCCACGTGACATGTTTGATGGATGTCAGTTATCAGTTATCTCCTGCTAATTTCCCTCTGAAAGTTCTCCACTGCCTTAACCGGGTATTGAACTCACACTCTTTGGGTCTTGTCACTGGATCTAACCAACACCTTTATTATTTTAAGATTGTTAAATCTAGTGCCATTCCCTGTTAAGCTTGTTTTCTATAATATCTTCTATATTTTCTATGTTAAACTAAAGGGGCAGAAAAAAGACAAACGTGGTCGACTCAGGATTTATTGGCTTTTTTTCTTTCCGGATATATTACTATTTGCTAAAATTAGAAACTGGCTGATGATATGTGGATTAGATATAAGAAGAAAATGGTTTGTTTCATTATGTTCTTTTATGTGGTGTGTCTCTCCAGGGCGTATGCGATCATGACTCTGCACAACTTCATATCTTTTGTAGCTATTGCTATCTCTCCTACAGCCTGTTCATTATGTTAGCGATATCAGAATAATAAATTATGGTAAAGGAAATGTAGTAATAAAAGAAATAGAAAATTTTGTGAAATTATATATATATATATATATATATATATATATATATATATATATATATATATTAAATAGAGTGAGAGAGAGAGAGAGAGAGGGGGGCAAAGTTCTTGAGTTCGTTGCCACCAGCCACTGTAGAGAAAAGTGTTTCGATTTCAGTTCGAGAACACTCATTTTTACAATTGTCAGTCTAGTTGCAATAAACCCTTTGATACTTAGTAGTTAGTAAACCTATTGATTTAATTGAATGGTTCAAGTTATCCAGTCATTAGTCATTGAAGAGCTGAAGTTCTTAAAAATTCCTTACGACAGACCAACATTGGATTTTGATAACTAATTTTCAAAATTAGATCAACTATTAATCTTCTAACAAATTTAGTAAATATCAATTATCGTATTTATAAATGAAAGAAAGAAAACCGACGTAATATTCATACTTAAGCGACTGATTCCAAATTAACCAGTGATTCTATAACCTAGAAATGCATTTTTATACACAAGATATTCAGACAGGTAATAGAAAATTGAAATATCCTACAAGGCAATTACTTTCTGAAATTGGCATACTTAGATCAAATCTAAATGAAATTAATTGCTGAAGTCTTGTATTCGCAAAATACTCGTTGTTCATGTCAGGTAAACAACTGAGATACAGTTAACTGAAGTGTAAACAACATGAGTATCGTTTGGTTTAAATATTTGCCTCTATTTTTCATTTGTTGTCACGATTTTCGCTAAAAAAAAAAAAGCTCTTAGTGTAGAACGTCTAATAACAAATCAAACACGTGTGTTTAACATTTGTAGCTTTTGAGTCTCGCCAGATCAGCGCCTGAAGGGATGTTTCTTGCTTGTCAGTCGTATTCATAAACACCAAAGCCAAATAAATTAATTTCCGGTCTTACAAATGAGTCTATTATTTTCACAACAAATCTAGCACAAAGCCCTTACATTATAAAGGCAACCTGTTCATCATGTGGTGATAATGATTGAACGAAAAATAATTGTCTTGTTGGCAGTCCTTGAAACAAGCCGAATGTAAGAATTGAATTTGGCCGAGCAGCTTATAATGGTAATGGTGATATTAGCCGTTTCCTTACAAGGAAACATTCACATTCATTGACCGAGCAGCCAGTACTGTTTTCTGTTGAAATTTATAAAATCTTTTCTCTTAAAACACTTTTTTAGGAAAACAGGTTTCTCAAATTGTTATATAGGAATAAAGTGTCGCTGCCGACACTAGTTTGAACATAGATCGCAAACACAGGCAATCCCATTTCTAATAAGTAGATCACGTCATGATAAAGGAAATGTATATATATATTTAGCGTAGCGCCTAACTGATCACTATTTCTATTCCATCCTCTATTACTATACGGATCACTCTTTCTACACTAAAATGTATTTACACAATCATACAAAGAGTAATACTGTTAGTAAGTCCAGGAACGTGGTTAGTAGCAAATACAGATAGATATATACAGTCTCGAAGTAGGCCTTCCTTAGAGTCTACGTGCTTGTAACTGACTTCTACGAGAGGTTATCTCACACTATCTCCGTTCGTATATTCTCTCACTCTCCGACTGTCGACCACCGACCACCGACTGCTGACCACTACTACCCTCGCTGACTGTAACTCTGGGTATTTAACGGCAGCAGTCCAGGTACACTTGGTGTAGTCCACTTATATGAAAAAGGGGTGGACCCCATAACACATGAAAGTCTCTGATCTGATGAGGCGGTTTAACAATATAACTTGAGTTTTCAGGTTGATGTTTTAGGTTTTGTGGCAATTTGCGGTGTTGAGTGAAAACTACCTCAGGCATAATTCAATTTCTTTTTCTCTTATACTTAATTTGTTATAGATGATAGGAAGCTGATTAGGAAGATTAGAACTTACACAACAAAGAATTTCCATCTACATAACAACAAAACCAACATTTTTTATCTATTACAATCTGTTAAATTATGAAGACTAACATAAGTTGCTTAATCTGATGAAAGGCAATCCAAGTGAGATGGGCGAAATTAAATTTATTGAGACCGAAATATAGGGTTACCTCATTATGGATCGGCCTCGTCATTAATGACGTTGATGTTTGAGTTCTTAGAAATGGTTGTTAAGATTTGAAATGAAGATTTCTCTTAGAAGATGTACGCTATACATTCTTCTTATCCCCCTAAAACAAAGAAAATAAAACCGAAACGCTATTTCCATCTGTGGAAAATTGTACAACTCACAGGGGTTATTAATTTTAGTCATTGTGAGGTTTTTCAGGACGACATGTTCCCACGTGTGGCCCAGGATACTGGAGGCTGTATCCTGCTATTTCATCACAATTAACCGTGTGCAATAATTATGATTATCAACATATTCATATATTTCTTCGTCTTCCTTAACGATTAGCTGTTTTTCTTTCTCTAAAAGCGTTCATGTTTTTTTCTCTCCTGAAAGAAGACTTTTATTTTATGTTAATTATCTGTAATTCTCTCACTTATATACCCAGTCTTGTGCCCGCTTATTCCTCACTGTGACCAGTGGACCTCAACCAACAAAGCTACTTTTGCCTCGTTCAGAATACTAAGATTACCGAAAGACTTCCTAATGAGTTACCGATTTGGCTAAATTTCCATTAAGCAAAGACGAATATTATATTTCTTGCTATTCTAATAAGCATAATGACAAAAGTTCGGAAATAAAACAATGAAATACATTGATGCTTTTTTCATCAACAAACTTAAGTAATATAATAGAATATTAAATTATTTGCTGTATCAGCGTTATCACAAAACAAAACCGACTAAGTCGTAATAGTTCATAATCTTGAAGTGGAAAAATAATCACGATGACAAATTGAAATTTTAAAAACAGAGTGGGACATATGTTGTGATTAGGTTCCAATTATCACTTGACGTTTTCAATAGACATACATCTCGATATTGTCTCCGGCGTTAAAAATAGTGCTTTTATAATTCATTTTTTTTTTTAATCGTTTAATAACACTAGAAAAACAATAAATAAATACCAATATACTTCTTTGTTTCCGTTCTATGATTTATCAAGTGGTTGTAACAAAAACTTTACATGTAATCTTAGATTTATTGTAAGAACTAATTACAAGAATAGGGTGTTGCTTTCAAAGAAAAAAAAAAATTTAATCCATGAATTGATAGAAGCACTCCAGAGGGAATATCTTATGTAAAAAAAATTATAATTTAATCAGAACATGAATTTGATGACCCAAACCAGCCATTAACATTTGTTTGGTTTGGTTTGGTTTGTTTTGTTTTACGGGATATCAACTTCAGTGGGTCATTTAATGACAACAAAATTTTTTTTCCTGGTAATATTTCTGCTTTGTCAAAAATCTATTTCTGTTAATTTTTTTTTTTTCAAAAACGTATAGGTGATAATACTATTTTTTCAAAAACGTATAGCTGGTAATACTATTTTACAAAAAATGTATAGCTGGTAATATTATTTCTTCAAAAACATAGAGCTGGTAATATTATTTTTTCAAAAACGTATAGCCGGCAACATTATTTTTTCAAAAACATATTATCAGAGGGCTTCTTGTTGGACGTAGTTTATCGTCATACCCAGGACGCGGATGTAGTTTATCGTCATACCCAGGAAGCAGGTATAGTCTGAGTGTTAACTATTTGCCCATAGCTGGGACCCTAACGGGTACTACAACCCCAGGTCAGGAAGAACCTTGGAACACAAGCAATTAAGAAGTGGTTCCACACACCTCGAAACCTCCTGATCAGAGGCCTTGCTGTTGGACGTAGTTTATCGTCTTACCCAGGACACCATTAACATTTGTAACTTAACTACAGTTACTGTCCCGCTTAACACCCGACTATAAAGCCTAAAGCGGCTAAGTAAAAACAGTACTCAACTGAGGACAAGGAATTTATAAAATCAGAAGTTACCAGTATGGTGGCTTTCTAAGCGTGGCTTAGATGTGGCACAAGGCGATATTTATCACAACGTTTCGGCTGTTGTACCCTCCGGCCTTCTTCAGGTGGTTGGAATTTCGAATTGAGCCCTTTATTTTGCTTGCTGGAGTAGACTGTTCTAGGTTAGATCTAGTGACAGGGCACAAAGAGTTGTGACTTCAATACCTGGTTAAGGCAGTGGAGAACTTGGAGAGGCGGATTAACTGGAGGTAACTGATATCTGACATCCATTAGACATGGCACGTGGAACTAGAACAGTCTACTACAGCGAGCGAAATAAAGGGTTCAGTTCGACATTCCAACCACCTGAAGAAGGCCGGGGCTTATAACGGCCGAAACGTTGTGATAAATATGGCAACAAAGATGAGGACAATAGTTTGAATAATGTAAATAGTGTACATAATACCTCATCTCAGAAATTTAAATGTTAAAGTGCTTCTCTTTCAGTTTAACTATTAGGTTGGTGCAAAAATAATATCGTTTTTTGACGTTAAAAAATACGTCAAAAAACGATACTATTTTTGCACCAACCTAATAAAAAGTTATGTCCGGGAATTGACAGTATCCCAGAATACATTTCTTCGGACTAACACCGGACCTTTTTAATTTTTCACTCTGCCAGCATGTATTATCGTGTATGCGTCCCGATTACTTGCATACCTAGTTTCCCATACTCATTGAATGTTGACATTTAATCTATTCATTTCTTGCTTGATATTTTGAAGTTAGTCACATTGATGTAGCGTTCTTACGTTTCAATTCCTTATCAGTAATTTTTGTTTGTTGTGAACTGTCGCTGAATAAAGGTCCACTGACACATGTCGCTCATATCTCTCCGTACCCGGTGAGAAGTCGTTCCCAAGGAGCTTGACACGCTTTACGACGTTATTCTTTATATTCATTTTGCGAACCGTTTGTGGATGACGGTCAAGTGACACCTGTCGCTCATGTCTTCTCTTACAGGGCGAGGAGTTATTTTCAGTTGACTTTGCCCATTTGACCCCGTTATCTACATTAATTATGTTGGCTAATGCGATTATTATTCATGGAGTAATTAGTGGAATCGTTGCCTTCCCGTTGCCTTCTCCACTGTGTTTTTATTGAGACTCTAGTTAGCTAGATATAATATTAGGTTGGTGCAAAAATAATGTCGTTTTCTCACATATGTTAATATGTGAGAAAACGACATTATTTTTGTAGCAACCTAATATATGACTGCACCAACATAGCGATAACCAAATAATTTCAACTACGTAACGGTCAGCCTATACTCACCACCTGAATGTTGCGTTGTGCATGAAACTCGTGTCGTGCTATCGTTGATGGATATTATATATATATATATATATACATATATATATATATATATGTGTGTGTGTGTGTGTGTGTGTGTGTATGTGTGTGTGTGTTAGTGTAGAGGTCTATATGTGAACGGCCAAAATGTTAGCTAAGACAACCTCGTCGAAAACCAATTGACTGCAACGAAATAAATAAGAAAGTTTACGATTTTTTTAAAAATTGAGGCATACCAGAACTAATATGTAAGTATATTCTTCTATATCCTGTGTCTCTTCATGACGATCATGGCTCTCCACAATTTCCTGTCCTTTGTAACTCTTGATAAATTATGTCTTTTTGTTATATTTCTCCTAAACTTGTTCCGCCATCCATTTAGTCAAACTCATTAGGAAGGTTATGCGTTGTTTTTCTCTGTCCCTTTTTGCCTTTAATCTGCCCTGTGAATATCAAATTTTCCAAGCTCCCTTTTCTTTTTATGTGTTCTAAAAATTTCAGCAGTCTGTTACTGGTGTTAAGTATAACTCTCCTTTTTGTTTTTTATTTTCCCTCAAACTTCATCGTTGCTCACGTGTTAGGCCATGATATCATCATCATCATTCTTCTGTATAACTATATTTCTGTTGCTTCATATGTGAGGAGATTGTCCAGCATTCACTGCTAAATAGGAGGAATGATATTACAGCTAAATTCAGTAGTCCTTTTTTTTTCTAACGATTTTATTTTGTTTCTTTTTTGCTTGACTTTTGGAAAGCGTCTTTCTCAATCTGCCTTCGAATTTCCGTGTCGCACATTTGCGCCCTCTGTTAAAACACTTCCCAGATATCTAAGTGTCTGTACTTGTTTTATTTTGGTATCGCTAATTTTTAATTTGCATGTTAGGCTGTTCCAACCATGCATTCCGTCTTCCTGCAATTGCCGCTTAGTCCTTTCTTCTCGCTTTTCATCAGTACCTTCTCTAGGTGTTCTTGTAGTTCCCTTTCTGTGTTTAACACTGTGTCAACTGCATATCTTATGCTGTTAGGATTGTGACTGCCAATAATAACTCCTGAGAGAACTTCTAATTCTCTCAGTATCGGCTCACTGTATGGGTTGAATAGGCCCAGCGAGAAGACACATCCTTCTCTTACACCCTTTCTATTTTTGTATATTAACTGAATTCATTTTCTATCCGTATGCAGGCGTTTTGCTTCCAGTATTCTGGATTATTCTAATATCCTTCCCAAATATATCAATGTTACATTGCAGTTCCAACAGTTTTTGTGATGTCCTTCACCAGACGCTTTTGCATAACCTATAAAACACCATCCTTCTGCATCCTTTCTGAGTGTAAATATTGCATTCTTTGTTCCGTTGTTTTTAAAGAAACCGCACAGTTCTTCTCCAATTTCAGGTGTGATTCTGTTGCGTGATTTGCTGTTATAATAAAGTACTTTACTTTATTTCTTTTTTCTTTCAGTATTTCAAGCCACCATTGCTTCTAACTTGTCAAACGTAAGAATGTCAAATTTGAATATGAAATTATAATTTTAGTATAATTTAATTTGAAACTTTGTATTTTGTTAATTTTTTCCTGTATGTGTGAATTCTATTAATAACCTTTTATTCTGTTACACTGACCAATCCCACGAAAGTGTGTTAAAAAATTGCAAGGCAGTTTATTATCACTCTTTTTTTTTTTTTTACTTCGTTATGAGTTAACAAAATTTATACTAAATCCAAATTAACGCCATTTGTCTCATTTCCCTGCAAACACTCCTGGTTGGTAACTCTGAGGCCTCCTTATACTACTTTCTGGCCAGTATTTTATTTTATTTTTACTTCTCTTTGTTTCTGTATGGATTTTTATTCGCCTTAACTTTCGACTAAAATTACGAACTAGTCTCTTTTACACTAGTCGCATCTCACTATTCACTCAAGTCAAAGATATTTTTCTTTCCAGAAAAGAAACTTTTTCGAATGGTCTGCAGCTAAATCAGCTCCCCATCTGGTGGTTAGCAGCCCTGTAAGACAAAAATAAAAACTATCAGAGGACAGAAAAACTCTCGATGAGTCACCGGCTAGCTAACTTAAACGGTCAATATATGACTGACAATATTGTATACCGAGCGACAATACATTCCGGTTATGATGTTAAATTTTATTTGGGTTCCACTGAAAATCCTTGGAAATTTCCTTTCTACCATCGTCGAATGAATTTAGGCAATATAAAATACAAAAACAGCACTGCTCCTTCTTAATATTTCTAGCAATTAAAGAATGATGATATCACCTGGGATATTATAGCAAGAGCCAAATCATACAACGGGAAAGGAAATAAATGTAACTTATGTCTTGTTGAAAAATTAGTTATATTAAAACACTTAAATAACTTTTAATGAATTGCTGATTACATGTAGGCATAAAAATAAACATCTGTTTAAATACGTTGATCCAGATTGCTTAAATACGTTGATCCAGATTGCTTAAATACGTTGATCCAGATTAATTTTTAATGTAAATTACGGGATTTTTTTAAAGAAAAAGTAATCTCCCTTTATGCTAAAAATGTTGTTACGCAGCATATATCTGAAAGAGGCGTCCCAAAAAGTTCTCGCGCCAACCAAAAACGCTTTTTTTAAAATCTGATATTTTAGGTCAAGTTTTCACCACCCTTGATACAATTTAAAATAGCTGCTCCGTTAAAAATTTCTTGGTCTGGCTTGCTTCCATTTAAAGACGATATGAATAGAGGTATAAGAGGTTTATGGTACATTTTATCGTTGGTAATTGAAGAAAAATAGAAGTCGGGGAAGTATACTTGCTCGCAATCATTTGCATTTTATTAAATATTCACCGGTTACCTATTAAAGCTTAAAAGAATGGTTATGTCTTTTGAGAAGAGTATTTGATGCGTGTTCGTTTCTTAAATTCCTCAAAGTCATAAAGAGTACTAAAGATGTAATCTCGGCGCCTCATCTTCAATAACTTTAAAAAAAAGAAAATGTTCTTCATAGCAATTTTTTCGTTTAATCGAATTATTATGACAAAACCTCTGCAATATTTTGTCAATTCTAATCGTTAGTGAATTTCCAGTCAGTGTTTGTGATGCGAAATTATTAAAGAACATACAAAAAATACGGTCATAAGATTTGACAAAAAGGCAGAAATTAAGTTGCGGTTGTGGGTGAAAAGAAATACCTCCCCTTCAGTTTTAAATGTTCATTTTCCAAGTTCTGACAAAAAAACATATTTTGAAATAAACAAATAAGAAGATTTTGTTTTGAACGATTATATATTAATCAAGCTAGCTAATTATCTAGCTAGTTAGCCATCTTGTCCATTCGTATCTATCTCTTTACAGGCCTATCACAAGAATGTTTTCAGTTTTTTAGTTCAACCTTTAATTCAGTGGTAAGGGATGCGAATAAGAATTGTACAGTAGAATCAGTTGATATAATTTTCGAAGGTGGGTGGGGCATAAATGATTTTCTTGGAGAGGGGAGTCAGTTCCCCCTGTCAACTTACCTATCTATCTAGTTATCTATCTATCTATCTATAGATTTTTCATCGCCTATGTAGCTATTAAATATTAACTAATGTTTGATCTAACATTTTCATTGCATAATATTCAAACTATGTTATTAATAATCATAAAGAGAAAGACAAAGAGACGGGGAGGAATAGATAAACAGAGATATGCATATATCATGATAGATGGTTAACAATATAGTTTTGCAAGAGTAGTGAGGGCAATACTTACAGATATACAGAAAAATGAACAATGAAATAAGAAAAGAACACAAGGAAATTTCATTACTTTAAAAATGGATTCCTTTAATTTGCCTGAAGAAGATTACGAGACCGGAAACACGTGAAGCAAAAATATGAAGAATAAAATAATATATACACTAAAACAAATCCACATTATAACCAAAAACGTTTGCGTTTTCTCTCTTTTATTTAAGTTAGTTCTTTCCAATCTATTTCGCGCACACGCACCCAATGTTGCGTCACCTCAATTAATATTTTTCAGAAATTAATTGTGATAAAAGAATTTTGAAAGTTAAAATACTCAAAATGCTGCTAATTTAAACTAAATGTTAAATTTTGATGTTTAAAACTTAAACCTATCGCATATTATTTTTTTTTAACTAAATCAAGGTTATTAGTATTAAAATAAAACAGCTTAACCTTTTATAATAAATTATGGTATTTAGTCTAAAAACTTACTCCACCTCACATTTTAAAACTAAATAAGATGTTTAGTGTTTAAAAGTTTGCCCACTCCGGAATTTCATGTTAAAATAAGGATTTGATGCTTAAATTTTCGCCTCGTATTTTTAAACTAAATCAAGGATTTTAGCGTTTACAAATTTACCACACCTTATAGTTTCATATTAAATCATGAGAATTTTGCCATGGGGTGAAAAACTAAGGTTAAGACGTACTTACAGATTTAGATCTCTTGCGTTGGTTAAATTCTTGATTTCACTAAGAAATATGAGGATGGGTAAAGTTATTAATACTAAAAACTATTGCTTTTGTTTTAAAAATTAGTTTTTAGAATATTGCAACCTTCAGAATTCGTTGAGATCAATCAATTTTTAATATTTATTGTGGCAGGATGAGGCAGTTGAAAAGAACAAGACGCCAGTTATATGCTTAACAATATTCGATACTCAAATGTATTATACAGAATTATCCATCTGAGAAACTTGTTAAAAAAGGTTACTTCAATTTTTTCAACACTTTATATCAATACTATTTCAGTATTATGGAATTTACTCGTACATAAAAAAAATAACCAGAAAAGGAAGCGGACTTGAAAGAGCTACTGACAGATTTGAGGTGATTTCACATTAAAGTTGAAAAATGACAAATATCTTGAGCGAGGCTAAAAGACGATACGAAGGTATTGAATAATTCCAGACACAACAAACAGTAGTCGAGATCATCAAGTCAATGTGAACGATCCTTTCATAGTATGTGCTTCACCAGTTTTAAATTCAGAGTTTTCCTTCTCCTAAACCGGTTGTCACCCAAGTCTATTATACTATTTACCAATAGCTGGTGGGAGAAGAGTTGGATTCATACCTTTCCCAAGGTAAGTAAATGTAATGATATCGACTCAAATTCAAACTCATCTCTCCGATTTCTCAATCTGAGCCGAAATCCATTACTTTACGGTGCCTCCATACAAAGAACTCCTTCAAAAATATTCTGATGTTTGATTAGATTTTGAGAACAGGGTTGGACCAAGAACTTTTCAGCACCTCTTAGTAAATATACTCTTATATATTTCTGCATTTTCTTTCAAAACATCGAACAGCTTAAATAGACGAATCACAAATACATTTAAAATAAATTAATTTCGTTTAATCATTATTTATAGTGCTTTAAAGTTCAGATGCCAGTGGTTTGAATATTCCTTTGGTCTATTTTGTTTAGGTAAGTATGGCTCTAATTTGGGACCAGATACAATCTCTCTTATATCCGGGTTTCTTTTATATCCGGGTTTCTCTTATATCCGGGTTTGATCTATTTTGTTTAGGTAAGTATGGCTCTAATTTGGGACCAGAGAAATCTCTCTTATATCCGGATTTCTCTTATATCCGGGTTTGGTCTGTTTTGTTTAGGTAAGTATGACTCTAATTTGGGACACAATCTCTCTTATATCCGGGTTACACTGTATTTACTTTTTTTCTTTGTCACATTATCAGAGGTAAGAGCTTTTCTATTTCATCATTTGCTGGAATCTGGTCTGTTTGGCTATTTACTAAACTCAAGTTAGTCTGACACAAGTTTATTGTTATGTGACGCCTGACAAAATCGGGCTCACTACACAATAATAATGGCCGGCTAGACTGACGCGTTAAGCATTACTCTATAGAAAAAAGCGCCCGGCCTGCATATATATATATATATATATATATATATATATAGAATAGAATAGCATGGTCAAACTCGAGCATATTCTCTGGCTTAATTATTTGAAGATTATGAAACATCCTATGAGTTTCATCTGGCATTCAATGAAATAATTTTATGCGATTGTGCCAGCATTCCTAATTCTCAGCACAAATCCATGCATACAATGTGTCACTAACCTAAAATTATTAGGGATCGAGAACCAGCGCGGCATCGTTGTTTAAAGAAAAAAATAACCCATAATGTTAGAGGATTTCGTCTGAATCAATGAGAGAAAGAAAGATATAGAGGGTGAGGCATAAAATATTTTCGATACGTCTTTTGAATTGTTTGTAAACATTTAAGCGAAACCAATAAATAACCTGCTATATTTGTTAGTTATGTTCAGTATTTGTCACTGACTTCATTAAGCAAGAAGCACTTGATAACCTTGTTACGATATGATCACGCAGATGTAAGGCGAAATGTTAATTCATACATTTGCGATGTGCTTATACACCGTCGCGCTAAGATTATTAATAGTCAAATGTTCATTTTATCCCCCTTTTTACATCGGCGTTTAAACCCAGATGTTGCGGTTCACTGACTACACAGTTTAGTTTCCTTTTCCTGGCACTATTTCTTTTTTGTCTATTTTTTTCCTTTTCGTGATTTCCTATAAATACAATCTGTGGTGAGTAATGCCTACACTATCACAAAGATTGTTGCGACCTACAAAGTTACAACGCCAGGCACAGTCCTATTCTATAACTGGTTGTCATTGAGTAACTGATAGTATTTGGTCGGTGGAACTTGGCCGGTTAAATGTCTACAGTCTACATCGTAAACTAATTTTAAGTGATCAATGTCGACAACTCGATATGGATCAGAATATTTAAAGGAATGTGGAGAATTTCTACGGGTAGCTTTGATGTGGCACAAGGCCGAAAGTACAGAGCACCCAATAAGGATCGAACATACTACTCAGTCGTAATTGTTCTAGCACAGTGGTTTCCAAACCCTTTTTTCTCTGTGACGCATTTTCGGAATTAAAATTTGCTCGCGCCACACCAAAATTTATGTGATAAAAAGTTCATTTAAAAATAAACCAAAACAACGATTAATAGTGTCTTAAATATAATATAATATAATATAATATATATTAGGTTGGTGCAAAAATCATTACGGTTTTGACGTTAAAAAATACGTCAAAAACTGTCATTATTTTTGCACCAACCTAATAATATAATATATAATGTATATATAATATAATATATATAATATATAATATATATAATATAATATATAATACATAATATACAATATATATAATATATAATACATAATATAATATATAATACATAAAATAATATATAATATAATATAACATATATAACACATACTATGATAAAAGTGCACAAATCTAACGAAAGGTACAAGCTTGTTTTTGACGAGTAATTTCCTTTATATTAGGCCCAATTTGAAATAAACAAATTCTCATTTCATCATCAACACAAAGAAGACTTTCCCTTTTTTGGCTTGCTGATATTTGTCAAAACTGAAAATCCTTGTTCATAGCAAATATGTCGTAGAGAACTGTTGAAGAAGGAATAATGCTTTTGAAGAGATACATAGGTATTGTTTTTGGTTAGAAATAGTCCAGTGGTACACTCTTGTGTTTAATTTTTAAGGTGCGATCACTTGAAATGTTTGCCAATTCTTCCTCCTAATGACAGATCTAAACATTGATAACTCTCTCCTCCAATTTACAGAGCCTACATTCTTAATACTTGATATAATGCATAAATATCAAAATGATAAAATCGGTCAATAATTATCTATAACTACTTACTGCGAATCCTGCAGGCAATTACTGGTAATCTATAATAATATTTAAATTTTGAAATTATATTTATTTTTGGCATATGAATTTTTAAAAACTGTTTCCATATCTTTGATTGTCTTTCAAACATTCCGCCTCTTCTATGCGGCGCGCCGCACCGTTTGGGAATAGATAATGATTAACAATTTTGCACAACACAAAATTTTATGTGATAAAATGTACATTTAAAAAAAAAACAGTGATAGGGTGAATTCAAAGTTAGAACATTATCATTGATAACTCTCTCCTTCAATTTGCGGACCCTAGTTACTATATTCTTAATACTTGATATAATGCAAAAATATCACAATGATAAAATTAGTCAATAATTATTTATAACCATTTATACTGGGACACATGCTTGCAATTACAAGTAATTCATGACAATATTTTAAATTTTGAAATCATATTTTTTGCATATGAATTTTTTGAAACTGTTTCTAAATCTTTGACTGTCTTTCAATCATTCCGCCTCACCTGCTATCCTCTTCCGCCTCACCTGCTATCCTCTTCCGCCTCACCTGATATCCTCTCCCGTCACATCTATGAGGCACGCCGCACCAATGAGGAGCGCCGCGCCGTTTGGCAACCACTGTTCTAGCGAGACAAGTTTGCTAACCATTACTCCATGGTATATGTGCCCATATTTAAAGGAATATGGATCTACATCAATGTAATACAAATTATAACAAGAATCGGTTCATGAAATTTATTTGCTGAATGAAAAGAAATTAAGTGTGAATTTAGTGTGTAAAATGTTTGTAAATCGTGCCGAATGCTTTCATTAAATGATTTCCACTGTCACCTGAAATAAAACAAAATAGAAACAGATAAAACAAACAAACAAATGACGATCCTTGTTGAGCATATTTTTTACAGTAGAAAATTAAGCTATTTGCGCGCGTATTTCACGCTTTAAAAATGGTGAGCTCACTTAGAAAAAGAGGATTGGTGGCGTCGCGAGAAGCTGAGAGATAAATGCTAATTGAAACAAGTGTTGAATTCAATGTCTCGGTCTGGTTTTCACTGCCAGTCAGAGATATGATTCCTTGACACTGTGATCAGCGAACTGTTATCGTTCTGCCCTGCACAGTGACGCGTAGGAAATTGTTCGATGCGCAGCGACACGCTTCAATGCTATTCAACTTTCCAAAATACTTGGACTATGAAATCTTATAATAAACAGGTGTGGATATCATCTAAATGTAGTGTACCCTACTGCACCCTCACTCACACACTTTCTTTTTTTTTTTTCTTTTTTTTTTTTTTCTTTCTTTCTTTCTTTCTTTCTTTCTTTCTTTCTTTCGTGTTGGTAAACCGATTTGTGCTGCTGTAATATATTACTTCTGTAGGACAGGGGAAAAAACAAGGTTCTAGATGTGTTGTTTTACGGAAAGGCAAATGAATGAAAACAGCGCGCACGCACATACACACATATCTACATGCCTACAGGTCTGTATGTTGATTTTCTGAGCATAACTTAGATGTGGCACAAGGCGGAAAATATTGTCCTGGGTATGACGATAAATTACATCCGGCAGCAAGGCTTCGGATCGAGAAGTTTTGAGGAGCCTGGAACCACCACTTAATTGTTGTTATTCCCAAATCCGCCTTGATCCAGGGTGATACCGCCTGTTAGGGTTCCACCTATGGGCAATTAGTGAACCACCAAACAGGGGTCAAAATATATTAGGTTGGTGCAAAAATAATAACGTAATAATGTCGTTTTTTGACGTATTTTTTAACGTCAAAAAACGACATTATAACCTAATATAAAATATTTACAAAAAATTAACGGTAATACATTTTCATAGAAAAAAATTTAAAATAAAAAACATTACCAGTAATACATTTTTGGAGAAAAAAAAAGCTCACAAAATAAAATTTAGGTATTAAATGACCCATAAGGAGTTGATATTCCGTTAAACAACCAAACCAAACCAAACTAAACCAAAAATATAGGGCGCTCTACAGATCTCTATGTGCGTAAATCAGAAAAAGATAGAACACATGTGTGTGTGTTGTATGACTCAGAGAAAAGTACACTTATTTTTAATGTTGAGTGACTTCTGTAAAAATGAATATTTTTTATCTGTTTGTTTTACCCAACACAGAAAATTGTTTTCTATAGCTACCTAAATTGTTTAGGACTTAAATCCGCAGTATTCCAATAGTTCTCTTTTGAATAAAGACCGCCAAAAAGCAACATCTGCTCGGACGAACGTCGGCGATATACAATAGCGGCATGTTGAAGATCATGTACCCTAAAAAGTATTCTCGTAACGGAGAAAAATGTATTCTTTATTCAAATAAATCAGTTTAACAAATGTAATGTATTGGTCTGTTAAATAAACTCATAAGGCGTAACTACACAAGATATCTTCATTAAACATGTCGGCGCACAAATTGCTTTTTAGGTGACGATAGAAAACAATTTTCTGTGTGGAATGAAATAAACACGTTCAAAATATCTTATTTTCCACGATAGCCATTCAATTTTAGAAATGACTGTAGT
Organism: Acanthosepion lycidas; assembly: GCA_963932145.1. Taxonomy (NCBI): domain Eukaryota; kingdom Metazoa; phylum Mollusca; class Cephalopoda; order Sepiida; family Sepiidae; genus Acanthosepion; species Acanthosepion lycidas. Next base: position 75,622,670 of record OZ010576.1, read on the forward strand.
TTTGCGGGTATACGGTTATGTATATGATAACAAGCAGGGATTTTTTTTTTCTCCTGGTGATGGCCATGCTGGGCCGAAATTAACCGAGGAAGCTAACAGAAATAATAAAACAAAAAAATATTAATATACAACATAAAGTGTCTGAAAATTTTAATTTTCTAATATTTTTTATCGCTCAATATATATATATATATATATATATATATATATATATATATATATATATATATATATATATATATATAAGAAAGAACAGTAAGATATATAATCCGGTGTTCTTATAGATATTTTTATTTTTACAAAATAGTGCTCAATGTAAATTTAAAGAGCATTAATATTATAAATTAATTGATTTAAAATATGTTTTTTTTCGCTACACCGTATATATATATATATATATATATACATATATATATATATATATATATATATATATATATATATGAAAAGTGTGTGTATATAAATATAAATAAATGTATGTATAATTAGTTATATATTATATGCGCGGTACTTATTAGAAAGCGCTAAATATCAGAGATAGAGCTAACATATTTGGTTGGACAGATGTGAGTTTGTGACCCTGGGTTTCACGCTTTAGCGATCGTCAGACAAACTGATTAATTTTTTGCAAATTTGGGTTTATGTAGATTGCGTGTATATATATATATATATATATATATATATATATATATATATATATATAATTATATATCATGTGAAAGGATGACTCTAGTCGTAACCGGAGTTTCACGCGATCTTCTGACGACTTGAACGGCGTTCAAACATCCTTTCATATGATTTAATGTTGTTAAGCGTTTTTTTTTTTGCTCGGTTTAGCCAAATTAGGCTTCAATCATTTTACTGAGTAGGTAGGTAAGTTTGCTTTCATGCCTTTTTTCTCTTTCTTTTTTCAATATTGTCGGTTTTATTCGAGACTGTATCTGGATAAGAGTTTTGAGTTTAGTGAGTTGTCCGTTGGTTCCATCAACGTTTTTTCTTTTTCTTTAATATATATATATATATATATATATATATATATATATATATATATATATATATATATATATATATATGGTATCCCTAAAGTCAGAGGCAAAAAATGCATATTTTCAAGAAATGAAATTTTCAACATATTATTGAATTGAAATATTAACAAATAACATTAAATATGATTTCCATCGTTTGTGATGCAAAGTTTGATGTGCTTTGCAAGATTCACGTGAACTCGATGCAACAACTCCACATTGCCGTCAATTTTAGTCCACTCACTCTTGATGCATTCAATCAAGTGTGTTGCATCTGTGAATTTCATTGAGTACACCTTCTCCTTTAGTATACCGCAGAAAAATAAAGTCAATTCTTTCTTCTTTCAACAAAATCATCTGTAACCTGGGGAAGTCAAAAATATGGTTAATGATATTTCCTATGTGTCTAGACTTTAAAGACACCCCCTCTCCTTCTCTCACTGAATCTATTTCGTGACTTGTTTCGTTTTGTGAATAACGGTTTTATTGATGGCAGCAGTCTTATGAGATTTGGGTGGAAAAATTCGTTTTTTTGGTTTGTCTTTTCTGAAAATGTCTTGAAAGAAGTCCTTTCCAAAATATTTTACTTAAACAATCAACAAATTTCCGATATATCCACCGCAAAACTATCAGCTGGTCTTGGAAATAAACTAAACAACATCTAACATTTAATCGAATTTGCTTACGAAACAACAAAAAAAAAAAACAATATATTACCATTTCCTGATATAGTATTACATTAAACTGATATCGATGTAAAATTAAATCTATCTTGAAAATCCACTAACGAAATGATCTGATATTCTATTCATGCTGGGGCCCAACAGTAAAAGAAAGGCGTAATAATTTTAGGTTTCTACTTAAGAGCACCAAGAATGTGCAGTCCTGAATATTTACACGATGAACAAAAATATAATAAGAAATCATTTTACGCTCCTTTAGCATCCTAAAGATATGCAACGCGAAAAGGATGGCTTAAAAAATCTAGAAAAAAAGGAAAACAACACAAATAACATTGATAACACTAAACACATAATATGATCTATCAACTTAATAAGGATAACATTTGAAAAGAATTTATCTAAATGTCATATCAAATTGATCCAAAACAATAAGAAATTTAATCAACATAAAACGAAATAATGACAACATTAAACCAGAAATAGCAATTGACAAAGTAGACTTCAAAAAACGTCCCAATAAATACATAAGCGAAACATGCAAGAAGTTAAATGAAAGATTATGTAAACATAAAAATGATCTTTTATAAAATAATAAACTCAATGCATTAGTCATTCATCGGAATAGATCTGACAATAATGTCAACTTAAAGAATTCGGTTTTGATTAAAGAGAAAGTAAATTTATTAAGGAGGAAAGTGCATTAATTCCGGAATCCTTTACGAGAATTTTTCATCTAGAATCACACAAAATATTTCCATTTCTCATTAAATTCCAGCTGAGACAAAAGTGTCATAAACCAAATCATTAGTAATCAAAATAAAAATAAAGCATTAAAAATGCGAATGAGATAGGCGAAGTAAATCTAGCTAGACATACATTCAATGCCTCGAAAACCAAACTTTTCAGCCTTTTCAACTTCAATATGATAATAATCAACTTCAAAATGGACTTATTTTCAGGTAAAAAAATTAATCAACTCCCAAATGGATTAATCAACTTCAAAATGGATTAATCAACTTCAAAATGAGAAATAATCAACTTCAAATTGAGAAATAATCAACTTCAAATTGGATTAATCAACTTCAAATTGAGAATTAATATAATACTAATAAATTTAATATTTATTCTTTTATTTTTACTTAAAAGGGAAATAAAAAAAAATATAAACGTTCCTAAGAAATTTATTTAAAAGATTACATCATCTAAGTTAATTACATAGGGAAGTAATCTCTGTATTTCAGATATGAAGTCTCAGGGGAAATATTATTAATTGCCTCGGAGATCATCGTTTCTAACTTGCTGAGGCGGAATTCTTTAGTAATTAAAGATCCCTGGACATCACCTCTTAAAATCCCAACAATTAAGTCTGCCATACTTCTTTTTACGTCAGCTTTAATGACTGACCAAACCTTTTCAATGAGATTTAACATCGGACTATAGGGGGCAAGTTTGAAAATTTGGTGTTGCCTAAATTCATCCCCCTCCACAACTTCTTCAATTGAAGTATGGCAAGGAGCGTTATCAATAAATAAGACAACTCCCCTTTCATAAATTTCGTTTGCCTTTCTATGGCACTCCCTGGTCCATTCTTTCGCATCTTCTATTTTGAAAGAACCTCTTTTAATTTTATGATGAATTAATCCATTATTACTAATACATCCAATAACATGGATGTTATTTCCCCTGGATCCGGCTGCGACTGTAGTGCACCTCGTGCCTTTTTTAGAGCGACCTTCTCTTCTTGAAATATGGAGATTAAAATTGGTTTCATTCATATAAAGAATTGGCACATTTTTGGACTGAAATTATAATAAAGCTACTGCGTAATCCTTACATTTCGCCTTATTGATATTATTATTGGCTGCTTCTGGTTCATAAATGAACCGCTTTTAAAGTAAAGGCCATGGAGTCCAAGTGCTTTCTTATGCATTCTTTTGTCACACGAACCTCATACTTCATACTCATACTTTTCGACCAACTTATTTACAATGTTTTGAAGAGTGACCCTAGGAGAGTTTTCAATTAATTCTTTTGTAGAGGTTTCTCAAGCATCATCATCAATCATCATTTTTGCCCATACAGGACTTTCTCCTCCTATTTTTACTGTAGACTCACCCAATACTTTCTTGGCCTCTAAGTTGTTTGTATTTTGTTTTGTTCTTCATCTATGTAATCAAGACGAACAGTCAATTTCCTTACTCATTGGGTAAATTAATTGAAAATAAAATTTTCAATTTACCAAAAAGAATATCTCAATTTGAAGTTGTTTATTCCAATTTGAAGTTGATTGTTCCATTTTGAAGTTGATTGATCCAATTTGAAGTTAATTAATCCATTTTGGAGTTGATTGATCCAATTTGAAGTTGATTAATCCATTTTGAAGTTGATTGTTCTATTTTGAAGTTGATTAATCCATTTTGAAGTTGATTAATCCATTTTGGAGTTGATTGATCCAATTTGAAGTTGATTAATCCATTTTGAAGTTGATTGTTCCATTTTGAATTGATTAATCCATTTTGAAGATTGTTCCATTTTGAAGTTGATTGATCCATTTTGAAGTTGATTAATCCTTTTGGAGTTGATTGATCCAATTTGAAGTTGAGTAATCCATTTTGAAGTTGATTGTTCTATTTTGAAGTTGATTAATCCATTTTGAAGTTGATTAATCCATTTTGGAGTTGATTGATCCAATTTGAAGATTAATCCATTTTGAAGTTGATTGTTCTATTTTGAAGTTGATTAATCCATTTTGAAGTTGATTGTTCCATTTTGAAGTTGATTAATCCATTTTGAAGTTGATTGTTCCATTTTGAAGTTGATTGATCCATTTTGAAGTTGATTAATCCATTTTGGAGTTGATTGATCCAATTTGAAGTTGATTAATCCATTTTGAAGTTGATTGTTCTATTTTGAAGTTGATTGATCCAATTTGAAGTTGATTAATCCATTTTGAAGTTCATTGTCCCATTTTGAAGTTGATTAATCCATTTTGGAGTTGATTAATTTTTTGAAAAGTTGAAAGGGTATAGTTACATTTCATCACCGCCGATCAGACCCCGAAGTACCGCCAGTGACCATGATCGAATGTGCCCTCGAGGAGACACCGTGTCTTGAGAGAATACTGGGCCTCAAACACCCGACCTCGATTGGAACTATTCTATACGATCCATAGCTAAAGATCGGCTCCTTGTACCTGACTCCTCATGGTATCCTTTATCTTTATAAGAGCCAGATCAGTCTCAAAATGTGAGTACTGTTGCCATATTTGCCCGATCCTCGCAGTCTTTTCTCTCATTTCACTCTCTGTAAACTCCTGCGTACCAGTGGCATTCCCACCTTGCTTGATTTAAAAAAAAAAAGAAAAACAAAAGAAAACAAAACAAAACAAACTGAAATTTGTATGTTATTCCACCATGTCACGTAATAGAATCTTGCCAATAAAAGTGCTGAATTCATTTGCATCAAATCTTCCTACCAGTTATCTTCATTTGGTCATATCCGAAAATCCTACATCCGGACAGTGTTTGGGAAAGAGAATAATAGTCTTATCCAAATATATCTTTCAATTCTTGGCAAGGATGGATTCTTTGAGGTGAGTGAACCCTCACCAATCATATGACTACGCGAGAGATCACTCACCAATTGCCATTTTCTGTTTTTTGCGCAATCATTCATGTGCACTTTTCTGTTAATGTAAAGTTACTTCATTTACAAATCTAACTTTAGTGGTATATCTATAAACAAAATATTGGGTTGGCCAAGGAATTCGTTCAGTGTTTTCCTGTTAGGCATTATCGGGAGTGTTTAGTTTTGAATAATTCTAATTAAAAGCATCGTTTTTCACAGAATTACGTCAACTGTTATATTAACATACAGTTTTTAAAACAGTTTATCAAAATGACATATTTATGTTTTAAAAATAACGACGAAAAAAAAAACAAGCTCATATACAATATGGGAGTTAATAAACTGTTGAAAATCATTTACATCGATTTGATTGTGTTAAATGCTATGATGTGTGAATTCCTCATAAACGAAACAACCTAATGGACTGTATTGAAATGTTCCATTTTGAAGTAAACTTAAGAACTCGTGGAGCAAATGAAATCAACCGTCATTAACCGAACTAAAGTCTGGTCTCAGTCCCTTTAATAACTCAACTCTCCAAGTTTTTGTTTACCTCTTTGGGCCAAGTCACTTCTTTTGGATTACTTCAACCAACGCTTGTGTCTTTGAGACACAGTAGATAAAAGGCATGGTATGTGGAACTAGAGCAATCTATCCCCGTGGACTAAATAAAGGGTTCACTTCGAAATTCAATTGTATATCACTTGAAGAATACCTGAGCATACAACAGCCGAAACGTCGTGAATATGTCAATAAAGATGAGGACATTAGTCCGAATAATGTAAATAGTGTAAATAAGACATTTACATGTGGATTCTTTTGAACGTTAAGAACAGCCTTTTTTTTTCGGAAACATTTTCCATGAAAATACGATTTCTTTTTTTGTTCTCGATTTAAATTTAGTATATCTCATATATTTATAGGAGTTTTCTGATGAGTACAATGTTGACTCAAGTGTTGTAAACAAGAAATGATGTTTAAAGATCGAGGAGTCGATCTCTATTAATTAAATACCTTAGATAAATGAAAAATAGCGGTAGAAAAAATGAATAATAATTGAACCAAGAAAGTTTTTATTTGAAAGTTAAAAACTATTTCCTTTTGAACATCTATTATGCCTTCTATTAAGACATCATTCATAAGGAAATGTCTGAAAAAAAAACATGGCATACAAAATTATGATACCTAGTTTGTGAAGTTTGGAATAAATTTATCAAAGTAATTGAATTAAAAATACTTTAGAGCAAAATACGCTTCCTTCATCATTTCCCTTTCTATTTCGTTGATAATAATTCATTTCTGTGTTAAAACTGAGAGTATCACGCTAGAATATGCAGTTATCTCCCTTGTATTTACTGATCTACACACATTTGCATCACATTCAAAATCTTGCTAAAACATAATCTCCTATATGTGTTTATTCGTCTTATTTCAGTTATAAAAATTGCTGTCTGTTCATTTAAAGACACTCTCGTATAGATATGCCGTATTCCTTTAGAAACAGAAGTACAAATATTGTTTGAAGATCATTTTATCAATTATCAAATATAACTCGATTTTTTGTTACATTATATTATTTAGCTTTTAATTAACATGCTTTAGTTGCAATACATGTCAGGAATGTGTAACTACATAATACTTCTTTTTTACAACTTACAAGTGCTGTTTTTCCTCGTTATTTCAAAATCAATGTCATTGAGAAAAGAACACCTCGAGAGTTTGACGAGTGTGAATTTTCATGCTTTCTCAGCTCATGGCTATATACAACAACGAAAATGATCCCCAAAGAAGAGATTAGAAACATACTTTTTAAAAATTATATTTATTTTCGGTAAAAATTGATATAGGAGGAAATTGTTTTAACTCTCTTAAGGTAATTCGCTGTGTGTTTATATCCCTTCCTATATTCAAACTAAATTCTAAACTAATTCTATCCATTTCTTAAATTTTTCCAACCTGTACCGCTTTTTCCAAACCCCATTTTTATTTAAAACTCGAGAGGTGCTGTCTACTTGGTCATCTGGCAGGAATCAACGCTGGCTACTTGGCCATTTCAAATAACCGGTGCTGGCTAATTGGTCATCTGGTAGGAATCGGTGCTTGCTACTTGGTCATCTTGCAGGAATCATTGCTGGCCACTTGGTCAGCTGGCAGAAATCAGTGCGGCTTGAACATAAATAAATAAATAATGTACAAGTTTACAAATCTGATTATTGTTTAAAAGGTTAAATTACTTTTAATTACGTGACTTATAAGGATGATTATAATTGTATCGCTTTTTTCGCGTTATACGCGTTACTTTGAACATTGGCAATAGTCAAGTCTACGGAATGACGTTAATGTTTAGTAAATGGTTCTGTGTTTTTGGAATAAAATCGTCGAACAAACTGTACACGAGAGAGTGAGAGGAAATGTTCTTGGTACGATACTTTGCAAAATCTACCCAATAATCAAAGATCAAATATATTTTTTTCTTTTTGGTTGGACTAAAAAACTTTCCAGTGTACTTCTTACATTTTTGTGCTTCTAGCATAAATAGTCGGTGATTAACATTGCTTTTAGTATCAGCTGGTATATTCCATTCTGGTTTTAAAACTTATTCTGAAAATTACTTTAGACTTTAATAAGATGTAGAAAATTTAAATTTCTTGAAATTTCATCGACGACAGAAGTTATTTATTATGTTGCGTTGGCTTCACCATCTTGTCACTGAGGGATACATGGCCCAGTGGATAAAAGCGTTGGTTCAAGTAATCCAGTGACTTGACCCAAAGAGTTGAGTTCAATACTTGAACAAAACATTGGATGGTGAGGTTATTAAAGAGAAATAACAAAAACTGGAAGAGGCATGGCATGGTACGGGGAACTAGAACAATCTACCCCGGTAGTGGGAATAAAGGGTTCGGTTCGAAATTCCAATCACCTGAAGAAGGCCGGAGCGTACAACGGTCGAAACGTCGTGAACATGACAACAGAGATGAGGACAACTGTCCGAACAATATAAATAGTGTAAATATTCCTTTTTTTTTTTTTGTTTTTGATAATGTATATTTTTCGTCTTTTTATTTCTCTGTCTAATTCCGGACTCTTTTTTTTTATGGATTACTATTTTTGTTGGTCTAAGTAGTAGCAGGCTTTGTTGAAATCAATCATTTGTTTCTCCAGAAAGAGATCATAGTAGAAGACTCCGCCTCAATGTTGCCGTATACAGAATATTATTAATTCCAATGTATATCACCTGAAGAAGGACGAAGCTTACAACGGCCGAAACGTCGTAAATATAACAATAAAGATGAGAACAACAGTCAAAAAAATGTAAATAGTCTAAATAGTTACAACATCTCATCTCAGAAATATAGACAGATGTAAATGTTTTAGTAAAACACAAACAAAGAACCGACGGGAATCTGCAAAGCTTAAAACAATTGCATCTGTTTAATGCAATTTATCAAAAGAACTTATAAATATTTAAGAAACTTACCGCTCCCAATCAATGGAATATACGTGATTAAAATGGAAAATGCCTGAAATGATGAAAGAACATAACAGATTTTATTTATTTTCAAATTTTCTACGCGCGAATCGAAGATTAAATCAGACCTCAAATTCTTTCTCCACCCGACCAATCGTCCCACTTCTAAGTTATCATACGGTTCCTGAAGCTATTACTCAACAAAACATTTTAGTTCATCTAGTTACTTATAAAGTCTGAAATAAAAATTTGGAGTTGAATTTGAGAACATTTTGCAATATTCATAAATTCTCTGGCCACAATAAAGTGGGATTTTTTTCTGTTTTTAGGAACCACGAAAAACAAAAGGATTTTAATGCCCCATCCTCCACAGTTTCTTTACCATGTCAGCAAAACACTATTTTTGGAAGTTTTAATAATTGAAAACAATACGAAAAAAGATAAGTATTTAGTAAGGCAAGAAAGAAAAGGGCCTCTTGCTAATGCATCGATTTAATCTCAGTGTCGAATTTCGAGCAAACAAAGCCATTCAGTAAAAGAAATTCGAAACGATCGTGATTGAGAAATGTGACAGTTTGTAACAACCAAAGAAAAAGAAACTACTTAAAGCGGAAAACATTGAAAGCCAATCTAAATACAAAACAAAAGCGTGAAAAATTGTCCACCATTTTTGATAAATACGAAAAGACGGAATCAAGTATAATAAATAGAAAATTCGAAAAAACAGAAGATAAAGGCGCAGAAAAAAAATGATGGCAAAATGTCTTTCCTGTCTTAAAAACTGTTTCAGCCATAAAAATATAAGAAACAGCTAAGAAGAAATCAATAGTCCTTAATTGGTGCCAGAAAGGTTGAACGAAAACCGAATAATAGAATGATGAACAAGGATCAGTGTTTAAGTAGCTACAAAAATTAGAAATAATTTTAAAATGGAATCTAAACTGTAGGTCAATCTGGCCATCATGGACATTATCTACAGCATTTTTGTTACTTGTTGTTGTGTATATTCTATCCACATTAGACAGCCAGTCAAAGGAGTCAATTTCTCACTGTGCATTTCGTAAATAACGTCCCGTGCCAAAATTAATCAAACAAATTATTATGTTAATGTTTTGCAATTTATAAAAGGCTAATCAGTTCTCTCTCTTCCCACCTCTGTCTCTTAGTAATTCTTCCTCTGATATTAAAAGTTATTCCTTGATTTTTGGTTGATTTTCAAGAGAAAATTTTCTTTATCCAAGATGTCAATGGAAAAAATTTAATTTATTCGGCATTTGATGCGCGACAAATCCCTACTAGATTAAGTAATTGAGTACTACATTAAATAAATGATGCAAACTTGCCACTGAAATAGTTAAAAAATAAGACCTGAAATAAGAATGTAGAATTCGTGAAAATATAAATTAATCTATAAGACGGTTATTAAAGATATATTTGCACGCAATACATCAGAATGTTTGGAAATATATATAAAAGTAAAAGCAAAATAGATTTGATAGATTCTAATTTAAGTAATATAAGAGATGACTAACTCAATTTTGAAGTTGTTTTTCTTTTCTGAATGTATCAGCAGTAGATTCTGACCACGCATATTCAAAATCTTTGTTTAAATGCCATAACATATTTATGTCTCTAAGGTATATATATATATATATATATATATATATATATATATATATATATATATATATATATATATATATATATATATATATTGTTCAACCAAGTAGAGATTTAACAATTTCTGAATTTTGGTCATTGGGTCAGATTTTGAGAAGTGGGCTGGTACGAGAAAATTTTACCACCTCTTCGCATATATATATATATATATATATATATATATATATATATATTTATCTTTATATTTATATATATATATATATATATATGTGTGTGTGTGTGTGTGTGTGTAGGTATGCATGTGTGTGTCTGTATGTATTTAGGCAGCATATCTTCATTCAAACATGTTTCATTGAATAATATAGTCATATTGTGTCTATTTATTATCATACTAATCCTTTCCAGTTGTTTAATCAGTTTCTTTATGTTAAGATGAAATTCATCAACGAAGTAGCCATAATTTTTTTTACCCAAGTATTTTCGACCTTTCTAAAATCATCTTCAGGGGTAAATTACAAAGAGAAATTTATTGTAACTGCGTTAAAATCTTCATTCCGTCGTGATAGTGATTATATATATATATATATATATATATATATATATATATATATATGTGTGTGTGTGTGTGTGTGTGTGTTTGTATGCGCGTGTGTGTGTATGTATACTGAAGTAAGCCATACTCAAGTCCCATGAACTCAAGCCTGCTGGTACTGACTGGTCAAAGTGCTTCAGCCAGTTTCATGGCACCAACTTTCAAAATGATTGGCATACGCAGTGTTTTCAGAAAAGCAGCGAAATACAGGAAGGCATCTATTTCTATCAAAAAAGGGTCTGTACATCCGACTTATGCCTCAGAAGTTACATGCGTGGCCACAGACGTTGATGCCACAGCCCATAATCTAATTCAGACTGTAGACGTGGCATGTATGGATAGACAATATGATACTTCTTTTCGACATGAAACAAATGATACTTTATCTCAACTGATCATCTTTTATAGACATTGAATTCCTTTAAATGTTTTCTTTCCTTATTCACAAAGAAAGAAAGTCATTTTTGCTCAGTTCTGTAAACACACCTCACATTTTTACCTGTTCATTCTAAGTGATTCCCAATTTAAGCTTTGTGCAACGTCATTGCTGCATAACTTAGTGAATCTAGTGAGAAATAATGCGTATAGTGCGTGTTCACTTGAAACATTGCATTGCTTAATATAATTCAATTCCACTCGATTGTTCACGGTCTGATCCTCTATATGTTGACTTTCTAAGTCTTGCTTAGATATGGCACAACGCCGAAATTATGAGACACCTAGTGAGGATCGAACACACTATTCAGTTTGAGTTGATTTAGCGAGACAAGCTTGCTAACCATTACACCACGTCGAAGTGCTCTTCCCTTTGTTATATGTCTTGCCAATTGGTTTTGGTTTCGATCGTATACTTTGCAGGTCAACTCAAGCTAAACGACAGAAATAGAAAAATACGACACGAAAAGGCGAAAAGGTCATATTCTATGGTATTTTATGTTAGTTTGGAAATACTGTTAATCGCCAGTGACTTTATGGACCGACATTTCATGGTGACTTGGAAATATATATATATATATATATATATATAGAGAGAGAGAGAGAGAGAGAGATGGAGAGAGAGAGAAAAAGATACAGTAAACATTGTAGAGTGTAGAGACGTATATATACGTCCGCAGCAGCGGAAGTGTTAATGATCAGGCCAATGTTTTCTTGATTTCTTCCCTAAACTATTACGACTTGCTGAAGCTTTACACCTATTTAATTCCAATCTTTATAAACTCCTCTTTATATTTGGCACTAGAATTTCTTACAGGACAAGGAAAATCAATACAACTTTATTCATTGGGTCTATTTGTTCGTTAGCTAATTTTCTTTAATGTTATGTTGACGTTATTGGTCGACAATATTTGAATAATTACATCATTAATCTAAACGAAATATAATTCTTCATAGCTGTAAATTATGAGTCGAACATTCCTTTAAATCCTGTCAACGTATGGTGTCCAATACTAATCTATGTATTACGAAATTGTATATAAATTGAATTCAATTTGCCAAACAAAATTCTCTATGATTTAAATTAGACTAAAGACAGTTAACGTCTTTTTTGCTTACCAATAAGATTTACCTGCAGGGTTCGTTATGATAATTTAACAGACTGATTGCAGAATTTACTTATCAATGAGGAATATTTCTAACACAAAAGCTGTTGAATGCATAATATGCTATATTTTGCAAATGGATGATGGTCAGTCAAGATATCTGATGACATTTTGTAATTATTGTAAGTAAAGAAAAGTAGGTGTTCTTAAGTATATTTAACTTGCGATCTGATTGATTCGTGCTTTGCTTTCATTCAATCTGTTCTTCGTAATATTTTTACAAGTATCGCGAATATAATTAGCAGTTACAAGATGTGTGCAATATTTTGTTTAATAATTACTTCTCTTAAATATTTCATTGACTTAGACGATGTTTAGATAAAAAAAAATACGATGTAAAGTACAGTATTATGACTTTTGGGGAAAATTA
>OZ010576.1:75640659-75723159 GCA_963932145.1 Acanthosepion lycidas
GTCTTATATGGACGTGGTCGTAATATGGTCTTATATGTACGAGGTCGTAATATGGTCTTATATGAACGTGGTGGTAATATGGTCTTATATGGACTAGGTCGTAATATGGTCTTATATGAACGTGGTGGTAATATGGTCTTATATGGACGAGGTCGTAATATTCTCTTATATGGACGTGGTCGTAATATTGTTTTATATGGACGAGATCGTAATATGGTCTTATATGGACGAGGTCGTAATATTGTTTTATATGGACGAGGTCGTAATAATGTCTTATATGGACGTGGTCGTAATACGGTTTTATATGGACGAGGTCGTAATATGGTCTTATATGGACGAGGTCGCAAAATCCATAATCATATAGTTACTTCACAGTTGCGATTGTTCACGTTATATTATTTTTTTTAGTTCCAAGTAGTCGGAAAAATCTCTTATCTAAGAGGAAATATTTTTTAAATTAAAGAAGTGTTCTGAGCCATTTTCTTCATCTTATTGTTGCTTTTTATCACAATATTAATTATAATTTATTGGTTCATGTTCACAGACTTATAGTATTGCAGAATTTGCAAGTCTTAAACTGGTCAAAATTCTTCTAAGAGTTAAAAATGTTCATTCTTGTAACGTAGAGGTGATGAAACTTGTTTAACGTAAGAGCCACATACTATAAAGTTCAGGTGTTTGAAAGACATGAACGGAATTTACACAGAAGTTTTTGCTGCATATTAACAATAAAGTTACGGATTTCAATTCCTACACAATAAATAAATATAAAGCTTGATTTTTTTTTCTTATTTACCTTTTATTATTAATTGATGAAAAAAGGAGCTCAGCCAACATATTTCCATGAGCCGCATATTAAAGGTCAAAGAGCCGCGATTTAGCCACCCCTCTTCTAGCGAATACTAAACAATGATCACAATTCATCTAATATTTCGAACCTTTAATCGTAAGCCCAAATGTTTACCACTGTGTTATACACACTTTTGTTCAAAATTTTAGCGACAGTTTGATTCATCTTTTCCCGGATTTGCCGCGAAATTAGATGCAACCACTTTTCCTGTTCAATTTTGTCTGCACTTGTTATCCAGAGAATACCGGATTCAACTACAGAAGATTATCTTTAAATAAATATAAAATCTGTCAATCTTTCTGCTAAAAACTCTACGAACATTTAACCATTACTCTGTGATTCCTTCTTTTATGAACGTGATATTACAGCGCTTTAGAATCATGATTTAAATTAGCTCGACGGGTATTTATTTGGCTTGTGTAAGTCGGATAAAAGGTCAAAAGGTTTATCAAAATCTCATCTAAATACCACTGTTCGTTGAAGATCACTGTGGTAACTTCCTCTTCATAACGCAGTACTTGCGCACATTATGGGAGCGACAAAATCCCCTGGGTCGTGCATTTACGATTGCAAGGGATTTCCAATACTTGCTAAGACAATATTGAAGTGGTATATATTGATAAATGGCACAAGCACAAATTAGATGAGTAAAGTACTGCTATATTGTCCCCTTTTTTTTTAGCTCTCTCTCCCTCTCCCTCAACAGCTTCCGCTTTTCTTAGATTTACTTCTTTCTTTCTTTTTAATTGTAAGTCATGCTAATATTTACACTTTTCGTGTGTTGTAGATTATATATATTTATGAGTGTGCAGACTGTCTGGGAAGTGTATGCAAATTACATAAATGCCTTGGTGGGCGGGATACCAGCTATAAACGTAGAATCTTAGTTTCACTGATTTACTGGTTGACATCAGTCGGATCAGTAAGCCCACCAATCTCTGTTCTGTCGATTAAACACACACACGATGTCGACCCTAGTGAATTACTTCCCATTGGATTAAAATATATGAGTGAAATATCCAGAACTATTTTACTGATTTTAATGACTGATATTGATGCGACGTGTGGCACATTCATCACACAACAGAGGTTAACATGTCACTCAAATATTTTTATTGTTAACTCAATTTACATTATTAGTTATAATACATAACCGTAGACAAACGTTTCTATGTTAGTACCTTCGAATTATTGTGGATTATACAAATACTGGAACAAAAGAATTTTATTTCACTAATTCAGTTTTACATCTGACGAGATTGAAATAACAAAGTTTAGTTGCGTGTCATAATTCTAAACCCCGATCAGATTATCAGTTATGCCTGAATGTCTAAAGACGCATTTTAAACTAAGATTAATAGATTTCATTGTTCTTAGATAAAAAATGTTGTCATTATCAAAATTAAATTTAATCAGCCTACTGGTTGCAAAGTATTGAAGTTGGTGGCTTTTCAAATATTTCTGTTACCAATAAATTGTTAAAATTATCAAAGAAGTGTTGGAAGAATATAACTTTGCATGATGCCGATTAAAAAAGATTAGAAGATTTTCTCTTTAAAAGATTCGTACAACACAATCATCTAATTTTCGTTTGGATTTGTGCTATTCTTAGTGAAATATTAAACTTAGAGTTGGTAGCAATTGCTAAACATTCAGTAAGAATATTTGTTGCTGTTATCGCAACGTTTCGGCCATTGTGCCCTCCGGCCTTCATCAGGTGTATATCGATCTGGGTAACCTACAGGGAATTCTGAACTGAACTCTTTATTTAATCTACGGGAGTAAACTGTTCTTGTTCCACTTGCCTAGTTCTTATTTTTGGTACTGCTCCAGTTCGCCTAACATCCGGTTCACACTCCTCGTCGGTTTTGTTCCTTGTTTAGGATTAACTTCCTGGTTCCTTCTAAAGTCTACTTCAACTCTATACTTCTAAAGTATCCGACTAATCTTTGAAATTTTATTTACATTATTTTCGTTTAATAGCACTAGATAGGTTTGCCTAAATGATTATTATCTAAAAAAATCATCTTTATAATCTAAAAATATTTTCTAGCATAAAATAGCGTGCAAACGGTTGATAAGTCGTAGAAAACGAACGAATCAATAAAAAATACTTGTTATGTGGCAGATATATTTGATATTTTGAGGCAAGACAGACCGATAGAAAACGCATGCATTTGATTCAGTTAACTAAAATCATTATATTTAATCACCTTTACGTGCGACTGCTTGTGTTCTGAAATTGGTAAATAACGAACCAATAAAAAGATCGAATCAAAACAAATAAATCTGATGAACTTTTGAAAAATAAAATCAATTTTGTAGCTTTTTAAAAAATAGCGTCACTTTAAAAAGATAATTATACAATGAAGAACTTCAAATAATTTTCTTTTCTTAGTCATCTCCGATGATGACTTATGCGAGTCAAAAGCTTGCGACAACACATGAATTTTGACCAATTAAACCACAGACATTTGCGAAAATATATTCATATTGTGCCTTCGAAAAAGATCATTAAATGTATTAGACAAAGATAAATCAATCTCTCTCTCTCTCTATATATATATATATGTATAATTTATTTGTTTAAACGTATTTTTAAATGGATACTCATATTTGAGTAGATGCTCTGTTTTTATGTATCTATTAAACAATATATTTATATATACCGAATTCGGGAAATCTTGTTAGAAAACTATGCGCCTCCGGCAGGATTCGAACCTGCGTTCCCTCGGAGGAAATCGTCATTAGATCTGACATGCCTTAGACCAACTCGGCTACTTAAAGACTCCAGATCAGAAAAAAACCGAATAGTGGTTTTGAACACATACCTTCCCGATCCTGGAAATATAGATGATCTGTTTTTTATTTAATTATTAAATATTAATTTACATCTACCGGCCTAAATATCCAAAGAATCTTGTTAGAAAACGTTTAAACAAATAAATTAAAACATGTCGAATTCAATCCATTTTCTAAAATTATCTTATATATATATATATATATATATATATATATATATATATATATATATATATATATATATATATATATATATATATATATATATATATGGAAAATGATATAGAAGTTTTTATAGGACAAGAATAATTTTAGGGAAGAAAATGGCAAATGTTTGCGTCTGACGTGATTCGTGCTTTTGGACTTCATTGTACAAAATTGATATTTACGTTGATGTGACTACACATGCGCATGAGGGATAGGGCGTAGTGAAAAGTTTAAATTTAAATCTAATTTATGTTTTCTTTTTTAAATAAACCAATTTACTAAAATGAAGATCTATAGAAAATGCTTTAGTTGCTATATCATCCACAGTAAGTTTGCATCCAAGTTCTTACGACATTCTGCCTTTCTTGGTAGGATATTTAATAACAAAAGTGATAAAAACGTGAACAAAAATAAACTGTATGAGATCGGCCGGACTATATCACCAAAATATATATCAAAAAAAATAATTTTAAATTTTAAATTCTCAGCGTCTCATCTTCATATGCACATAAATATTACTTTAGTCTGATTATGATAAAGTCTTACAGGACGAAAACGCATCACACGTAAACTTTTTTCCTTTAGTCACAGATTTCCCTAATATATATATATATATATATATATTAGGGAAAGTATATATATATATATATATATATATATATATATATATATATATATATATATATATATATATATATAACTTAGGGAAAGTTCAAAATGCATTTAAAAAATTAAACATCTTGCTTTGAGCTTTAATTTTTTAAAATTTCAAGCTAATAGATTAAATTTACTATTCCCAATAAGCAAAATATTTTGGTGCATTTCAAAGAAAATTTAAATTGATTGGAATTTTTGTTTCCTCATTATCAGTAAAATCTATAAATTCGTCCATGTTGACAGATCTGTCAACACAAAATAGTTCTCTTTATTCAAAAATAAAATATGCTATTCTGAAACGTTATTTTAGGAAAGATTAGCTCATTTAAAGTTTAATTAATCTGAACTGAAACAAATATTACTTTTAGTTTAAAATATAACAGAAAAGTATATTTTTAACACAGAGTGGTTGTGTTTCCAACGTGTTGAGGGAAATTTAAATAAAGGGGACAGAACTGAAATAAATTTCTTGAATACAACGTGAACGCTTTTTTTTTTACATAGTTTTTTAAAACATTTTTACAATCCGGTAATTTTAAAAACAAGAAATCATTTAGGCAATCTGATATTTTATTAAACTTTAGGTACTTTCGCTTTAAGATTTAATTACAAAGACGCTTGCTTTAAATTTATTCTAGGTATGTCTCTTGTTTTCTTCTAATATTTGTAGCTGCAAAAATTGATAAGATTAAACATTCACAAAAAACATCGTAGAATTGTAGTATTCATGATTAGTAAATATAACCTTAATTTAATAACAGTATCATTTCAATACAGAATCTTAAAAGATTTAAATGTTTATGCATTATTCTAATTAAATTAAAAAAAAAATGAAAGTAGTTCTCGTAAAAATTCATTATTCACCGAAAAATTAATTTTGCTTAAAACAATAGTGTCCATAATATATTTTATTCATAAAAATAATTAAAAGTTTTTCTAATTAAAAATATTTTAGTTTTATTGGAGTTTTATTTTACAATTCAGGGTAGATTTTCTGCAACTGGGAGTCCTGTTTGAGCAAAAGATTTAAATGGCTTAAATTTTCCTTACAATAAATACAAACATTATGCGATACAAAAAAAAGTTTCTCGATTTCATAAAATTAAATGAGTGTGTATGAATAGTGGGTAACAAATTTAAAGCTATGTTACAAGTATGTTAAAGAGAACTATGCGCTCTCCAGCGGGATTTGAACCCTGGCAGAGGAAACGATCATTAGATCTGAGGTGCTTTTAGACCATCTCAGCGGCATCAATAACCGATCCAAAATAAATCATGCCTTATAAACGCAATTTTTTTTATCAGACTATCGTAACATTTATATCTACTGAGTTTCCTATCCTAAGGTAAAAAAGAAATTTCTAAAGAAGTAGTGGATTTCTTATTTATTAATCCAACTGATTTTATTACTTATTTTTAGTGGATACCCATATTTGAATAGACGCCTCGTTTTCAGCACTGAATGGCAAAAGTCTGTTTCATGCTTAAGGGAGAGTGAGAGAGGGATGGAGAGAGAAAGAAAGAGAGAGATTTTGCCTCTCTGTGCCTTTTCTATAAATACTCTCATGGTAATTGTTCGGATGAGAGTTCGTTTCTTTTATAGACCAATTACGACGGGTGATTAAGGCCACTCTCTGTGAACTGTTTTTTTTTTTTTTTTTTTTTAGATTACTACACTTTATTTGCGTTAAGTTGATATATTTTAAGTTTATTCCTGACTGTTTTTTCGCCAAAGTTCGATGTTTTCTTTTTCAGTTTTTCACCCTCCCCCAGTTTTTATTTTATCTTTTTTCCCACCTACTCTTTCATTATTAGGTTTTTGATTTTCTCTAATTTTAAAGGTTTTTTTTATGGTTTTCGTTTATTTTCTTTGATTATTTATTATTTCTACGTGTTACTTTGTTCTTTGTTTTCTTTTTGTCGTCCCGTTAAATATCTGTTAAATCTTCTTTGTTTTTTTTATTTTTTTCTAATTTAATTTTTCGTGTTTATTTTGTCTAATCTGTTGTTTTTTTTTTCTTCTCATAGCATTTCCTTTTATTTTTTGTTGTTAATGTCTAACTTTCTTTTTTTTTTGTCTGTCTTACTGTGTGTAATTTTCTTTTTAAGTCTTCGCACGTCTAACCGTTTTTGTGTGTATTTCCTTATTTTCGTTTAAAGGAAATTTGTGATTTACTTGTTTAAATTGTTTAATTGTTATCTATCTTAATTTTGTCTTTTCTGTTTATTTAATTTATTTCCTTTTTCGTTTTTATTTGGAAAAAAGTTTATTTAAAAAAAATGTTCAGAACAAATTTTTTCAGGACAAAATAGTAAGGACCTCCAGATAAACAATCTGAAAATAAACAAGATGAAATAGTTTCAGATAAAAAGACGGATGCTGAAAAGGGCCAAAGTTGGGAAAATTTGTAAGAATGAGGATTTCAGCAAATGTATGGTGGCCGGAAAATGTCATAACTTACAACAATACAATAATTTACAATAACACAACAAAGAGCATGACGAGAAAAAAAACAAAGACGAAAATCTAGCGGTCGAGAAGACGCCCTCTTGTTGGAAGTTCCCCACCTAAATGCATCATCAACATGACGAAGTTCATCGAGAAAGCCAAGAGTTACGTACATTATGTTATATAAGATGGGATCTTGACAAATCCAGATGAGTTACTGAAACTTGAGAAAGGAATTGTGTCACTCTTTCTGGTGGACGAGCGTTCTCGCAAAATTTGTAGCTTATAAAATCTTTGACGTCAATCCTCAGAGAGTCATAAATGGAATTTTTATGTGGAACGTACTGTTACCCATGCCCGCTGACTTTGAAGCCGCAACGAGTCGGGATCTGATAATAATTACCTCATCCTGAGAACAGAATATGAAGGCAGACAAAGTTCCAACATATGAGGTCCCACCTCAGATCGTCAGGGAGCACTTGGCTTCATATCAATGTCAATTCGGACAGATACTCAGTGCTTCTTCTGACGAACTGACTAGGGGATGGAGTTTTGAAATCATGATCAATCGAATGGCCTTCATCTCCATCCAACTATCTGGATGCAGAGGGTCAGAAAATGCCAATAATTATAACCGTCCGCAGACCGACTTGCTGTGAGTATGGAGAGACTGGTCACCTCTTCTATTTATTTCCAGAGAAGAAGACCGCAGTAGTTCTGGCCCCCGCCGGCCCAAATCCCCTTTGTCTGGGTCTGTTATTTCCGTCTCGCTTGTAATGGACATGCCAGAGACCGGGACCGGTGTGGTGAAACCACCGGTTTGGCCCGCCTCTCAGCCGCCATTCCCCGAAAAGCTTTTACCCGCCGTTTGTGCGGTTGCAGAGAAAGAAGAGAGGGAATGGCAGGTCATTGGCAGGGCTTAAGGTAAGGTCCGAGCGGTAGCAGGACCTCGTTCCCCACATGTCCCTACGAGAAAAGGCACAAACAGCCCTACTCACTCTACCAGCGACTCTCCGACCAGTTACGGGCATCGTATTAGGCAGCAGAGATTAAAATATGAAATATCATTTGAAAAAAAAGATAAACTTCAGCAGTTAAAGGACACACTCAAACAGAAACGTCTCCTGGCTGGAAAACTAATTGGACTTTCTGCCGCACCATCGTCTCCAACTTATAAACAACAGCGCATGGCTCCACCTCCCATGACAACATCATTGTCTCCCACCCTTTCCAAAATGACCACCCTTCAAGGAGGCTCGCAGTCCCAAATCCTTAGCCAAGAAAAAGCCTACCTCTGCTCATATCCCTAACCCATCCTCTATCCAACCTCCCATTAGCTCCCCACAAAAATCTAAAAACAGAAAAAACAGCGAAGACGGACTCTATAGAATACACAAACAAAAAAGTCTCCGAACCAAACTACAACACCGGAGATGTTTGTCGCATAATAAAGAAGCAAGAAGAGAAAATAGCTAGTCAGTCTATAAATTTCAAAGACAAAGCATCTAATAAAATTGAAAAAAATCAATGCCTTAGATGTCGAAAATCCTAAAAAAAACTTTACTAATGCCAAGGGGATTTTAGCTGTGACGAGGTCTGGGGTTCCAGGGCAACAGATAACAGATATGGTCAATGATCCAAGAGGCGAATCATGTTTTTGGAATGTTTTCGCCATTAGCGTTTTTCTGACAACGATAATGTTAAAAAATTAAATCAATATCGTTCAGGGAGGTTCCCGCTTTTTGTTCACCCCTCCCTGTATATAGCATTAAAATAAGTTTCCCCTGAAACGTCGGTGATTTGTCTCCTGATGGCATCATCAGGACTGAGATGGGAGAGTCTGTCGGTGTCTTCACCCCGGCAATGTTCAATGCAGAGGAGCAACGCTAATCGATTTCATAATGGCACTCTGGTTAGCGTGAATACCCGGGACCTGAGGCCGGAGTTTCACAGGGCAAGGCACTTTCGTGGTCTTCAGCGTCTCGGGGTGAATATATGTTGTGTGCAGGAGACCCGGTTTTCTACTCATTATTATGAGAGCATTCTGTTTAGGAGGTTCGCTCTCTATTCTGCGTGTTTTGATGGCCGCTCGAGAGGTGTTTCTTGGCTGGTGAGCAAATTTTTGAAGGTTGCATGTGCTCCTCGCAGATCCGGCTGCGTACTGGATGTTACCATAAAAAATCTTCGTCTCATTGGGGTTTATACGCATAATTATCATTCTGAGCGGCCTGATTTGTTTGGAGGATTGACATTTTGATGACATCTCGTCAGGTAGGTTTAGCGGGGGATTGGAATACCTTCCTTGACCCCGACATAGATCCTATAGTGTTAAATTCAGGTACTAACAGCCGGGACGTGAAACCATTTCGGGATTTTATCGATAAGTTTGATCTTGTTGATAAGTACCGTAATAAACACCCTGGACGTAGTATGGACTTGGATTAATAGGGGCGTCTCGGCTACAGAGGTGCGTTTTGGCTACCTTGACCGAGTCTTAGTCAGGAGAGTTGATGTAGGGCTTTTAAGGTGTCCAAGTTTCCACTATATAGTTTATTCGGATCATATGCTCATTCGGGTTTGTGTAAACTTAGATAAGCCTAAGGATAGGACAGCTGGCTACTGGAAATTGAACTCATCATTGTTTGCTGCATTGTTTCGGATCAGCTGCTGCTAATGCTACAGCGGGAACTGATGGGGGCTGTGATTGGGGATGCCTGATGGGACAAATTTGCTGCTGTCGTCGGCTCTATAAAATAGATTAGCGGCGCAAACAGCTTGTGAGCAAAAACTTGATCGGGCGATTAAATCCCGTGATAGTGGGGGACATAGCTTTAGCTAGGGCAGAGTTGGCCTTCTTGCTTATGAAGAAGGATCAAGCTCTTGTAGTTTGGGCTAGATTAAAAAGAATGTCTTCCGAGGCAACGAATATGGCCGCTGAAGTGTGTGCAGAGGAATATCGCGTGTGCTACAATCGGACCGTGACTACAAACGCGGGCATATGCGGGGCTTTTCGTGAATACTTTCAGGATCTCTTCACCAGTGAGGCCGGTCTGAGAGCTGCTCATTTCGATGCCTATTTAGTTGATTTTCCTTATCTTGGAGCAGCTGAAGCGGCTGGGTGCAAGGTTCCCATTACAGAATCTGTGAAGCGCTGAAGCAGGTTGGCCGGGACAAATCTGGATTAGATGGTCTACCCTACGAACTGTTCTTGAGGCAGTAGCCCGTTTTTCTTCCTTTGCTGGCACTGATTTCCAACAATTGGTTGAAGCAGGGTTCTATAACTCAACGCTTCACCAGGGGTGTAATCAAGTTATTATGCAAGGACAATAATGGTGAGGATGGAATACGTAACTTTCGGCTTTTAATTATGTTAAATATAGACGCATATGATTTGATTAAACGTTTTAGTCAAGATATCTAGTCTGATTGGCTCCGAACAGACTTGTGCTGTGAAGGACAGGACTATTCATGACAACCTTCATATGATACGCTTGATCATCGAGAAAGTCGACAGTGAAGCCGAGCTGATCAATTTAGATCAGTCCAAGGCCTTCGATAGGGTTGACCATCGGTTTCCGGAGGCTGTTCTTTCGGCGGCCGGTTTCGGACCGTAATTTCGCACCTGGATCCGAATTCTGTATGCGACCCCTGGTGCGCTGGTGGAGGTGAATGGGGTTCGATCGAAGCCTTTCGTATTGTCTCGCTCCATTCGTCAAGGTTGTCCGCTTTCGCCTTTGCTGTACGTTCTTGCGTTGGAATCCATCCTTCGCTAGCTGAAGACGAACTGCTTCTTCGCGGAATTTCCCTATCTGGTGCTACCACCTCGTCCACATACTTTACTGTACTGATGACGTTTCGGTTCTTGTGTCGAGCAGAGGCGAGATTGACAAAGTCAGCAAAGAAATCAGAGGGTATGAAACGGTGTCGGATAAGTCTGTTAACTTGCGGTTGGGTTCGTGGAAGGGAGTTTCTCTTCCCGGATCTTTCCTCTGAACGGACGGGCCGGTCAATACTCGGTGTCTGGTTCGATCCCGATATTCAGTTGGAAATGACTTGGTCAGAAGTACAAGAGAAGGCCGAGGTCGCAGTTCATCTGTGGTCTCGGAGGAATCTTTCATTAAAGGTGCGGTCGTAAGTATGTGCCTCGCATATTTACCCGATTCTCCTTTACCGACTCCCCGTGCTTCCACTCCCGTCTACCACACTAATGGCATTAGTAAGGCTCTTGTTCTCCTTGTGGCGAGGTAAGGCAGGGCAAGGCCGTTAATGAACTTAGGGAGATATATTACCGCCACCCTTCTGAAGGCGGTCTGGGTATGCCTAGCGCTGAGATTTGTCAACGTACACTTCGCATCGCGTTCTTAGATCGAATGTGTCGCGATTCGGATGTGGAGGGCGCCTTCTGGAAGGAAGGCGCCCGTGAAAACTTCCCATCTCTGAGAAGCGTGCACTCGTGTGCAGAGGAGACCCGCCGTTTACACCGAGGCGAATGCACCTTCTATCGTGAATGTATTGCTCTGAAACACGAGCGTCGGATGGCCTCTCCAGGCGTTGTCTCAAATGGCATTATATCATGTGTTAGTTATGGGGTCTGTACGTGATGATCTGATTGGTCTTACGAAGCAGGAGGCTCACCCAATATAGCCGCTGCGTCCGGGTTGAAATGCCTCAGTAACGATGAGGCATCACTTACCTGGCTGGTGATTCACAGGGTACTCTGGGTCGGCAAAAGAGTTTGTTCAGCGGACTTGGAGAAATCTCCAAACTGCGCTCGCTCTGATGAGGTGGTGGAGACCCTGGGTCACGCTTTCTTTCACTTCAGGCTCGTCATCAGGTTGTGCAAGTTTATTTAAGGCATCATGGTTCGCATGTTGCGCGGAAAGTTCTTTGTCCTTGAGGCCCGTACTGTGTGTAGCAATGTCGTGCCGCTGTTGAAGGCTGAACACTACGTGCTCTTTAGCTTACGAGGTGTTAAGACAGTCGTGATTTGGACGACGCGTCAGAAGGAATTCTATGCTATGGGGGCGAGAAATTAACTTCTTCCCAACTAATCTTGTACTTTAAGCATCAGCTCAAAGTCAAGATTAGGAGAGAAGGGCAGCGGCTCACTCCATCAAAATTTGGTAAATCGTGGGTGAGTCTTGCGCGTTTGTGACGAGTAAAAGGGGCTGACTTGGAGTGGCACTTTGATGCCGGTTAGGCATCTGGATATTGTTCTTTCTGTTTTGAGCATTGGCTAACCCTGCCCAGATTTAGGTTAGTCTAGGGTTCCTTTTTGTCTAATTTCTTCTTTCAAGTTAACTTAGCTAAGGGATGTATTCTCATTGGTCCCTTTATTTCTCTCCCTATTTTGTTTAGTATAATTCCCCATACCTCTCCCGTTTAGGTGAGCAGGGACGTCAGTTCTCTGGTGGATGCTGAGCGTCTTTCGTTTCGGGTGTGTTTTTCGTATTTGTTGTTGTGCTTGAATGAGTGTGTGTTGGAGTGAGTTCTTGGAATGAATGAATGAATTAATGTTTTATATTATTAGAGTCCTGCATTGATTTCGTCCGGGTAACTGATGTCTCTGCCGCATTTAAGGATTGCGGGGGTATTACTAATATAATTTTGTTTGGTTTCTTGTAAATAGTTTTGTTTTCAATGAGGTTAGATTTTTAATTGTTGTTTTATTCCCCCACCCAGACTATGAATTATAAAATATGGGGACTAGTTAGGACTTCATGGAGATTCTGAGGTATTATGGTGGATGAAGTAAGAATGGTATGTAAGAATGCGTTGTTTTGGTGTAAGGAATATTATGGTATGTTTGGGTCAGTGGTTGTGGCTAGCTAAGTTTAACGTTAAGATAGAAGAAGACCACCCTTTTCCCCATTCCCCATTTTGGCCTTGTGCCACATTTTCTGTAAATAAACAGGAATAAATATCGCTCTTCGCCATGGTACCAGAGTTTTTGAATTTAAGCGCAGCACTAGACTGGCGTCAAGATCTCATCAATTTTCAGTTGTACTGGCTAGATGTAGTCCTATGCTAACAGTTTCTTTTCTCGCACTTCTCGCTTGTGGATCTTTCTTCCGGTTCTATGCTTTCCAACCAACTTTAATCTGCAAAAATTTAAATACAATGTCAATTGCTATATACTATCCTCCTGATTATTCTTTTCTCTTCCCGCACCTTATTCATGCCACTGTTCCTAATTCTTCCACACCCTGTAAGCCCCTGTGTCTTAGTGGCTTTACTGCCTTGCATGGGGTAATACCCATTTAATAGGGGTGATTTTATAAACAGTGACTGTTGCTGCTAATGTAATGCACTTCTACTTGAATCAAGCGCTCCTAGCTACTGACATCTTTTGTGGAGTAAAAACGTTAAAATTTCCTTTTCTCCCTGCCGTGTGACGATAGCTTGTGGGTGGAATCACTGACGGATGTCAAATCGGTGGGGTTTCGATCCCGGCTTGAAGCTATCGGATATCTAGCCACACTGATGATGTATGATACAGCGAAACACTCTGTTCGTGGATGACACTATATATATATAGAGAGAGAGAGACTATTTGCATCATTAATTTACTACATACAAAATATCTACTTTGATTGTTTATACGAAAATCAATATTTTTTTCAAATTCGGTACATATCAAATGATAGTTTTATCTGTAGGCTTGTATCGTTGCTTAGTAAAAAAATTACCCCAATGCATAAAGTATTAACATCCCAATATGGTATGTAGATTACTTTCTTTCTTTTTCCCTCTCTTTTTTCCTCTCTCTTTTTTTCTTTTCATTAGCTTTATTCAGCGTATATTTATTTAAAAAAAAAAGATCACGTTTCTACGTCTCGTTTGCTATTGTTTTCTTTCTGACCATCGTCAACTACTCAGAAAACACGATAGACTCTTTCGCCTTGGCTTACTCGAAAGATTTTTCTTTTTTTTTGTCATGGCGGTGGTTGGGAAGACGTCTCAATGGGAACAAATCACGCGCCGATGTGTGACAAAAAAAAAAAAAATGCCTAGAAACGACAAAAGTAGAGGGTAAGTAATTTGGAGGCTTCTTCGGACAAATAGAAAAGACTGCGATGATAATAATGATTTTCTCCATGACACCTGATTGTAATTCTTTGTTCGAGCCACTCGACCTCACCCTTAACAGCCCATGACGACTGAATAAATTAATGAGGAAAAATTAAAAGCAGCGGCTATTCATACGACTGGCCTACATCAACCGAAACCGAAATAAGCATTATGGACAAGACAATCATATTTAGATATATGTAGGCGTGGGCATTTCAGTAGTAGTATTGTTTCTGTACCTGTCTACATGTAAACGAATTTTTTCTTTTACATGCTTAGTTGTTTTTTTTCGTTCTTTTTTTTTTTTTTTGCTGCTGCTCTTAATGTTGGCGGCGGTTGTTGGAAAGCCGGGGGTGTTGGTAATGGTGTTGGTAAGGTTATTTATGTTGGTTTATTGTTGCTGCGGCTGTTGTTGTTTTCCTTACCTATCTTTAAAAGGACTGAATAGCTCTTTTTATGGCTGTCACTAACACTCCTACAATTAAAAAAGAAAAGAAAAGTAAGCACAACTAGAAGAGACGACGGATTTCTTTATTCCTGCAAAGATATTGGCGGTGGCCGGAGGTGGGTAGTTGCAGGACGACAAAATATTTTTTTCTCTTCTTTTCGTCGGCCATCTAATAAAAGGCAATATAAAAGTAAAACACATACAAACACACACACACAGACAGACGAAAGGTCCAGATACAAACACACACAAACACACACTTATATATATATATATATATATATATATATATATATATATATATATATATATATATATATATATATTGCTATCTTTCCCTCCTATCAGTATAAACTGCCCCTTAACATAACCCTCTACCTCAAGTGGCTCCCAGGCCTGTTACAGGTTGAACCTTACTGTAAAATATATCCTATTATATATATATATATATATATATATATATATATATATTGTTGCTATCTTTTCCTCATATCAGTATAAACTAATCCTTAATATAACCCTCAACCTCGAGTGGCTCTAGAGCCTTTTACACTTTTACAAGTTGAACCTTACTGTAAAATATATCCTATATATATATATATATATATATATATATATATATATATATAATCAAATCTCATGTGATGGTGTCAGGCTGTCGGTTCCTCGGAACTGATCTGCTTGATCCTCATACGTCGAATTCGACGGGAGAGTCAAGTATATATATATATATATATATATATATATATATATATATATATATATATATATATATACGTGTGTGAGTGCGCAAGTCGATCAGTAAAGTAGTAAAGTAGTATCCTGACACGTCGTTCTTCTCTGTGCTGTGTTCCTTCATGTCATGGATGATCATGGCTCTTCACAACTTCCTATCCTTTGCAACTCTTAGTAATGTTTGTCTTTTCCCCATTCTTTACAGTCCCAGTTCTGCCATCCATTTACATAAGCTGGTTAAGAAGGTAAATTAAGGCCCTCCACAACTTCCTATCCTTTGTAGAGCTAAGCAATGTTTGTCTTTCCATTAATCCTCCCAGGCTCTGTTCTGCCACCCATTTACACAAACTCGCTGTTTTTTTCTCTTTCTCTTGTTTCAATACGCCCTGTGAGTGCAAATCGTCCGAGCCCTGTTTCCTCATATGTCCGACAAATTTCGCAACATTACGCCATTTACTTTTAATAAGGTATTTTAACCTTAAGTTTGTTTTGAATTACCTTGTTACAGTGATGAAAAATGTATTCTGCATGTGAACAGAAAATAAAGAAAATTAGTGCTTATTCCAAATTAAGAAACTAGCGCCAACACTAAAACTAAGACTGCATTCCCAATTCCATATCCTCCATAATCACCAGATTGAGCGTCTTCTGATTTTCATTTGTTCCAATCAATAGAATACTTCTCAAGTGATAGAACATTCAGAAACAAAGACAGCGTTGAATATAGTTTTACAAAATGTTTTCGCAGAAAAACTAAATTTCTTTTAACGCGGAATCGAACAGTTTTAACGTTAGTCTGCAGTCAATGAAAATGAAGACGGTTACATTTTTGATAATATATAAATAAATACAACTGACATCATTTTTTATGCAGTGTAACCCGGATATAAGAGACCCTGATATAAAAGAAATCCTGATATAAGAGAGATTTTCTCTGGTCCCAAATTAGAGCCTGTGTTAATGTAAACAAAATAGTTCCAAACATTGATATAAGAGAAACCCTGATATAAGAGACTTCTTCTCCAGTCCCGACAACTCTCTTATATACGGGTTACACTGTATATATTTTCTGGTAAAACGCATTTATCTTCCGAATTCCCTCGTATGTAAATAAATTTAACTTACATTTTTATATACTGCCTTGTAAAACTTAATTACATCTTATAAACAGAGTGAGACTATCTAAAAACATGCAGGATCTGACGAAGCTTTCCCCAGCAAAGTTGTCGCAGGTTCGAATCCCGCCGGAGAGCGCATATTTGCCTTTAATGAGATCTCTCGAATATCCCGGCCAAATGACGAAAATAAATAACCGGGGCGTCTACTCAAATATGGGTATCCATTAAAAAATACGAATATGTATATATTAATGTCTATTTGGGCAGCAACATTTCTTTTAAACGTATTTCGTTGAATATGACAGACAAGGAAAATTTAATTAATTTTTTATTTAGTTTTTCCAACATTCTTATATTTTTTTTCGTTTGGCGGGAATAAAGAAGTGTAAAAATTGTCCGAAGCGCTTTCCACCTACTTATTTAGCCATTTTCAAGAGGGAGGATTGTTTTAGGCATTGCCAACTTTGTTTATATATATATATATATATATATATATATATATATATATATATATATATATATATATATATATATATACAGGTAATAATCCGTTGGTATATAATACAAGTGAATCTTAATAATATAAAATATTAAAACTGATCCACAAAAAGACCTCAATGTATTTATTATTACAGAACATATAAATGACATATAACAGAAATCCAAATTTACCTCATTCGAATAGTTATTTCAATCAACAAGTCCTATATTGGCATAAGACTTGTTGGTTGAAATAGCTATTCGAATGGGGTAAATTTGAATTTGTAGTCTATATATATATGTATGTGCGTGTGTGTTCTTAATCCGATAAGCTTGGGGATAGATTCTCTGACTGATGCCAAATCGGTCGAGTTAAACATTATTTTTGCTGAATACCCATATTTGGTAGATACCCCGTTTATTTATTAAACAGTGTATTCATTAATTTTCTTCTACCTACCGGAATATTTGTGAAATCTTATTAAAATGTACGCTCTCCGGCAGGATTCGAAACTGAGAGAAACCGTCATTAGACCTGACGTGCTTTGATCTCTCAGCTACGGAGTCCGTCGATGACCAAAGAAAAATGGAATAGCGCCTTTAAACACAGATTTAAACTTTGACTCTTGAAATAAATATATCTGCTCAATTTCGAATCCTAACGTAAACAAAGCAATCTGTAAAAACGATAGACGAAAATAAATATATATACTGCCTAATAAATAAGTATCTACTAAAAGTAACGTTTAAGTAATAATTTCAGTACCTGTACGAAATATCCGGCAAGCCAAGAGAAACAGTGAGATGGTTGACATATGAACTCGGTGATTAATCTGTTCAAAATTATCAAACACACATGTATATGTGGTTATAACATCAAATTAAATACTGAAGTGTGTCGTCTTTTAAAAAGCTCTAAGACTTTAAATATTTCCTATTTTTATACGTTTTTTTTTTTCATTCAAAAAATAAGAACCCCTTATATAATGACTTAAGCTATGTAGATGTCTGACACTTATACTTAAAATCAGAAGCAGCAATTGAAATGACGCATAAAAAAGTGTTTGGAAAAGTTAACACTTACGGGACATATTGAAAATAAGAGGAGAGTAACATGCCTAACGAGTTTTGTATGAATGGATAACAGACTGGGGACAAAGGGGTAGAGACAGAACTCAAGCGTTGCTTAGCGGTACAATGAACAGGAAGTTGTGGAGAGCTTCAACCGTTCACATCCTCAAGGGAAAGAATACATAATAGAAGGTTGATGTATTAATATTTATTTACTAATATAAAAATTAAAATGTCTGTTACATGCATATACAAACTATAATAGTGCACAGATATACACAAGTGGTAAGATGATGTATATATTTTGTACTTAAATATTTGTGTGCCTTCACTTATATATATATGTGTGTGTGTGCGCGTGTCCGTGTTTGTGTGTGCTAATGCTTTTTAAATATGTATATCTCTATCAGAGAACCCCGAATTGATCGATATCGAACCCTGTGAGTCGATGGGACTATCTAGGGGTTCGATTCATGATGGGGGCTTAAAAGAATCCATAAATACTTGCCAACACAAATGCAATTCAAATTAAGCAGAAAAACAAACTGAACCTGGAAGAGCGTGGTGACTTATGAATAAAAGTCACCAATTTAAAACTATGTAATGTAAATCCAGAGCTAATAATTTAAAGAAAAACAGACCACTTTAAGATTCCATTATAATAATTTATTTCACCAGAGCCCTTTCAAGGGACGCTGGATCATCAGATAACACTTCCAAAAAATGAAACGAAAGATGAAATGAAAATTCACACTTTTGACGGGTAGTATTAAGTTTATGTAATTTAACAATGAGGGTAGCGTTGAGTGCTGTGAGAGACATGGTCGAGTTTAGAGAGGGTTTATTTTAATATTTCTTTCAATCATACTTAGTATTGGGGGAGGAGGGACCAGACCTTGACCTATTTAGACGGTTAACTTAACGGAAATGATATATTGAAATGGGAGGGGAGAAGAAAGAAAAAGAAAAAGAAAAAAGATAGAAGGGGGAAGTAAAGAGAAAGAAGCTCTAATTAGGTTTTACGTAGGAAGAAGAGGGTGGTATATTTTTAGCAATTTATGTAAAAAAAATAGATTTTAATGTTTGATTGTAATTTAAATGGCTAGCAAGCATCAAATTAATTTCTTCGTTGTTTTTTTTAAAAACAACGAAGAAATTATTTTGATGCTTGCTAGCAATTTAAATATTTAACTCTTTTACAAATAATTTAGGGATTTAATATAAGTTAAATACTGTATTTATTAACCCATTCATAGAGAACACATTAAAAGTTTTTTTTTTTAAATATAACAGTTTACTGATAGTAATCTTTTAATATTGTAAATGACTTTATCAGTTTGAATCTAATTCATGAATGTAATTTGTAACTATTTTTAGATGGGCAATCTTCCTTACTTAAAGTTAAGGTTTCAAATTAAAATGGAGTAATATTTGAAGGTAATATTAAAGATTTTTTTTTCTCGTATATATCCCACATGTACACTTATGTAAATTCTACGTATACATACAATATATATATATATATATATATATATATATATATATATATAAAAGCAAACACTTTCTGGTTCCTTGTCATCGGATTCGATAACGTAACTTATTTTCTCTCTTCAAAAATTTGACCATATTTTCCTTTCACACAGTTTTATCTTGCATTCTGACTAAAAAGAAGACGAGATCAACAGAAGTGCCGGCTATATTTTAAGAAAATCAATGACGAAGTATAACATTTTTGTATGATGCGTTTCGTCCTTTAGGGTTTCATCGGATTAAAGTGATGTTTACATTGGGGTGACTGCACATGCGCATGAAGGAGAGGGGGCATTGATTTTAACTTTTAAATTAATGTTTTCAAATAAGCATTTAGTGATATAGTCTAGCCAGTTTTATTTAGTTTTTTTTTTGTTTGTTTTTTATATTTTTATTACTTACCCCTAGATAGATAGATAGATAGATAGAGAGAGAGAGTGTGTGTGTGTGTGTGTGTGAGAGAGAGAGAGAGAGAGAGAGAAAGAGATAAAGAGATAGATAGGTTAAACCTTATCTCGTGTATTTCAATAACCTGGGTGTGTCTGCTTTAATAGTAATTTAAAAAGAAAAAGTTTTAAACAGAAATGCAAAAGGTTGAATCGACCAAGTGAATTTTATTCTGTGATATCAAACAAACAAACCTAGTGTTCGACGGGCGTCAGTAAAGTCAAGGAAATAAAACTCAACTAAACAATAAATAAATCTAACGAATACTAAAAAGTGTATTTAATAACAGAAAGAGCGGGTCAACGCTTAAGAGCTTTTAAACGTCGACAGTTCATTTATATATTTAGCATTTTATGAGTCATGGATGAAGCCCAGACGTTTGTGATCCGTTGCTAGTTGTCGTGTTCAAAGACTCATTCCACGAAAAATATTTCTAAACTTGAGCAGCAGATTCTCGTCAATTGCCTCGATATCAGATACACAATATCATTATATATCAGACGTTTGTTTAATTCCGAATCAATGGTAGACGATAGTAAGAACGAAGATTTTGGCGAACGTAAATTCGTTAATAGAAGTCGATGTTAAGAAAATTGTTGGGGTTTATGCACTGTATGTACTAAAATCTCAGATACCTAAGAATATTTTGTGGTTAATTTAATAAAACTTTCTAATATTATTAGGTTGGTGCAAAAATAATGACGTAATAATGTCGTTTTTTGACGTTAAAAAATACGTTAAAAAACGACATTATTACGTCATTATTTTTGCACCAACCTAATAAAATCTATAACACAGACGAAACGTCGCAAGTCCCCTGCTACTCTATTGTTATTTCCATGGCAAGTGTTATGACGAACTTCATTCTTTAGTTCCACAAGTTCTAATTCATAATTAGGATCCACCATGCCAGGTACATTGGGACGAATCATCCCTATTTCATTTGTATTTCATTATTAAGAAGGAAGTTCCATTCAGAACCGCTACTTTGTGGACTCCTGACGTTATACTTCTCCAGTCACTACATCCTTAACCTCTTCATGCAAAGGCAACGGTTAAACGTTATCTTCCTTTACACTCATACAACGACCTCAGTAAGTAACCGCCTTGAGTGGCTCTTAAGCCTTATACTGAGTGAGGAATTATTTTTTAAAACTTAAAAACTAATTAAAAAACAAGAAGACTTGAGTCGGTCAAGGTCGTTAGTCGACACACATCGATGATAATTTTTTCCTAAGTATTATACAAAAAAAGTTTATTTCTTAATTGATTGATTTTTTTTTTACAGCCTATCGACCTTTTGCAGGTTATTTAAAGCCAGAAAACATTTTTACATTGCAAAAAATATGGGGAGATAACAATGATTTACTGATAGAAGTCCTACTAATTAACCCATAGCTGGGGGAAGAAGAGATAGATTCGTACGTTTCCCAACGGTGTTTTGGTGTAAGTGCATACAACGAACCCGAGTAGAATTGGAACTCGGTTTTCCGAATTCCAATTTCGAACCGTTATCCATCACACCACCCGCACACCAAATTTTACAGTACCAGGCACTCCAAAGCGGTCACCAATCTAGGTACTAATCAGGCTTGACCTTGCTCAACGTCGGTCCATCCGGGGGTATGACAATAGACTACATTCGACAGCAAGGCCACTGATCGGGACGTTTTGATCTCTTAATTGCTGTTGTTCTCATGTCACACTGACCCGAAGTGGTAGCACCTGTTAGGTGTCAGCTATGGGCAAACAGTTAACCCATAAACTGGGGTCAAAACACTATGAAAGTATAAAAAAATTTATAGTAAAAATACCAGCAATACATTTTCATTTTAAAAATTTACCAGCAATAAATTTTTGTAAAAAAATGATCAGCAATAAATTTAAATAATAATAATAATAATAATAATAATAATAATAATAATAATAATAATTACCATCAAATTTTGTAAAGTATTTACTAATGCTCTCAAGAAAATTAAATTTCGGTATTAAATAACTCGTAAGGAGTTGATATGCCGCTAAAGAAACAGACAAAACATACTCAACGTTTTTAATCTTACGAGAACCGGGGTTTCAACGTGATATGGCCGTAAGCTGTTTATTTCTCAAGATAGTAAATCATTTGGGTAAATTCTAAAAATCAACTAAAAAACCCGTAAAGATTTTAAGAAATTGCGTTGTCTTCCTTCCTTAATATAATCGATTATAATGTTGTGGAATATTTGGATATTTTATGAAAAATTCATTAAACCTTTGTTGAGTAAAAATTAAATTCATTAAAGAACTAAGACTGAGAGAAAATACCATGAAAACAAAATATACATAGGGCCAATACAACAATCTGACATATTTCATAACTGGCACAATCGAGATACTTGTTGAAAAACTTCAGGATTTCCTGTGAAAGGAAATTGTGTGTCTTAGTCAGGCTTCGACCATCATATGTCTCCATGCTCGTATTCAGATGTTAAATAAAATCCTTGACTCGCCATTTTCTGATTAACTGCATATCCAAAACTCCCGTTCTACAGATGACATTTGGCACAGAGACACACCACATGTTTAAACCACCATGTAGTGCTCAACAAATTTACTCTCTGATGCACTTCCCGCCAAATTCTCACTGCGAAGCGGACTCTAGGAGTCTTGTCATTGATTGTAATTAATGTACCAGCTGCAATTTCTTCATGACTCTGTCTTGGTCTTAAATAACATAATCAGATTTTACGATGAGACGTTCATTTTCTTTTATATGCCTTTTCCCTTCAGAATGTAAGAGATTATAGCTCTCCATAGTTTTCTGTTCCATTTCATTCTAAGCAACATTTATGTCCTTACCATCCCACCACCACAAACTCGTTAGGTTATTCAGTTTCCTTTTGCTCCTCTTGTTTTTAGTATCTCATATGAGTGTTAAATTCTCCAAACCTCCTTTCTCTATATGTGCCGCAGTTATTTCAAATGTCTCTTTTGGATTGTAAGTATTAATAAGATATTATCTGCCTGATAAAAAACAGATGGGGGCTTTTTTCCCAATATTTTAAAGTCACGTTCGAATTCACAAGCTGTTTCACAATGAGATTTAGTAAAGTTGATCGTTGACTGTCAGCATGTTCGAAGAGGTTTAAGTAAATAGACAAAATGCATGAATCACCTGTTTATAAGCAACCGGAGCTCGGAGCATTGTCGATTCTATTTCAATAAATCAAAGTGATATTTAAAAAAAACAAACAACCGTAACCCATATATACAGCCTACATTTAGGGGCACCTCGAGGCGGTGTTAGCAACCTTGTCTCGTTAGAACAATTATGACTGAGTAGTGAGTTCGATCCTCACTAAGTGCCCCCGACTTTAGTCCTTGTGCCATATCTAATCTACGCTTGAAAAATCGCTATGTAGCCTACAGTTCAAAAGTTTAAAGCCACCCTCAGAATTAACATGGAATGGACTTGAAGAGTGAAAAAAAAAAAAAAAAATGAAAAAGTGCTCTTATAGTCATTGAAAAATAATGAAATAACTTAGCAAACTTATACTTTGAGAAACCTTTGCAACAAATGCTAAAACGTTGTGCTGAAAAGACTAAAGGAGAATACTTTGACGTGAGCAAAATTTAATCATAATTTCTTTTCTAATAAAAATGAATGTCTCACTTTTTTAAATCATGAATAATAATTTTCTCTTATTTAAAGTACAAAACAACTATCTGGTGGGGGGGGGCAAATTTAAAAATTACCAGGAGTGGTCTCGAACTTTTGAACTATAGTGTATGTATATACATAGATGAACTACCTCACTAATGCCTGTTTTCTATGTTTACACAAAACCTGTTTAGGCATTGTAGTATTATTTCACTCCAGACCAAGGAAAAAAGGTGCAGGGTTGACCGGAATTGACCCTCGGTCGTCGAATGCAGAATCACGAAACCTTACAGCTGCATCGGTTTTTCAAGCGTGAAAAACGACAAGCATGAAAAAGTTAGATAAACAGCCGCTCCAGTTTTGGAGAAATCGCAGAGGAGAATGTAATGTAAACGATTTGTACGACGGACTGATGTAGTATTGAAGGGGAATAAAAATGTGATATTAAATATGAAAGACCCAAGTCATGTGTCATTTATTAATACGAACAAGTCATTATTTGATTGGCACATCTTCATTACAGCATGAACTCTACAAGACCCGTAAAGGTTGCTTTTAGGATTGCATGCTAGGATGCTGACAGAAGGTTATTTAACTAATGTTTGTCCAATACGCCCTCTAAGTGCTCAAAGGATTGGTATTTACTACGAGGTTTGGTGGTCAGGACGACATGGTGAAACCATCATATTCTTGAAATCTTTCCTGCATAACTGTCATAAAGACACCATTGAAATAGTAGAAGATTTAGCATAGAGTGGTGTACATGGATTTCAGTGATGATAATATCAGTGGTACACGACAAAGAATCAAGAATGAAAGGACACAGTGTCTCCTGGAAAGAACATTACGTATATCTGCGTTGAAGCATTTGTTCTTCGCTTAATCCGTGCTGTTGTAATCGCTTTTTCAGTATAACATCGAGATTGATAATAACGTATAAGCTAAAAGTTAATCTGAAGAGTGGTATTGTCTAGAAGTAGATAATATATAATAATTGAGCTTTTAGTGTGTAAAATACTATAAAGTAGAATTGTGGCTTTTAAATCTTTGAATTCGTGGGAGAATTGAGCTTCAATTTTGCATTTATTCATATAGATTCCATAATATACGTTTTACTTAATTAGCTATTATGTTTCTCTAACTCTTTAAATGTTGAATATATAACTAATTCTAATTTCTATTTTCCCACCTTTACACTATATTAATTTTATCTTATAAATTGTGCCCTGCACTGTCACCCATGAAATAAAAATAATTGTATGGAAAATAAGGATCTACGTCTTAAAATGAAGTGGCAGCAAAAGAATTATCATTGAACTTTTAAAAAGTAAGCTTAAACATTAATTCAATATTTAAATGCAGCGATCAATTTTCAGTTCTTCTGTAGTTTATTGATGCCTATCGCATCTACTCCTCCCTAAATATTATGATGATGGCCAAATCCACAAGAGCTAGCTTAAATGGCGGCTGATAGGGCGGCTTTTAAGCTAGTTTATAATAAAACATGCACTGCAATTTTGGATACAAAAGGAAAATATGAGTTACTCCGCTTGAAAGCAAAGATAATGGCTAGTATAATGTAATAATCTATATTTTTAACCTCGCATAGTCTGGCAACCCTCAATCTTTTCTAGGGCATTTGAATGAAATTGAAAGTGGATCAGTTGTCGCGGAGGAGTTACTTAAACACACACACGAACAAACAACACACACACACACACACACACACACACACACACATATATATATATATATATATATATATATATACGAGCACGCGTGCATACACACACACACACACACACACACACACGCACATATACTGAAATCTGTTAATGACAGATTATAGATAAAAAAAACTGGAATGTGCAATAGTGCAATCACAGATCGTCAGCCATTTGATATTTCAAAGGCACATAGTGAGAAAAGAAGACATATTGAAGATAAGAAGGAGAAAGAGAAGCAGTGAAAAAATTAACAAGCTTGTGTAAATGGTTAGCAGGACAGGGCTGAGGAGAGATAAAATTTACTAAGAACACAAAGTAAAAGAAATGGTCGAAAGACATGATCGCTCACATCCTGGAGAGACACGGCACAGAAGTTTGTCGAATTATTGCCGATGGCTATTAAGCCTGAGAAGACATCAGTTGAAAAACACTAAAGCGGAAGTCACCAAAATAGTATTTCCTTATATATATATATATATATATATATATATATATATATATATATATATATATGTGTGTGTGTGTGTGTGCGTGTTCTCTGTTTATACGTTATTTTTATAAAAAGAAAATATATTAAGTAATTGTCAGACTTAATCCATTTCATAATATATATATATATATATATATAGCCATTTTGTTCAGGTCTGAGTTTTTTATGCGTAAGAGGCAATAGTCAGGGATATTTTTTCTATCATTTTAAATTGCCTCATGTATAAAACACGAAATTGTACGAAATAGTAACGGACAAAATACATATTTATTATTAATCGTAGAAATTTTATGTCTTTTATTGTATATCGAAAAAAAAATTATTGTGTATATATATATATATATATATATATATATATATATATATATATATATATATATCGAAAGAATTAATAAGGTTTAATTTTAACATACTTTTATTGCTCCAAAAGTTATTTTTAGTGGATACCCGTATTTGTATAGATGCTCCGTTTATTTTAAACCGTAATTAATTTCATCTACCGACCTGCTGTTAATAAGTTGTCTCGATTTTTAACTTATTTTGTTTAAACGTTATTTTTGATGGATACTCATATTCGAGTAGAATTTCTCTCTTTTAATTAAACAGTATTTTTTTTATCCAACTACATCTACCGGCCTGAAATAAAAATAACAATATGTAGGATTTAATCCATTCATTTCCTATATATATATATATATATATATATATATATATATATATATATATATATATATATATATATTGGATGTCATACTATTATTAATAAGCTATGTCATATTTTCAAGATATTCCTTTAAAATCTGCCAATACTGATTACTTCCCTTTGTATACAGTTTACCTCAATTTTACTACCAATCTTTGGTTTAAATACTAAGGTCGTTACTGCTTGCAAGTTAAAAAAAATAATGGCTTTATTTGATTAACTAGGTATTTTAATCCTAAAAGCTGTCAAAAAGAAACTATGACATATATATAATGATGATAAAAATCTAAATGGAAAAGAATAGCAGAACGGTTATTTTTTTTTTAAATGAATTTTAATTGAATCTTAAAGCTGAATATATAAAACTTCTAAGTTGGCGAAGTTGTAAAATATATGCTGGAAAATATAAATTATAAAACCCACATTTTTACCAGTTTTAAATTATTAACATATGCACGAGCCCAGGCTGTGTCTCCCAATCAGTACCTCTCATTCGGGAGGGGGCTATGTTTAATCCTTGACGCCTGAGACTTCCTAAGTTAACAAGTTGGTTTGAGTAATTATTGATCCTTGGCATATGCACACGTGGGCCTCCAATAAAACCTTGTGCGTAAACACGACCTTGTGACACATTTTGTACGCGGTTTGGTACAAGTAAAAACCCGTGTTTTGAGGATTTTAACAAATCTTAATATAAGCTCGAGTCCCAAAGGCCCATTACTCCAGACTTTGCCTCGCCTTCGAGGGGAGGCCAGGATTATTACCCGACACCTAAGGCGTCTCCAAAGATGCTCCGAGAGGGCTTGAGCAATTTTTATCATTGGGTAATGCACGCGTTAGCCCTCCCTATATACTCCACCTTGTGTCACATTTTGTACGAAGTAGGCGTACAAATAATATATAAAACCCATATTTTATGCGGCTTTATAATTATTATTATTATTATGCTCAGTATTAGTGGGGTATCCCACCACGCTGTACCCCACTTTCAGTGGAGGGCTAGTCGTTTCAAAATAAAAAATGCTGGAAAAACTAGGAAACTATTAGGTTGGTGCAAAAATAATGACGTAATAATGTCGTTTTTCGACGTTAAAAAATACGCCAAAAAACGACATTATTACGTCATTATTACGTCATTATTTTTGCACCAACCTAATAATTTTTTACCTTGATTATATTTATGCATGGGACTCCCTCTTTTTGTTTGTTTTGTTTGTTTAACGATATATCAACTCCTTATGTGTCATTTAATACCGAAATTTAATTTGGGGGGGGGGGAGCATTAGTAATTTCTTTTCTAAAAATGTATTGCTGGGATTTTTTTTCCTTACAATCATGTATTCCTCGTAATATATATATATATATATTTTTTTTTTGCAAAAATGTATCGCTGATAATTCGTCTACTATGAAAATGCATTGATGGTACTTCTACTACAAAAACTACAAAAATTTATTTTTATACTTTCATAGTGTTTTGACTCCACCTTGGACATTAATTATATGTCCATAACTGCAACCCTAAAAAGTGTTACTAATCCGAGTCAAGGTTGACCTGGAAACAACAGCAACTAAAAGGTGATTTCTCGCTCCTTAAAAACTCCCAGATACTGCTGGATGTAGTTTATCATCATACCAAGAACAAGATCCTCTTTTTGAACTTGGCCTTGTGCCATAATCAAGGTGATCCTTAACTCAAACCTATACAGCGCGTGTAGCTAGTTCAGGAACTAGCGGCCAACTGTCAACACGCGAAAGTTCGTTACTGGAATTTGATTAAGAATTTGATCCAGTAATGTTTTTTTTAAAGAAATTTTTACTTTTTATTAAAGATACTGAAGTAATGTTCATTTATTTTATCGGAACTTGCAATATCTTATTTTTAAACAAACTTTTTCAGTGCGAAATTCACAGGTGCCAATAAGAATTTTATCATACATAAATAAAATCTAATATAAATGAATATTTTTATATGCTATTGTTCTTCAACAATGATGATATTAAGTATAAAATTAATTTTTTTAATGAATAATTTGTGTTTTTCTTTAACAGAACAAATTGGTATTATTTTCTTTTTAAAGGTATGTTGAATTTTTCTGTCATTCGTAAGAAGATATTAAAAACAAAAGTAACGCTTTTCATTGCGAAATTAATGAAGAATGATACTTATTAAATAATTTTTCAAAATTAATGTCAAAAATTAAATTCAATAAATTTAATATTTTACAACTATTAAAAATCTACCGCAAAAATTTGAAGAAGATATTATTGTCTTGTCTAATATTGTCTTTCTCTTTTTTACATTTTGTCGATTATTTTAAACAGCGAAATTCGCAAAAAATATCATTATTAAGGATTTTCTCACAGAAAGTTAATTTCATTTTTCTTTATGCTATTATTCTTCATAATAACGAATAAAATTCATTTTTTAATGAATAATTTGTGTTTTCTTTATAACTCGTAAAGTATGTTGATATTGTCCTTGTAAGAAAATACAAAAAGTGAATGTAACTTTTTGCACTGCTAATTTTCCAAAATTCCTTTACAGAAATCTGCATATATTTGAATAAAAATTTAATTTAATATTTTTCTATTATATTATTCTTCATAAAAACATTGATTTAAAAAAATAACTATTCACAGACGTGTATTAAAAAAATGTAGGTTTAATTTTACTAGCATTCTTGTTGTTAAAAATGTAAAACAAAAAATAACCAGTTTATATTTTTTAATATACTGTTAAAATATTAAAATGGTTAATTTTGTTTAGATAATCGTATTTTATGGAGGTGGTTATCGATCCCCCGTAAAATACGATTATCCAAAAATTTCAATGGGGAGGTTCATCTTACTATGTAACTTCAACATAAAACGAACCATAACCAGTGAAACAATTTGGAAATCCTTTGGAATCACGTAATTCCTTAAAGACAACGGAAAGTAACATAAGATGACAAATTTACACATTCATACAAACATTAAAATTCTTAAATCTAAATCCTAAACTCTCCAGACCTTAGAATATAAGGTTCAAACAATTTTTAGGAGCACCATGTATTTTTTTAAGTTAATATTTTCTTAATTTCAGTACCCAAAAATCTTTCTAAAAAAATACTGCGTTGTCGTGTTGACTATGATTAACAAAATAAAATTTGTGTATTTTGTCTTCCTCAAGATCAAAATGAGTGAGAACAGTGGTTAAAGGGAATGTCTCAAGGCAACACCCCTGACAAACCAAACACTGTTGTTTGTGAAAGGCATTTTCCATTTGATTATAGAAGAGTGGTTATTACAAGAAAAGTGCGACCCAGAAATCCGCCATCAATATTTGGTCATTTGCCATAAGTGTATTTCCTAGTCCTCATTCAAAACTAATAAACAAAACTTCTGCGTCTATGAGAAATGTGCAAAATGATGAGTTGGCACAGTTTCTAGAAAAATATCCTCACTATTGATCAGCAGGATTTTGTTGCGGCAATTACATGTTATAAATCAAACAAACAACTGTTCATCCAATCTGTTGATTTTTTTT
The DNA here is from genome assembly GCA_963932145.1 of Acanthosepion lycidas. NCBI lineage: Eukaryota > Metazoa > Mollusca > Cephalopoda > Sepiida > Sepiidae > Acanthosepion > Acanthosepion lycidas. The sequence goes on from OZ010576.1 coordinate 75,670,619, forward strand.
TTCAATATTTTTAATTAAAATTTTTGAAAAATTGAGATTTGAATGTTACAATGCTGGTATATATACAACAATTGTTCTCTTTAACATATTTATGTCATCACAAAGGATTGAGACAAAACATTATGACTGATATTCTTATCAGAGCATTTGAATACTTTGTTACATCACGGTTATAATATAACAGGCTTCAAAATGATTTTAAATTAATCAGTGTGAGCACATTACCAGGTTTGACAAAAAAAGTTTCAAAGTTAGATTCCTTTAATTTCTTGGTGATATTTTAGTGAAATCTCTGAAAATCAGAAAAAAAATTGTATTCTTTTAGTTGATGAAGTGTATACTAAAGTTGCTCTACAATATCATTTGGTTTGAATGAAAATTTTCAGGGATTAGCAAAAACAGTATTGGGTAACATTGTAAAATATTTAAATAGAGGACCAAAACTTGTATATAAAATGATCCCAGTTGCAAATTTGAGGCAACTTTTTATGTTTTATTTTGAAAGCAAAAAGATGACAGTAAAATGGGAAATTCTAAAAAGTTTTTTCGAGTATGAAAAAACTCAATTCTTTAAATTTTCGAAACTAACTGGTGCAGCAATTTATCCACCGCCTGTTGAGCAACAAAATGTTTCGCATTGTTTCAAAGTTTTTTGTGATCAAACTGTAGCTGCTATTAAAGCACATCTATTATTAAATGGGAAGGATATTGCGGAAACAATTGAAAATTTTTAAATTTCATTGAATAATGTAAAATTTTGGAAAAAAATTTCATTGAAAAAGTTAAAATTTTGGAAAATTGTCTTTATCAAAGAAATATATGGTGGTACTAAGAAAAATGTTCCACTAAAAATGGTGATATCGGATTTAGATGATGAACATTTGTTATTTCTTTCTAATTCTGGAAAAATGACAAAAAGAATGGGAAGAAAGACAGGGAAAAGAATGAAATTATTAACTAGAGATACCAGTTTTACCAGTGAAAATACATGCAATGGTTTAATAGATGTTTGTAGAGTAGCGGGTTTCATTTTGTTATGCTCAGTGAATTTACCACAGACTATATAGAAAATGAATTTGGAAAATTAAGACAAAGTTCTGGAGGTGCACATTTTATAACAGTTCAAAATGTTATTGAAAAATTTAAATATTGAAAAAACTAAAACTACTTCTTGAATTAAATGTTGATGCCAAAGAATACGAATTGATCCAGGCTATATTTGCTCAAAATATGGACATTTGCCTGATGAAATGGGATGCCAAACATTTGATAACTTACCAGACCTTAAAACTCGGATCCCTAAAGATATAAAAATGTCACTTTGTATATAGCAGGCAATGTTACATGAAAAGATTGTCCCACAGAAGAGGAAATATTTAATAATATTAGTTTTTACTTTCAAGAATATGAACATTTTTGAAAGAAATAGAGTGTCGTAATTTAAAAATTCCACTGGATACAATTTCAATTTTCCCTCTTTTTACATATATTTAATTGGTTAACTTCCCAAATTTTCCTGTTAATTAATTTTGTGTTCTTGTTAAAGTAAATTGATTTTAATTTTTAAAACTATGTGTACAGGTAATATCTATTATTGTATCATAGAAAATAAATATTTTTTTCATTTTCTGTGAAATTCACATTTTTTGTAAAGTATTTTTAGACATTGTTGATATACGATTTTGTAAAATGCTGAAATTATCTAAAAATGCCTAATTTATGATGAATAAAGTGATTTTTGTGCATTAATTTCATGCCATATTTGTTCTTTGTACATTTGCATTTATGTAAAATGTTCCCAGTAATTGATATTTAGTAGTAATTTAGGCCTCCACATCTCCGCCCCCCAATCGTGGACCCCAGTCGCATAATTGCCAGGCCTGGTATAAGGATCGCCTGGGTCATAATCCATTCAAGCATGCCCACGGATAAATCACAAATATAAAAAAGCGTTTATTTGATGTTACAGTTTTAAGTAATATTTCTAAAAACATGAAAGCATACACACGCACGGGCAGATAAACAACATTATATATTCAATTCATTTTGATTTTTACAAGTGGGCACATACACAATCTCTGAGCTTTATATATTAGATACATATGAGAGAATAAGATAGGTAGATCGACAAATGTTATAGGATATGTTACATGTTGCTCTACAAAATGTAGAAAACTTGAGATAAACAAGAGCTTTTATATCAGTTTTCGTTTCTTGCCTTGAGATAAAAGAAAAGAAATCGAACCTATATGTTAGGTGCTTGTTAATATGATGCATCTTCGACACAGTTCAGTCTTCATCGGGTTGAATAACTGTGACAAAAGACTCATTACAAAAATAAATTTTACACTTTATACCTTGGTGCATCCGTAAAACTATTTGTCAATCACGCATGACATCGCGAGTACTCTTGTTCAACTCACCTGGATTTTAGTGGCATATTTACCGCGAGAGTCGGCGGGTGTCTAGCTGCTGCTGTTACGGCTACTGTCAGTTCCCATTAAGTGTAACTCGTCGTACAAGTTTATAAATAGCGTCCAATCGTATAATTAGATGTGCCTTGGGATCCAGTTCATGGAAATTATTAAAAAATGTGAATAGTGATATAAACGCGAGGTGTGACCAAAAGAGTTAAAAATTTAAAGCGAAAATAAGAAGAGAAAAATTTGAGTTAATTTAATAATAAAAGAAGAAAGAAACGGCAAGAATAAGATGAGCCAGTTAGATAAATAGGAAAATGATATCAATAGTTGAATATATGTTTAATTAATAATACCTTTTCTTATGAGGAAAGCATAAACAGCCTCGTCTCTGCGTGAAATCAGTAGATACGTGCGTCTGTAAAATCTGCAGTACGCATAAATCAATCAATAAATCATTTTATTAATCATATTTGCTATATTAATTAACATAGTATTAAAAAAGGAATCAAGACGTGACTGCAAATGAAAACTACAGAAAGAAGTTGAATCAAAATGAAAATATAAAATTTACCAGAACCGAGCTTCAGAAATGAAGAAAGTGAAACACGAAGATTAGTGGAACGAGATTATAATAAATGATGTAATGACCATATTAAGAAAAAAAGAAGCGAAACAGGAAATTAAAGGTTTGTTGAGACGACTGTCTTCAGATCTGCGAAGATATTGCAAATGGCGTTGAAGACTTCCAGAGAATTCCTGTTACTTAATATCTATAGATAATTATCATACGTCTGAAATGAGAACGCAATTGCATTAAATTAACAATAAAAATAATAATAATTGACCATCTTGTATAAGTTTGCATGGTATATTGGCACCCACTGAATATGACAGAGTGGGCCAATATATGCATTGGGAAACAAGCAACTTTAACAGAAACGAAACTATAAGTAATTGGTATGAACACCACCCAGAAATCTCAAAAATATTACACATGTGGACATCAACCATTCCAATTGTAGTTGGAACCCTCGAAGTGATTGCAAATGGTTTTGATAGACTCATTTGAGGGATTCCTGGTAAAATTTGACTTAAAGAAATACAATTCACAAGTACCGCTCACACCTTACGAAGGTCTTTATCTATGTAAAATGTGTGTGATCTTGAGGTTTATTTGTTTTTGTGTTTTTTTTTTAAATGCTCAGTAGAAAATGTGATGATGCCATTTCTGAGCTTAGGTCTCTGGTTGGGATCCGGAAAGAAATAAGTATACAGCAGCAGAAAACAAAGGAAATAAAATAAAACCAATAATAATGTGGCCAATATCTGCACTGGAAAATCTGCAACTTTATGGGAAGGAAACCGCAAGAAATTGGTACGAACACTATCCAGACTTTGGTTAGAGATCTGTAACAGACATATTGAACTTTTCAATACACACAGACAGAACAATCAGAGGAAACCGCACAGTGATCAAAGACCACAAAACAGAATGTCCTTTCTTATTGATATAGTAGTTCTGGTAGGCAGCAATTAGCTTGGAAGATCTTTAAAAATATCAAAATACAAGAACTGTCAGGTGGAAATTTAAAAAATGTGGCTCATAAAGACATCAATAATTCCAGTTGTGATTGGGGCAGCCCATACCTTAAAGAAATACAAAAGTTGTTCTCACAAGCAGAACTCAGGCCCTACGAAAGTCTTTATCTATGTAAAATATGTATGTGTTTGTAATTTTTTTACACACATGTGCAGTGAAAAATGTCATGATCCTATTTCTGAGCATAAGGTAAATGAGTACAAGAGAACTCAAAGGAAATAATAATAATAATAATAATAATAATAATAATAAAATGGTCCGATAGACTCATTGAAGAGATTCCTGGTAGGCCAGGCCTTAAAGAAATGCAAAAGAAAAGTATTTACAAGTGCAGATCACACCTTACGAAGAGCTTTATCTATGTAAAATATATTGTAATGTTATAATATGTCAATAGTTGTAGTATTGGAAAATATCATGAAGCCATTTCTGACCTTAGGTCTCTGGTTGGGACCCGGAATGAAATGCGTATACAACAGAAATCAAAGAAAATAATAATAATAATAATAATAATAATAATAATAATAATAAAGAGGAACAAATAGAAAACTAGGAGAGAGAATATAAAGAAAATGTCTTTCGAGGAAATCCCGACAATTCCAAAAGTAAGAAAGAAACGTCAAGTGAAAAAAACCACCAATCTCGTTAACCAAACAATTAAAAAAATAAAGGACGAAGTGGAAAGACCGATAAACCTGACAGAAATTAAACATCTTATATACGCAGCCTCGAAAAAGAAAAATTCCAGTCTGGAAAGATAATTAGAAACCAAAATAAATAAACTTCGAGGAGAATTGTCACTTCTATGTGAAATAGACAATGGCTCCAAAATGAGAGAAAGAAAAAGACAACTGAAACGAAGCCTTGAAATTAAGAATAAGACTGACTGAAGTTAAGAGAAGGTGAAACAACAAATTCAAGTGAAGACACAGAGAATCAGACATTATGAAAAAAGAAACAGATTCTTCTGGCAAAACAAGATCTTCAAAGAAAAAAACCAATAAACTATATCGAGAACCGGGGAAAATAAAATAGAGATAATATAATATCAAAAAAGTCGAGGAGTTCTGGTGTAAGATGTGGAGAAACTGAAAAATGCGCAATGAAAGCGCTACATGGATCAAGCAACAACTGAAACAACACACACATATAGAATGTAAAAAATGGATGGATATCAATATTATTGAAACAACCTCTACCATCTGCAAAACCTCAAACTGGAAAGCACCAGGAATAGACCGAACAGTCAATTTTTGAATAAAAAACCTATCTAGCACCCACCAAAATCTGGCAGGGGCATACAATGATTTAATCATAAATCCAGAAAAATACCCTAAATGTCTCACGTGAGTAGTAACATACCTACTCCCCAAAACAGAAGAGTCGCAGAACCCGGACAACTATAGGCCTATCACCTGCCTACCAACAATATACAAGATCCTCACTTCTATCATAACCGAGAGGACATACAACTCCCTTGAGAAAAACAATTTACTACCAGCAGAACAGAAGGGATGTAAAAGAGGAAGTTACAGGTGCGAGGATCAATTAATGATCAATAAAATAATGTTGGAACTGCTGAAAACAGAGCAAAGAAACTTATCGACAACATGGATTGACTACAGAAGAGCGTTTGACAGCTTTCTACACTTATGGATAGAGAAGAGCCTAAAATATACAGAGTATGCCTCACAACGGTCAGATTCATAACGGAAAACATGAAAAACTAGATGGCTACACTAATCCTAAACCATACAAACGGGTCATTAACATCGAAACCAATCAATATCAAAAGCGAGATATTCCCAGGAGATTCATTGTCACCGCAACTCTTCTGCCTTGCATTAACGCCACTCAGCTGCTTACTGAACAACAGTAGCTACGGATACAAGTAACATAAAGGCAAACTGAATCAGCTATTCTTATTCTTAAAACGTTTACCAAAGATGACAGCCAGCAGAAAAACCTACTCACCATTGTCAAAACCTTCAGCAAAGACATTAGGATAGAGTTCAGAATCGACAATTGTGCCAAAGACACCTGCAAATTTGGTAAACTAAAGAAAACTACGGATTTAGACCTTGATATCACCAACAAGATTAAGGAACTAGACCAAGATGGTAAGTACAAATACTTCAGAATTAATGAAGGAGACGGATTACAACATTCAATTAGAAAAAAATAATCCGAAAAAGAATATTATAAGAGAGTGCGTTGACACTAGAAAATGAACTTGATGAGGACCAATAAAATGAAGGCTATCAATACCATAGTTATATCCTTAGTAACATACAGCTTCAACGTTATTCAATGGAATTTGAATAACATTAAAAGATTGGTCGCCAAAACCAGAAAAATGCTTACCCAAATGAGAATGCACATATTAATAGGCTGAACGTACGAAGAGCTTTAGGAGGCCGAGGTCTAATCTAATTTTAACTAACTATAAAAACTACGACAATCGGATTGGAAGCCTACTTCACAAAAATCAATGACCGTCTCCTGCAAATAGTAAAGCACCAAATCCACTCCATCAACAAAGAAGCTGTACTCTTTACGAAACAACTTAATATACCTGAAACCCTACCAGCAAAAAACGAAACGAATAACATTTAAGCCAAACTAGTAAAACAGAAAACAACGTGGCCGAATAAAATTACAACAAAACTGGGAGGACAAGGCGTTGCATGGTAAATATGTAAAAAGAACGAAAGAAGCAGATGTGGACCAACAGAAAACACATCAGTAACTGAGGAGCACCAGGTTGAAATCTGAGACAGATGGCCTGCTCATGACTAAATCCTCGCAACCAGATCCTATCACTGTCACATAATCAAGGATGAAACTAACCCAAAATACACGATCTGCGGAAAAATGATGAAACTGTCGACCATATTATCTCAGGATGTCCGCAACTAGCAAAAAATGAATATAACCACAGACATAACAAGGTAGCGACATATCTGCACTGGAAGCAGAAAATCGATAGCAGTGAGAGATGTTATGAGCACGAACCAGTTACCCAAAATAACGATGTAACTATCCTCTGGGGCATGCCAATTCAAAATGACGGGAAAATATAAGCCAACACACCTGGTATTATCATAAAAGAAAAGAAATTTAGGAAGTGTATGCTTATTGACATAACAGTACCATCTGAGAGAAACCCCTCCATGAAAATTATCGAGAAATTGTCCAAATACAAAGACCCGGAGATCGAGATTAACAGGATGTCGGGAATGAAGACTGTACCAATAGTAATCGGAGCACCGGGCCTCGTGAGAAAAGAAATGGACAATTTTACTAACAGTGTCCCAAGTAGCATCAACATTTTTGCCAGAAGATCGTCCTACTAGGAAAATCTCATACACTAAGAAAAATGCTATTAATTAAATGACAATTCTCCTATAGGGCCTAAGGACCATAGTTTGGACCTTGTTGTACAGGATACAAAGCAGGAAACATAACATACAAATATAATAATAATAATAATAATAATAATAATAATAATAATAATAATAAACTATCAAAATCCAAAGACCTTGAAATCGAAATCTCAAAAGTGTAACACGTGAAGACATCAACAATTCCAGATGTAGTTGGAGTTCTCGAATTAATTGGAAAAAGGTTCCAATAGAATCCATTGAAGAGAATCCTGGTAGTCCACACATTAAGAAGTACAAAAATTGTACTCACAAGTACAGCTCCCACTTTCATTTATGTGGCATGTATAATACACGCTTAGGCGATCATGTATTTTTGATACATGACTGTCGAGGCAGATATTTTTTTCCCGCAGTAGATTGTCATTTCTTTCTGTGGTAGACCAGTTGTCATCCAAGGTTATAGAACCTGGTCTGTCGTTCTACTTACCCATAGCTGGGAGGAGAAGAGGATTCATACCATTCCCAAGTACATTAGCACGTAAGTGAATGTAACGTGCCTCCAACCTTTCGAACGTAGGAAGCACGGTGCTCACACCTTATGAAGGGCTTTATCTATGTAAAATACATGTTTTTGTTGTTTTCTCAAAAAATGCTCCGTGGAAAATGTCATGAAGCCATTTCTGACATTAGGTCTCTGGTTGGGACCCGGAAAGAAATGCGTATACAACAGAAATCAAAAGGAATAATAATAATAACAATAATAATAATCTTTAATACTGAGGAGACATGTTATCTGATCTCTAGTGAAAGTCATTGATTACTGAAGAAGCGTTGCGCTAAGAGCATTAACAAAGAAAGAGACTATGAAAATGAAAATATTTGTTGTGGAAAAATAAGTGCTCTTATGAAATTAATAACGAACTTATATATATATATATATATATATATATATATATATATATATATATATATATATATATATATATATGAATATGGTGCTATGGACAGGCGACATAACACGATGGGCATTAAATATTAAGCATTTTTATATATGCAAATAACCACATATGAAACTTTTTAATTTATCAAGTTTGTGTATTTTGATAAAAACCAAGCTGTTTCACAAGGAAATCGTTCTGCCTAGGAAGTGACACCCACAATTGTTTTATTTCTTCTATTGTGTAGTTTCGTGCTTCGGGGAGCATATCAATATCTACTACCTCTCTTTCCTTTTCTCCATCTCATTTTTTCTCTCCCCTTTTATAGCTCTCTATTTCTCTCTTTTCTTACACTTGCTCTTTCTTTTTTCTCTTTTTACATCTTTCTCTATGTATGTGCGTATACGTATATTCATATGCGTGTGCGCTTGTATACACGAATGTTTGTATCCGTTCATGCGTATGTTTTCAGCAAATCAAATAAGTTGAAGTCAAATGCATAATGGTTATATCAGTGTCTGCGCATTTCTGCATTTGGTGCGCCTGTTAAATACGAATTTATTAACAAATATGCGTTAGTCATCTCAATCCATTACAAGTGTAACAAGTCTAGGTTCTACACAATCTTATATATAAAGTACAGTGTATGTGTGTTTGTGTGTGTGTCCAAGCAACTCCCCAGGTCCCACTGGGCCGATTTCAATGATTCATAGCTCATTCAAAAGGCCCTAGAAAAGTAAATCTAATGGAACGATTTTCGTTGAGCTGAAATTCAGGGTTGCCAGATCATGCGAGTTTAAAAATATATATTAATATATTTTACTAGCCATTACCGTTTCTTTGATGGTACAAGGGTAGTAAGTCTTATTTTCCTTTTGTATCCAAAATTGCAGTGCACGTTTTATTATAAACTAGCTTAAAAGCCGTACTATCGTTCGGCATTTAAACTAGCTCCTGTGGGGGACTCTTGGTTTGGCCACCATCACAATAGCTAGGGAGGAGTAGATGCGATAGGCATCAATAAACTACAGAAGAACTGAAAATTGATCGCTGCATTTAAGTATTGAATTAATGTTTAAGCTTACCTTTTAAAAGTTCAACGATAATTCTTCTTCTCTCACTTAATTTAAAGACGATTTGATATACATATATGTACATAGATCCTTATTTTCTGTACAATTATTTTTATTTCATGGGTAACAGAACAGGGGACAATTTATAAGATAAAATTAATATAGTGTAAAGATGGCAAAATTGATATTAGAATTAGTTATACATTTGAAGAGTTAGCGAAACATAATAGCTAATTAAATAAAACCTATATTATGGAATCTATATGAATAAATGCGAAATTGGAGCTCAATTCGCCCACGAATTCTGAGATTAAAAAGCCGCAGCTCTACTTTATAGTAACTTGACGGAGCCGCTCCTAAGCGCACTCTGACCAAAGACGGAGATGCAACTAAGTAATGATAAATAAATGCGCCAAATTACTTTAGAGTAATTTGGTATATACTCCCCCCCCTACCTCAAGAAGTCGCGTCGTGACACAAGGTCGGTTTAATGTAGGGAATCCGAGCGCATACACACGGGTTAGGAACAAAAACTGCCCGAGCGCCCGTAACAGTTGGTTGCGCTGACCTAGGTGCGTGCACCGATCCCTTCTCTAGTGCAATGAGAGGGCGCGGCCGCCAGCTGCTGTTCCTCAGGGCCGGTACTTCTTAGTATAATTTTCCTCAGTTGCGAATCTGTCCCTTGACGGAGCCGCCCATGAGCGCACTCTTCCCAAAGACAGAGACGCAACTGGAAGATGATAAATAAATGCGCCAAATTATTTTAGTAATTTGTATTTACTCACCCCCCTCCACGAGGTCAGGTTGTGACACAAGTCGATTTAATGGGGGAGCCCGTGTAATTTGTATTTACACAACCTCCCACGAGGTCAGGTTGTGACACAAGGTCGGTTTAATGTTGGGAGCCCGAGCGCGTACACCCGGGCTATGAAAAAAATTGACCGAGCCCCCGCAACCTGATCTCCATACATGCACTGATTCCTCTTTCTGGTACAATGAGAGGGCGCTACCGCGGGCAACTTTTCTGTCCTTCGACTGAGTCGCCACTAAGCGCACTCTGCCCAAAGACAGAGACGCAACTGAGAATTGATAAATAAATGAGCCAAATTACTTTTGAGTAAGTTGTATTCAGTAGAAGATAAGGTGGTAGGAACCATAGATTACGAGGATAGATGACCCCTGTCTTGAAGTATTCAGGTAAGCACTCATAGGATAGTCTATTTAATAGAGTAGCAGTTCTTGGGAGAAAAAAAGCTGTCAAAACGGAATTTACTTCTTACATTTGATTCGACTCCTTGGAAGTAGCAAGGCGTGTCCGAGCAGTAGGGGTTTGAACTGAAGGAACTAAAGAATGGAGCTCTTCTGAATATTTGTCATAGAAATAGTAATGGTATATTTGCGATGTTGCATCTGTAGGAAAAACATTGTAGAGTAAACGATTTAAATTCTCACTGTGTGCCCCTAAATTGAGTGTTATATAACAAGAAAACTTCTCGACATTACCTCGTTTTTTTTTGTTGTTTTTTTTTTTTTTTTTGTTGTTTTTTTTTAGAATTTTTAGTGATAGAGAGATCTTTAATTTACATTATTCGGACTGTTATCCTCATCATCATTGCCATATTCACAACGTTTCCGGCCTTCTTCAGGTGATTGGAATTTCTAACCGAACCCTTTATTTCGTCCACAGGGGTAGACTGTTCTAGTTCCACATGCCATGCCTCTTCCGAATGTCTCAGTTATTACCCTTTCTAAGTTTTTTGGTTCACTACTGCTGTAGCCTGGTATTGAACTCACAGCTCTTTGGGTGTAGTCATTGGATCTAACGAACGCCCTTATCCACTGGGCCATGTATCCTTGAGCGTACAACGGTCGAAACGTTGTGAATATGACAATGAAGATGAGGATAACAGTCCGACTAATATAAATAATCATAATACCTCATCTCAGAGATATAGACAGAGATCTTTAAAGATCTCTCTATCATTAATATGATCTATTTACGTTGTTTATTCAATGTGAAGCTTTGTTGCTAGATTCTCAATATATGGTGAATTTTAGTCTTATGTTTCCTTGTCTACAGGTGTTTGTAAGTTTCTCTTGTTTCGAATTATAATCTCCTCAGCCCAGCACAATATAAGACAAGACTTCTATCCGGTAAATGCTTTACGCTAACACTTTCTTATTGACATAGCAGTATCAAACAGCAAATACGTTAAGTGACCAGGCTTCTTCGTTTCAAATTAAATATTTCTGTCGACCATTTCCCTGAAGTTAAAAAGCATTTCTTTGAAGTAGGAATACCAGGATCTTACTTTGGCTCTGCATCATCTATCACATGAATAGATAATGAAGAATGAAGGTGAACTAATAAGCCTGTAGCCTGTTCGAGATACGTGTACTTAGAATCATAAAGAGACGTTTGAAATTTCTGTGATACATTATGAGGAAATGGGTTTGGAGAATCCGACACTCACTGAACATAGCGAGTAGTCTACCAAACGGATGGTGGAACAGGGAATGGAAGTCACAGTAAAGATACAAAAGCTATAAAAGACAGGAAGCTGTGGTGAGTTATGACCAATGAACAAGGCTCATAAAAGAACGAAAAAAATTATTTTACCCGACAAGTATTTATTTTTTAAATAATTTTCTTTCTTTTCAATGTACTTAACTAATCACACAGATTGATAATTACATAGTGAGCATTTCATATCGATATGAAATGATCACTGTGTAGCCCTAAAACTGATATCTGTTTGTACCTGCAAATGCATATCAATTCGCATTTTTAATTTGTTTTTTTAATGAAGACTTATTGGTTGTCATGCAACAGATTGCTTATTAGTGGGTGTGGTTGCACATTGGCCGTTTCTTTTCGTTCTACTACTTTGTTAATGACTATTCGGCTACCACCTGCTTACACAGACCTTACATACAACCCACCCACACATGTAGAGAAACACACAAGCGAACAGTGAAAATGAGATGCGATAAGTTGTCGTCGGCACACAGCTCACAACTTAGTGGACTAGTTGCTGTCCAATTACCACTCAATTAGGTGCACACTTATATTTCTACAATTAACGTTAAGCGACACCATAGAGCCGTGTCAAGTGGCGTATGTTGGGATGGAATGGAGGGTTGACGTTCACAGAACACAATGCTCGGTAAGCATTCACACACACTGTGATGAAACCCATATTAATGGCATCGTGTAAGCAACGAATACATATACACGCAACAAGTCAAATATAATTTCTCATGGAAAATAAAAACATTAACTGTTCGTGCGTATTGCATTCAGCTAGTTTCCTGCGTCAAGAGGTACTAAGAAAGGTGAAACCCACCAATGTACTAATGAGACAGACTGTTTATTAAGGCAATTTTTCCAGTGATTTAATACCGAGTTTATTTTTTTCTTTCCTCTGTACAGCAGAGTTTCTTCAACTATTTTAGATTGGCAACACATCCGGTTGCCGTAAGGAAATACATGTCACTCAGCCTCGGAGCCGATGTTACAAGAAGAAGAGGAGAGAAACGGCGGCAGATGATCCGTATTTCTAGCTTTGTTGGCCTCCTTTACAGAACCGTATCTATACCATATACCTACGTCAGTGACAAAATGTACAAATATGTATCGTGAATGCATATGGTAGGCGGCAAAAGAAATCGACAGTTAATTGTGACGAAGAACACGAACAAACTTGGATACTCTTAAATTATGCAATAATAAAAGCGACATTGGCCGTGAGATTAATAAGAATTCTTGTGGTTTTGAAGAGCAACAAATAAGCAACTACACCGAACAAAGTCTTATTTAAAATGCTGCCTTCAAATTAGGGTTTATAATAAAACAAGTTAAGTGCAGAAAAATACTTATTTCAAAGTGAAATTGGATTCTTTGTTTTCGTTCTGAAGAAACAATTCGATAAACAATGCGAAATTATCAACAGAAACAAAGAAAAAAAAGAATTCATATCTATTTTTATTCATATCTATCTATATTTCTGAGAGTGTTCTGTAACTATTAGTATTGTAGCTATTTATATTGTTTGGACTGTTGCTCTCATCTTTGTTGTCATATTCACATTTCGGACGTTGTACGCTCCGGCCTTCTTCACAGCTGATTGGAATTTCGAACTGAACCCTTTATTTCGTCCATTGGGATAGATTGTTCTAGTTCCACGTGCCATGCCTTTTCTGGTATAATTCAGTTTCAGTTATTTCCCTTTAGTAACTAACACAACTCTCCAAGTTCTTGTTCACGCCAGTATTAACTCTTTAGGTCAAGTCACTGGATTACTTCAACCTTGGCGACATCAATGTATGAATTGTTGGAATTTATAAACCTTATGTCCCAATAACCATTTTTTACCAGAAATGATATTACAGTTTGTTATTTTTGTTTTTCTCTAGCACTCTGCGTTACTGATTCTTATATTGTATTTATGTCTATGTGTAACCCATTTAGGAGATTTTTGTGGCCTAGCATATGCGCTGATTCTTTATGTTTTCGTATTTTCCAGTGATGTTCTTTGTTTATTATTTCAAGCTAATCCTACTGTGAACCTTATGCCTGATTTGTTTAAAAAAAAACAAATAATTAAGAAACAGGATAATTTCAAGATAAACAAAGAAAAGTGTGCAATATGATATAAATCCTCCTCTATGACAGTGGATGCTGGGCAATTTTCTCACAGATAAAGAGGAGACTTGGGGCAGCTGAGTTGTGGTTCTACAGAGAAAATGTTAAGAATAATGTCTGAACAGAGTATGTAAACAACGAGAATATTTTAAGGAAAATGGAAATAAACGGACGCTTATATTCAAAATATGAAAGAGTTTACATTTCTGGAACAAATAATGAAAAAATAATGGTCTGGAGATTTTGACTCACCTGATATTGAATAAAAGAGGAGCAAGAGGAAAAGTTTAACCTATCTAACAAGCTTGGGTAAAGATGGTAGAATAAAGAATGGGACAATAAAAAGAAAAGCATTGCTAAGAGCAATCTAAATGACAGGAAGATATGGAGAGACATAGTTGCCCACGTTTTGAAGGTACACCCCACACCAAACGAGATTTAGAAATGTTCGTTCACTTTTAAGACTCAATGATATGTTTTTAAAAGGATATCACAAAATTTAAAATTCTAGCTATAAACTATCGATAAAAGTAGAATCTATATATAAAATTCCGTGACTTCCGTTAGTCCGTCCGTCACGCCCCCTAAAATAGCCAGACATTGACTGATCGAAACCAAATTTTTGGAATAATTGTATACAAGAAAGGGCGTACAAAGTGCAGTTGGATTTACTAGGTTTTTGTCAAATTATTTTACCAAACAAATCAGTTTATTCAAATTTCATCGCCTTGTTTACGAAAGTGAACGAAACGTAGTTTGTAAATTTCGATAAAAAGTGTTAGCGGTAACTTCAACAATAAAATATTAAATCTTCTGATGATTTCAATATGCCTCAACGGGTTGCAAAAAATATCTAATTGTTAAAAGTTTCCAGTCGTTTTTATGTAGGCGAAAGTTTTAAGTTAATCACATACTAAACTTTTTGTTATATTTTCAAATAAGTGTTTATCTTCTGTAAACACTAGCAAAACTGATGAACTCATTATCTAATATAAAGTTTCATATTTACCAGTGGTCTCCAATCCCTGATTGATATTAACAACTTTAGATCCAATTGTAAAAATGAATACACAGTAGATAAATAGCCATTCTTTAAATTTCGTTTTTTATTTATTCACCCCAAGCAAGACGATAATATCACTAAGACGCAAAGGGGAGCTACTGGGAGTGAAAGAGAATGAATAGAAGGAACCAGAAACTTAATCTTAAACACGAAGCAAGGGATACACCTCTGCTATCAAAAAGACCGGGGAGGAGTTTGAACCGGACGATAGGTGAACGTACTTTTATTGAAGGAAAAATAGATAAATAAATAGTAAATAAGATTTCAGAGTTTAAGCGGAAACGTCAGAGTTGAAGCAGACTTTAGAAAGAACCGGAAATCAAATCCTAAACAGGAAGGAAGGGATGAACCTCTACTTTTCTAAATAACTTTTTGGTTGTAAAACACCTTTTCATTACAAGTTCTTAAATATAGCTCTATTTATTTTACCAGTTGAACAAGATATATTACATTAATCTTGAGTTTTTTAATGTCAATTTCTAAAGTAAGAGGCATTCTCTTTTCTGTTGAGTAGAACTCTCCTTAAATTTTGTCGAGGAATATCCCACACGAAACTTTGCAAATAATTTATTTGCAAGCTTCATTTTTATTCTAACGATTAAGCTACATATACAAAAGCATACTACCAATATAGGTTCCGCCTATAACTCTGGGATGAGGAGTTATCATTATTTACATTCGCACTAATGTCCTCATCTTTGACGTTATTATCACAAGATTTCGGTTGTTATGCTTTCTGACCTTTTTTCAGGATCTGACGATCTGGGTAACCTTCAGGGAATTTCGAACTGAACCGTTTAATTAATCTCAGGCGGATGGGCGGGGTGTAGAGATTATTCTCTTTCTGGTGTTCATGTTTAGTGATATCTCGGCATGTTCTTTTTAGTACGGATCTGTTACTATTCAATCCAGGGATTGAACTGACAATTACTATGTCAAAAATTCACGAGCCAACACTTTAAGCCCACTCGTCTCTTATTGTATGACTTTGATCGTTGGTTGATTTTGTTTAGTGGCATATCAACCTCTGTGGGTGATTTAATGCCGAAATCTAAATATTTTAAACTCAACTGTATACTTTCAACTACAGATAAAATGTATTGTCAGTAATTCTACTATAAATAGGTATTGTTGGTATTTTTTAATATAAAAATACATTGCTGGTATTTTTACTATAAAGATGTATTTTTATACATTCATAGTCTTTAGTTTTTACTTGGGATTCACTATTTGCCTATAGCTGAGACCCTAACACCGTGTCAATGTGGAATTGAGAACAACAGTAATTAAGAGCTGATTCCACACTCCTCAAAACCTTCAATCTCCTAATCCTTCCGAATGAGGTTTATCATCTTTTCCAGTTCTATGTATGACTTTGTAATACTTCAACTAATAATAATGATAAAACTACTACTACTACTAATAATAATAATAATAAAAATAATAATAG
This sequence comes from Acanthosepion lycidas, assembly GCA_963932145.1. Taxonomy (NCBI): domain Eukaryota; kingdom Metazoa; phylum Mollusca; class Cephalopoda; order Sepiida; family Sepiidae; genus Acanthosepion; species Acanthosepion lycidas. The sequence continues at coordinate 75,687,197 of OZ010576.1, forward strand.
TAATAATAATAATAATAAAAACTAATTAATCATGGCAACAATGTTAGTAGTTTAATTACTTTTCATGTGTATTCCCTAAAAAGACTTTGAAGCGGATTATTACAGAGAATTATTTAATGATTTTATATATTCTATCTAAAATCACGTAAATCTCATAGACAAGCGGTTTTGAATATTCGTCGGCAGTAACTAAAGCTCTAATTACTGAATTGGCATTCAAGTATGGATGAAATTTTCCCTTTCTCTATTTCGAATCATACGGATATGGATTAAATAATTGCAAACGCCAAATAAATTGGTCCGCGACAGAATATGAGCATTATTATTAGAACGTGATATTGCAGTTAGTGTGAGTCCTTATCAATCTACGCCAAACGATGCATCCACAGCAAAAGATAGTTCAAATATTTATATATATAGGAACGGCTCTCTGCTAATGGGACAAGCATACCACGATGGCAGAGCAAAGGAATGCTGACCAAAATGTCTTTGGTCGCATTCCAAATCCGAATCGATCAAGATTACCTATAGCAAACACGTCTCAGAAAAAGGAAATTTTGATTTCAAGCCAATAATAAAATCTTTTCTTTTTTATCGAGATCACAATCAAATACGAGTGAAACTTGCATTTGAATTTGGTTTATAAACAAAATGAATATCAAACTAGCAGGACCCGTTTAAAGTACACGAATTTACTGATATGCTTTTAATGCTGAATTCTATACTTTTCAACACATGACCATTCACAGATAGTTATAAGAAAAGTGACATAAAAATACTGAAATGTGATATGGCGCACACAATCGTTAATAGTTTGAAATCATTTTCCATAAAATGCAATGGAATACATTCCTCCACCTGAAAGGTAATATTAGTATTTCTGTCTTAATTTTTCCCAATTAAGGTGTGGGTCATATGTAACCTGAAGATGTATGTTATGTGTGCATTAGCGATAGACATCAATAAAAATGAATTTTTTTGTGATTCATCCTGTTTTATTCAAAAGATTGTTGCATTATCGAGGTTCTTACAAAGGTTTTAAAAATTTACAATCATTTTTAGAATATGAGCGAGGTCAAAGAAAAGAAATGAAATATCTATTTATACGTGATGATAGAGATAAAATGCGATCAAATTGTCTGCAATTAGATATATTTTAACGTTGTCCCATGATATATTCATATGTAAACATGCTAAGATCACTTGAGAACATCAGCAAAAGAATGAAATTCTTAATAGGTCCGTAAATATTTAGTGAGAAACAATGGTAGAAGTTACTACACTAATAGTGCACTTCTAATGTGATACCGAGATAAACACGGTCATAGCTCCAAATCTATGGAAACTCTGCAAAGCCACAACTAACTGAACTTGACTGTTCCACTAGCGTGGCTATAGGGCCAAGTATTTCTAATGAATGTAATACCATTTGTCGCGCTTTGATGTAATCTTGGTTGGTTTATTTGATTCTGTCCTTACATTTCCTTGTATTCATAAAAGCCTTATTGAATACAAAACGTGAAAAGACAAATTATATTGTAATGAAGTAAACATGTATGAAATGAAAAATAAATTTGCAAATATAAGATTTACAAAAAACAAGAATGATTTTAATTTCAATAGACCACTTTATGTTCAAAGGCGAATTTGTTCTTACCAGATCGTTCGAGTTAATATGTAGATGATTCATTTTCAAGCTTAGGAAAGTACGTCTTAAAACAGTGCTGAAACGATACGTCAATGTCAATCCTTCTCTATGCCTTGCAGATGAAAAAGAGAATATAGACAACAGAGATATGGTCCAAAAGAATGATGCTAAGAGCATCTGAGCAACGAGCTACTTTTAATGAAAATGTAAAAAAAAAAACAAAACAAAACAAAACAAAACAAAAGACACTTGTAGAGACGGTTATCAGAAAGAGGTTGTTGACATTTCTGGAATGCATAAGAGAACTTCGAGAATTTGATACTCACGGGAAATTTTGAAGTGCAGAGGGAAAACAGAAAGTAATTTTTCTTTTTCTTTTTTTTTTTAAACATTTCACCCCAAGCAAGGTAGTGAAGCCGTTAAGACACGAGTGGTTATTGGGTGTGAAAGAATTAGAAAACAGAAAACATTATGAAGGTGCGAGAATAATAGACGAGTAATTATGAAGACAGTGGATAATGATTGATATTCCATTTAATATTTTGAAGATCCAATTTGGCTAGAAAGCATGGAACCGGAAGAGAGTTCCACAAACGAGAGAAGAAACTGTTAGCATAGAACTTACGGTTTTATCTAGCCAGTTCAGTTGTAAATTGATAAGACCTTGTTGACAATTTAGAACTGCGCTTAAATTCATAAAATTTGTTGATTTGTTTGTTTAACGACATACCCACTCCTTATGGGTCATCCAATGCCGAAATTTAATTTTCTTGGGTGCATTAATAATTTCTTTTTTGGTGATAATTTTTTTTTCACTAGGAAAATGTGTGGTTGCTATTTTTACTATAAAAATGTATTTTTATACTTTCATAGTGTTTTGACCCTAGTTTAGTTGGGGGGGGGGTTATTTGCCTACAACAGGTGGGGTAAGGTGGACTAGGGAATAATAGCAAATGTGGTTCGACGCTAAAAAAAACAAAACAAAAAAAAACACCCGATCAGAGACCAATATGCAAATTAATAAAGCCTAGGTACCATATCGAAGAGCTCATCCAAACGATAAAAGTATTTATAGAAAAGGCACAAGTAAACAACTTAATGGCGAAGGGACTGAAACCTACAAAACATAATTGTGCATATAGATGGCAGAACCAATAGTGGAAGAGACAAACATTGTATGCAGAGAGAATGGATAGGAAATTATGGATAACGCGGTTCACTCATGTCCTGAAGGGTCATAGCACATAAAAGAAGAGTAATTCTTTTTGATAGTCAATTTGCTTTCAGATTTAGAAAAAAACACCGATAGTTACATGAAAACTTTCTCTTCGAACAAAAATTATTCGTTTTGTTTTCGTTAACGTGGCCAATAGAATTTTAAAGAAATTACATTTTTTTTCAAACCGCTTTAAAGCTACTAAGTTCGTTTAAATTAAATCTCGCATGTTTTTGTTAAATTTTAAACTGACAAAATCAGAGCGTCACGCAGGAATTTACATGTTGCTACTAAATTGTATTTCTTATAATTATATTTCTCTGAACAGAAATAAAAGTTTTCGATAATGTAATTTTAGAGTAACGAAAACTGTTTCGTTCCAACTTGTTTATGATATTAAATTGCTTTTCGATGGTGCTTATTGTGGTTTAAACATTAATCTTTTATTATATATTTATTTAGTTATTTATTTTGTAAGCCAAAACATTTTGCCGCACTGATACCTAAAGGGAAACCCCAGCTAGGAGCGTCTCATTGAACGTTAGAAAATCTTCGTCATCGGCATCATACAAGATAAGCAAAAAAAGTCATTAGGGTTTTGATATATTAGGAAAAAAAGATATACAGGTGATTTGACAAAGTAATCACCATCGGCACACAGAATCTTTTGCCAACGTACCTCCAAGCTGTGCAATCCCCTGCTGTCTGTGTCTGCCGCAAATCTGTCTCATTTGCAAAGGATTTCTCATGAAGGTGGTTGTCCAGGGAAGGTCGGAGTAGTAAGGAGGATGGCGTAGTGTCTCCCAGTCAAGTCGTAGTACGGTATCTCTGGCCACTCGCGCCAGATAAAGCCTGGCATTGTTATGTTGGAACAGTACACTCTTGCGATTAACCAATGCTAGCTACTTCTGGCTACTTCTGGCTACTTCTGCTCCGGTTCCAACTGTTGCGTGTATAGGTCCGCACTGATTGTTTGGCCCGTTGGTAGCAGCTCACAGTACATCACTTGTGGCCTCGTCCACCAGATACAGAGCATGATCTTGCATTGGTGTAGAGGTGGTTTTGTGGTGACAAACAATGTCTTGCACGCTTGGGAGTATCATAAAGGATCCACTCTTCGTCACTTGTGAGCACTCGATCAAATATGGGTATATTGCGGTACCGAGAAAGCAATTAGAAACAGGCTATCACACGTTGTTATTTATTGGCTTCCGACGGTGTCTGGGGTACCCACTTGCTCAATTTGTACGCCTTTCCTATGGGGTGCAGATGAAGTCTGAGGTTTCATCAGAAACCTGGAAGTGTTTAGCAAGCTTACTACAAGTTTAGTTGATGTCCTCCTCTATGGCTACCTTCAGGGCCTCATCATCCAGCACTTTTGGCCGGCTACTGGTTGGGGGGGGGGGGGTTCACACAAAAGGACAGATCTCCCAACCTGAATGCCCTCACTCACTCTCCCACCGCTTTCCTGTCACGTGACGCATTCATTTGAGTATCAGTGATCATTTCTTCCTATGCAATGTAAAAAACGACAAGGACTTTTTTGGTTATTTATAATTTCTATCCATAATTTTCCACTCTCTTTCAATCCTTTGTTTCCTCTCAATTTTACGCAGTTTCTTTTCCTCTTTCTTCTCCTCTCTCATGTTTTCTCAATTCTATTAGTAACATCATCATTATTATCATGATCAATACGAACAATTTCCTACGGTTCATTTGACATTTGCTCTTTGTTTATATCATCAACAACTTCATCAAATATATCTTTGTTCAATTTCACTTTAAAAGGAAGTCACAGATTGACCAATGTGCTGTGGCTGGAATCCTCCACAAATTTATTTCAAAACAAAAATTAAAAATAATATTGCTTTCCCTCAACACAATGGCATACTTACTAAGTCTTTCTTAAAATCAACACAATTTTTACATGAAAGCGTATATTTATATCTCCAGTTAGATTTCGAGCTGAAAACCCGATTTCTTGATTGCTGGTAAGCTGCGCATACCCAATGTCTACGTTGTTCAAACATTTTACTTTAAAATATCAGATTTTTTTTTTATCAAGCAGATACATTTAATTTTGAATCATTTTAATTTGATTGTAGGGAGAACAGCGCTAGACTATTAAGCTACTTATTCACTATCAGCCTCTCGTTACGACAGTCAGTCGAAGAAAAACTGATTTAGAACCTCAAGTAAACATTCAGGATTTCATCGTGCTGGAAAATGACTGGTTCTTTGTTTTATATAAAAGCAACAAAAGTACATACCGATAGGAAAATTTTAGAGAGACAAATTAAAAGTTTCTTTTCTGAAATCGAGAAGCACATATACACATACTAATAGACATATTTACATATACATAGAGTGACACCGTTATATGCGTATATAAACATTTAACTATAAAATGAAAACTTTACTGCTTAAATTGTCACTAGAGGTTCTACAATTAAATTTACAGATTACTGATATTAAACGGAAAACCTCATTTCTTGTTTTCGACAACTTATATTTCTGTTTTAGACCTTTTTTTTTTAATTTTCAGTTATTAAAACAGTCCCCTTCCCCACAGAAAATAAACTAATTAGATATCCGTATTCACTTGATAAACTTTCCAAAACACAATCTATGATCTAGAATTGGAATGAAAGCAGTGATAGCATACATACTCAATCCATCACAAAAATTTAGGATGCGAAATTTATAAATACTAATCATTTCAAATATCTCGCGGCATGGATCCGAAATTGAACATAGAATAGACTGTACTCGGAGTAATTTGGCCAACATTGCAATATGTTACAAAACCAAAACATTAACCTAAGAACTCAAGTCATATTCTTAAACAGCCTCGTTGGATCAAGACCTTCATATGGATGTCATGCATGGCACCAATGATATTCAGAAATGTCTAAACTGTCAACTGTATACAACCACTTTGTAAGATCAATGTTTAAAAATGGCTTTGAGAAAATGAACCCTGTAGGTCTTCGAGAGGAATATCCTTCTTCAGACCTCATCGGCTGGTGATACAGAATCACAAAGAAAGAACTGTACTAAATAAAAGAAACCACATTACTTGAAGGCTTTCAATAGCTGCAACAATTAAAATGGATAGCACATGTAAATCAAAGAGAAAATAATGACATAATCAAGATGACAGGACACTACTTCAAATCAATGACTAGGAAGGAAATCCCCCCATCAATACTGGAAACAGATAATAGTTACTGAACTGAAAAAATGTTTTAATAGAAATATTTTATAATTTTCAACTGAAAGCAGCACTGGCTGCTTGGTTAATGAATGCTGAATGTTTTCATGTCAAGAAATAGCTGATATTACCATTACCATTCTTGACACCATTTGAACATAAACTCAAGGAAGTAATAATAATAATAATGATAACATTATTATTTGCCGTTAACACTTCAAAGGCCTTGATGCGTGGATTACATTTGACAAATGTATTACAGGTGATAAGGAAATTGAACATATAATTGGTTGCACTACGAATAGTCTTGTTCAACACCCCAAGATACTACAAAAACAAAATATTTATTTGTTTAGAGGCAAATCAACATCTCTATGGGTCACTTAATGTCAAAATCTAAATACTTTGTACACAATTTTATGGCTTGATCTACAAATATTTTCTACATAAGTTTATACTTTCAGGGCAAAAGTATGTTTTTTTTTAGATATATAGTTTGTAGATGAAAAAATGTATTGCTTACAATTTTACTATAAACTGAATTTTCATACTTTATTATAGTGTTGATTGTCATTTTGATATAAAAATGCATTAAAACTGGTCATTTTTATATAAATATATTGCTGGTATTTTTACCATAATGTATTTTATACTTTCTGAGTGAACCATGAAACAAAAATCAAAACACTATTAATTTGAACAGGTGCTACGACTTCAGGTCAGGATGGATCTAGAAACAGCAGAAATTAAGGGGTGGTTCCACGCTTCACAAAATCTTCAATCTCTCGATATGAGGCCTTGCTGCCGGATGTAGTATATCGTCATACCCAGGTGAAAATTATTTTGTAGTGTCCCAGCTACTGCTATATATTCTGTAAGATTTATCGATGTTAACTTGTAAGGTAATGTAAAATATCATACTTGTTGGATATTATTAAAATCTTCAGAAATGAGCGAAACTGTGCATGAAGATTGCCAAAAATGACTGAAACTTGGCAAAATCAACAATAGCATCGTCACGTCTGAACTCTCATGTGGATGTCATGCTTAGCATCAAACTCATTCAGAAATCTCTAAACTATCACCTATCAGTTACATACAACCGTTTTCTCAGATCACTTGTTAAAAATGGTCTTGTGTGAGTGGAACTTGTGGGTCTTATTTCTTAGAGGCTGTCACTACAGGATCACAAACAAATAACAGAAACCACATCATTTGAAGACTTCCAACAACAAAAAACATCTAAAATGTAGCTGGAATAGAAAATAATGGCATAATCAAGATGTTGACTTTCCACATTAAATAAAATGTTAGTAAGGAGGTAAGTAATGGATAGAAGCTCGGATTGCGGAATCGGAGATCCGAGTTCGAATTCCAGTCGAATCCATTACATTCACTTACGTGCTAAAGCTAAACAAATCCTCTTCTTTTCATATCCTCTTCTTGTAAGAAGAGCATATGGGTAAATAGCAGAACAGACTGGGTTCTATAGTCTTGGATGGCAACTGGTCTACCGCAGAAAAAAACGGCAACCTACTGCGTGGAAAAAATCTGCCTCGTCAGTCTTGTATCGAAAGTTACATGATCGCCTATGCGTGTATCCCGCATGGCACACAACTGACTGAAGTGAACCTCTATCAATACTAGAAAGTGTTAGTGGACTTGAGAAACCGATTTTCCTTTAAAAATGTTTTAAAAAGAAATATGTTATAAATTTCAACCGACTGTAACACTTACTATTCGGTTAATGAATGCCGAATGTTTCCTTATCGGGAAACGGTTTATCTCACCATTGACATATTACTCTGTTCGTATTTTCGAGAGCACAAGTTTGAATAGCTGACTAGTGATGTCCCAGGTGGGTCTTCAATCTCGCAGTAAATTATATCCAAGTAAGGCGCCACTTGGAAGTGTTTTGCGTATTTTCATCATGGTGCTTGCCCTTAATATACTCTATACTACTGAGCCTTCTTCTTATTACTGTTCTCTTCTTGTTAATAGCCATGGGCGGTAAACGAAGTGCTTCTGATGACAACGAAATTTTTAAAAAAAATACAAAAAAAGAGGAAGTGACGACTTGAAATGAGATAAATATGGAAAAGAGTTTTATAGGTAGAGCTGTGATAATGGAAGTATGGTTAATATTCTGTTGTAAGCATTAAATAAAATATTAATCGTAAAATTTAACATCTTTTAAACGTATTCGAACATTGTTATGATATTTAAAATTTAACGTACGCATCTATACAAATTTTGAAAGCTTTTTGAGTATTTTTATTATAGTACAGGGCTTTTCAGATTTCTCAGAAGGTATCAAACAAATACGAAGACAAAATTATACCTACTCTATATAAGTTTACTAGTATGTGTGTGTGTGTATGCGCATGCGCGCACACGTATGTTCATATGCGATGCTTCTCATATGCCGAAAAGCAGGCCAACCGAATGTTAATGAAAATCTCAGTACCCTATAATATATTTCTCTGTTTTGTATTATTATTATTATTATTATTATTATTATTATTATTATTATTATTATATCTTTTGATTCCTGTTGTATATACACTTCCTCCCGGGTCCTAACCAGGGACCTAAGGTCTGAAATGGTTTCATGACATTTTCCACTGATCATTTTTGTAAAAAATAAAAATAAAAACAAAACAAAAAGAAACTGAGATCACACAGATTTTACATAGATAAAGCTATCTCGTAATTTGTAAGCTGGACTTGTGAGTACAATTTTTTGTATTTCTTTAAGGTATGGGCTACCAGAAATTCCTTCAATGAGTCTAACAGAACCTTATCCAATCACCCCAGGGCTCCAGCTACAACTAGATTAATTGATGTCCCCATGTACCACATTTTCGAGATTTACACTTAAGATCCCTGCGTTTTGAAGATACATTACAATCTGCAGTGACTGTCATTTCAGTAAGAAAGCACATTCTATTCTTGTGGTCTTTGATCGCAATGCCTGGGCGATTAGATTTGATTGTTCTATCTGTGTGTATTGTAAAGTCCCATAAGATTGTTACAGGTCCTATCTCTGTAACCAGGTCTAGGTTTTGTTCATGCCAGTTTCTTGCAGTTTCCTTCCCGTAAAGGTTGCAGATTTACCAGTGTAGATATTCGACCGCTCTATCATAACGAGTTTAATATTCAGTGGATACTAACACTATGCACCTTGATACAAGATGGTCATTTTTTTCTGGAAATTTATCACATAATTTGTATTTCAAGTTTAATGTTTCAGTGTGTGTGCTTGGTAATTTCTAGTTAGCAAAGCATTGGTAATGTGGTGCAACAAGAATAAAAAGCCTTGGATTCTATTTTATTGTTGTTGTTATCATCATTATTCACCTTTTTGCATAGATTATTGGATGTTATTAGCTAGTTTTGCAGTTATTAGATATAAAGCTACATTCCTGCAGCCTGAGATATTTCTGATTCTTCATGGTGTACCAAGCAAGCAGACCTTATGCACCACATAAAAACCAATGAGCAAAATTCTTTGACACTGTTCCTAATGTTCCAATTACAAGTGGCACAAACTATACTTTTCGTCAGCTCTAAATTCTCTTGATTTCGTAGTTTATGTCTGGTTCCCAATTTTCTGTTCTTCATTCTTGAACACTACTACTACTACTACTGATATTATTATTATTATTGTTGTTGCTATTATTATTATTATTATTATTATTATTATTATTATTATTGTTATTTTCTTTGATTTCTGGCGTTTACACATTTCTTTCCGGGTCCCGCCTAGGGACATAAGGTTAGATACTTTCCACTGACAAAAAAAAAAAATGACATAGATAAAGCTCTGCGTAAAGTGTGGGCTGTACTTGTGAGAACATTTTTTTGTATCTCGTTGAGGCATGGACTTCCAGGAATCCCTTCAATTGGTCTACTGAAATATTTTCCAACCAGTCCTAGGGCTCCAACTACAACAGTGATTTATTATTATTATTATTATTATTATTATTATTATTATTATTATTATTGTTATTATTATTATTATTATTATTATTGTTGTTGTTGTTGTTGTTGTTGTCGTCGTCGTCGTCGTCGCTATTATTATTTTCAAGCGTTGCATAGAGAGTGATACTTTCAAAAACAAATCGCCTTGTTCATACTAACTACTTGTCAGCTTAAAAAAGGAAGAACTCTTTGGAATAATGTACAATTATTCCTATATATTCCTTTAGATATAACTTGCATCTATCGTGTTACAAGGAAGCAGCCCGTTCGAATGCTAAATAGAATAAAAACTTCTAAAATATATAACAAAAGAGCTATAATTTTGCGAAAAGTTCAGAGTCCGAGCGTACGAATCATTCCATTCTCATAATTGGCTCGATTTTCTGCTGGTAGTAGACCCTCTGAAACACTCTTGACTAGTCGACCTGGAGAGGGAAATTTACATCCTAAGTACCTTACTATCATCGTCGCACCCGTGGAGCCACGCAATCAGTAAGAGTCGTAAATGCAAATGTCGCACTCCACATTAAAAACAAAGTCATGAAAGTTCCCAACTTACAAAGAGAAGAGACAGCAAAGCCATAATCCTCTTGTTGACAGACTTGCAGCTAACAAAGAAAAAAAAATGCGTCTTTCCTCCCAGTGGAAGGCGGATTCGCAACAAACGTGAAAGCCCCCTCCCATATCTTCAGCGGCGAAGTCAGGCCATGAATTAATGGATATAACGCTTGATTTTAGTAATAGACGACTAATAACAGTAACACCTATTGCAACATGCAAAATGTGAGTGTTTTGTTTAACAGTACGAGCACAAGTCAATTTAGAAGAATTTTTTTCTAATTTTAAACTTTACAATCGAATCATGCTTGTTTTTAGCACACTTTCTAAATGAATTGTTTTGTACGAAAAATCTATCATTATGAGCTAAAATATTAATATAAAGTAACACGATCAGAAATAGATTGAATCTCACTTATGAGTAATTCATATTCGGGGAGCAGAAGAATATTGAAAAATAAAATACAGAACAATGATTTTGATAATTACTTTTTATAACTAATTCGGGGAAAATATGTGATTAAAAGAGGAATGACCTTGTAATCAAATAATTTTGAAAAAATTGAAAAAATTAATTACAAGAGGAAAAACAATCTGTTCAGTTGTGTTATAAATGAAAGAGACTTCTTTTTTTATACACTTTGAATAAATAATCTAGTTTTTGAAGCCTTAAAAATCACAATGCCGAAGCCGTCACGAGTAAGTAAGCATGATAAAAGTCAGTTATTGCAACTGTTCCTTTTCTTTCTTTTTCTTTATTTTTTTTGAGAAAAATCCTTGCCTAAATTCTGATTGTGTGAAAAAAGAAATGGTGAAATTAATTTAAATAAGTTTCATTTGTTATACTTTCCATTTGGGAACTTAAAATGCTTAAGTGCAGGTTGTCAGCAGCTGAACTGAATCAGTTTTTTTCTCACAGATTCATTTGACACCGGTTCAGGCGGAAATGGGGTGGTACTGCAAAGTAGATCAAGTGGACAAGGAGCAGCCAGATTTAAAATGCCTTAATTAACACATCATCATCATCACCATAACAACTAATAATATTATTTCATCATCATTATAATTAACATCTTTCCCTCCTTAACCTCTTTCTCCAACCCCACCCTTCTCGTCTTCATCAAACCAATCTTATTTTCGTTTTTCCCTCCCTCTTCCTCTAAAATGTCTTTTTGTTCTTCATCATCTCCCCTTCCTCCTCCCACCACTTTATTCCTTTTCTATTTTTTATTATTTTTTTTTACTTGAATTTTCGATTTCTTCCGACAATGAATTTCCTTCGTTGTAGAGACTACCATTTCTAAGCAGCAAAAAAAATTAATTCAAATTTTTAAAATCTCATAGTTTAATATTTATTTTCTCTATAACAATAAAAGTTTCCTAAGCTTTTCACTCAAGAAAATTAAAAACTAAATTTGGAATCGCTATTAAACCCAACAAAACACAAACTACTTAATTAATATTAGAACAATACATAATATCTAGATGGAACAGACGGTCAGGATACGGATAGAAAATGAATTCATTAAGTACACAAAAATAGAAAGGAAGTGTAAGATAAGAAAGTGTCTTTTCACCGAATTTATTTAACCTTTACAACGAGGCATCCTACCTAAGAGAACTAAAAGTCCTACTGTGATGTATTATTGGCGGACACAATATTAACCTAAGATACGCAGCTGATATCATGTTGATGGCAGACACAAAAAGAAAACTATAAGCTATATTAGCTATAAGTTGTAAGAAAGAATATATGGTCGTTAGCAAAAGGGACAGTCCAAAATGCGATCTAAAAATTGGAGATGTTAAAATCAAGCAAGTACACATATTTGAATATCTGGAAAGTTTTTTTTAACAGACATGAGAAAATGTAACATTGGCATCCGAAGGCGCATTCCAAATGCTAAACGAAGTATTAAAAAACAGGGAAATTTATTCAGCAACAAAGAGTGCTTCACTGCTGTGTAATACCCCTCCTATGTGACTGTGAATGTGGGACAATTTTCTTACAGGAGCAGCAAGAAATTTTAAAGGATTATGAAAACAAAAAGGACGTTTGTACTCAGAATCAGAAAGAGACAGTTGAAATTTTTGGGACATGTGATGAAAAAAGAAGACATGTAAAATTTGACACTCACAGGATATATCAAAGGTAAAAGATGTAAAGGTAAAACAGCAAGTAATCTACACTATTTACATTATTCGGACTATTGTCCTCATCTTTGTTGCCATATATATCACAACGTTTCGGCCGTTGTACGCTCCGGCCTTCTTCAGGTGGTAATCTACCTAACGAGCTAGTGTAAATGCATGAAATAACAGAAACTAGGTGGAATAGTAAAGAGATAAACATTACTTAGAGTTACAGAGTTATGGAGAGCCATGTTCTGGAGAAACATGGTGCATAAAAGAAGAAGAAAATATACTTTCTATAAAGCTGTCATCATTCTAATTCTTTCTGGATAAGTGCAATTTCTATTTAAACATGACTTAATATGCAACTCAAATACAAGAATTCCTTTTTCCATAAAGAGAAGGGCTATAAAAGTAACAACCTCTTTTCTCTTTTCATTGCAGCATGCTAGTAACAAGATATTTTTTCAATATAACTGATGATCGGACAATGCCTATAAAATGTATTTATTCCTTTCCAAAGTGTATTGGTACCATGTATGTGGTCTACACCTAAATTCATTGATTCTATTTTTGCGCAAGAACACAAGCCCATAGACGTCTTGACAATCCTTATGCATCTGGGTCCAATTCTTCATGATAATCCTTACGCAGAACGAACTAATTCTACTTGATAATCCTTCTGTAGACCGAACCTACTCATCTTGATAATAGTTATGCATATCTAACATTCTACTCATTAATCCTTATACAGAACGAACTAATTCTACTTGATAATCCTTTTGCAGGACGAACATATTAATCTTGATAATCTTTATGAAGAATTGATTCATTTTTTATAATCCTTACGTCGATCAAACTAATTTTACTCAATTATCTTTATGCAAAACGATCCAATTCTTTTTTAATAATTCTTATGTAGAACGAACTCCTTTATAATACATACAAAGACCGAACTCATTCTATTTGATAATCCTTATGCTGAACGAACTAATTCTACTTGATAATCCTTACGTATAATAAACCCATTCATATTCATAATCCCTATGCAGAACGAACTAATTTTATATGATAATCCTTCTGCAGGATGAAACAGTTCATCTTGATAATCCTTATGTAGAATAAACTCATTCTTCTTAATAATCCTTTTGTAGAAGGCACCCATACTTCTTGATAATCCTTACACATAATGAACTAATACTACTTGATGATCCTTATTCACAACGAACTAATTCTACTTGATAATCCTTCTTTAGGATGAACCTATTCATCTTGATAATCCTTATGCGGAATAAACTATTTTTCTTGATAATGCTTTTGCAGAACGACCGAATTCTTCAAAATCAGACATACATTATTCTTTCTAAATGTGGTCGACTCGACTGTCATATTTCTTATCACCTTCAATGGTCGAACAGACGCTGCATAATTACATTATTTTGAATGCATTTTGTATGCAAATTTTCGCAAATTTGTAAAACTGGAAAATAGGATTGTAAAGCATAGATAAAAGAAAGTAAAGAAGGAAAATATATAAACATAATAAAAGCAAAAGTTTTGAAAATCGAAGTTTAACTAGAAATATTCGAAGAAAAATAATCAATGGGAAACATTTTTATTATTATCAAGAAAAACAAATTTAAGTGAGAAAATTAGAGGAAAACCTAAAGTTAAATGCGCAATAAATTTAATTTATTTTTCTTCTTATAAACATGGCAATCGACATTTGTAAGCATTTTGTCATGTATTGATAACAGCCTGTGAAATGGTTAACCGTGATTTAAAGTTGGGGGAAGTAAGAAAGAGAGAAATTACGCGCGCCCGTGACAGAGAGAGAAAGAGAGAGAGAGAGAGAGAGAGAGAGAGAGAGAGAAAGAGAGAGAGAGAAATAGAGAGAGAGAGAAAGAGTGCAGGCAAATCGACTTCTTCCATTTCACTTTATATATTTAGTATAATTATCGGAAATTGTCGTTTATCTTGTTTTAACATTCCCGAGGTCATATTCCGCAAGCATTGACATCACATATATAGTGCATTTTTAAACGCTCCCTCACGCACACACACAAACACACACACACACATATATATATATATATATATATATATATATATATGTATGTATGTATGTATGTATGTATGTATAGTTTAAAATGTCGCAGAAAAGTATATTTTAACTTAGAGAGGTGGGAGTTTTATGAAGTGTTGTATGATAAATTAGCAGCCTGATGTTTTTTGAAATGTATCTAAGGGGAAGATAATGAACTTAAAATTTCACGACAAATACAACGTAAACGGCCTTATATATATATATATATATATATATATTCGTAGTTCACTTGCTAGTTTACTTTATATATATATGTATATGTGTGTGTGTGTGTGTGCGTAAGGGAGCGTTTAAACATGCACTATGTATGTGATATATATATATATATGTATATATATATATATATATATATATATATATATATATATATATATATAAAGTAAACTAGCAAGTAAACTACGAATTATATATATATATATATATATATATATATATATATATATTATGTAAGCTAGCAAGTAAACATCTAATTTTTAAAATTGTATTTTTATTTGATAGTCAGAATACGTAACGGCAGCAAACCAGCATGCATTTATTTATTATCAACTCATTTTCCCTGTCACGCCCACATAGCCTCCTCACTTATCAAGGCTATATGGGTGTGTCATTATAAAACGTAATCTGTATGGCTGGAAAATTACTTTATGATAAGTAAATGCGGGCCGGTTTGCCGCTGTTATGTATTCTGAAATACTTCTAAGGAAGAAACAACTATGTCTAATTATTTATACATATATATATATATATATATATATATATATATATGTGTGTGTGTGTGTGTTTGTGTATTAATATTATGTTTAAAATAATAATTATGTTTTGTTATATAATTAGTATTTCGAAAACCTTACTAGAAAAGAGGAAAATAAACGAACAAAATGGAGGCATCCATACTTTTTATTTCAATAAATACAAATCTCCTCAAGCAGACGATTTATTTGTTTGTTTCTGAATGAATTTCACAATTGAAAATTATAATAAAATATGTAACCAGTTCATAATATATTTCTTTCTTTCGAGAAATTAAGTGTTATTCATGGAATCAATATGCATATTGTTAAAACTATTAAAGTTATTTCAATGATATAATATTTTAATTTTAATATATTGGAAGTTTTGTTGTTTTTATGTGTATCGGGAACTGCATTTGTTCACAATTTCTGAAAATCTTTATATTAATTAATTTCACCTTGCGTTTGATCTTAATATTGTATAATGTGAGTAATAATAATTATTGCAATAACATGCATTGAAAATACAAATTAAAATATGTGTAATTAATAATAAAATTAATAATATTGTTACCTCTTCATTTTGTATCATGAATTGCTTTTAAAATAACCCAACGGGTTTATGGGTGGTCTAGTTACTAATAAAGATGCACATCATCTCTACATCGGTCATGCAACTACAACCGTCAAGACGACTAACATGCCATTTATGCGGTAGCAGTATTTGAAACCAATGTTACTACAATAAAAAAGGAAAACTTACTGCAACCAACAACAGCGACATACTTGCTAGTATACAAGCATACGTTAACAGTAATAAAAAGGGATTATAAATATGAGAAGCAATAATTATGCATGAAATTACAATAAACAATATATATGCACGCGCATTCGTATATGCGTGTACTTGTGCATGCGTACGCGTATATATGTGTGTGTGTGTGTGTGTGTCTGTGAGAGCGAGAGAGAGAGGTTCAAATTCCAGTCGATCAAGTTTCGCGAAATGATTGAAAAGGCATGAATCCGTCTTTGTTAAGGATTGTTTTCTATATTTCGGACCATTTTCCTTGTTACTGGTACATATTTAAATAGAAATTCTCCAATGCCGGAGTACTTTAAACTTTCATAAGCTATTATCAAAGAGTTACTTTTGTGCTATATCGGTTTCATCATTTTCAAATATCGCGTCTGTGTGTGACATTTCCTATTCGTCATTTTTTGTGTGTGAAAGATATTTAGTATTTTTGTTCCTAAATTTGATAATGTTTTATTGACGTTGGATTGTTTTTATGTATAATGCTTCTAATAATTTGAGTGGTTTTTTGAACTTTATGCTATATATTATTTTGTGTTACTGGTACGGATTTGTCTGATTTTTTGTTATGTTTTTTATAGTATTCGTTGGTGATATACGATTTAATTGAAATGTTCTCGGATAAATAGCACATGGTAATTGGCGCAATAATTTAGTTGTTGTTTAACCAACTTATGCGTTATTTGGATTATTATTATTTGAGAAATATTATCTAAGTGTGCAAAGCGAATTCATAGAGAGCGCATTGATTAGTAGAAGATAAGGCTAAATAGTAATGAATATAAAACTACATTGAATGGACCTAATGGCGTCTTCCTTCATGGAAATAGTCAACTAACACGACATAGAAAGCAGGAGTTGGTCGGGGGGTGTTTTGTTCTGGGCTAGTATTGTAGGCAGTAAAATTATAGGTTCCTTCAAATTTGATTATGGTATC
This sequence comes from Acanthosepion lycidas, assembly GCA_963932145.1. Classification (NCBI taxonomy): domain Eukaryota; kingdom Metazoa; phylum Mollusca; class Cephalopoda; order Sepiida; family Sepiidae; genus Acanthosepion; species Acanthosepion lycidas. The sequence goes on from OZ010576.1 coordinate 75,704,539, forward strand.
AAAATAAATGAAAAAATTATTTTATTTTTTGAGTAAGACATTTTTCGTTTGGGACAAGTCACAATTAAGAAGCGTTAAGCTAAAGAATTCTTGCAAGACAAAGCTTCACTTGCTGGAATGCTGACCATAAATAAATAAAAAAAAAGGTTTCAAAAAGACCAAATTCATGGAATGAACTCCATCTATAAATCAAATAGAAAATTTGAGGTCAATCAATTAAGGAGATCCAAGTGAAATAGGAAAGAATATTCAAACAAAGATTTCAGGAAAACAATAAAAACTACTAATTACAATCTATACAGTCTTCTTCTTCTTCTTCTTCTTCTTCTTCTTCTTCTTCTTCAGGACGTGGGCGATCATGGCTCTTCACAATTCCCTATCCATTGTAGATCTTAAGTTTTTTTTTTTTGTTTTTTTTTGCTATATCTCTTAATCCATGTTCTAACCATTTACACAGGATAGGTAGGCTATGCACTTGCTTTCCTCCGTCTCCTTTGCTTTTAATATGCAGCGTGAGGGTCAAATTTTCACAACATCTTTCCTCATTGTGTGTCTTAGAATTTTCAGTTGTCTCCTGATTCTATGCATGAATCTCCTTTCTGTTTCCATTTTCTCTAAAACTTCATGGTTGCTCACATGTTCAGTCTATCTGTAGAACTACAATCTGTTGCCTCAAATCTCTTCATCTGTAATGAGGTTGTTCATCTATATAGAAGAACCGATATTAAATGACAGTTTAGTATTCTTTTCTTTGTTTCTAACAAACTTTTCCAGTTTCTTAATACTTTGTTTAGCTTTCGGAAAGAATCTTTCGCTATCCTTTCCCATTGTGCCTCCCGAATTAATAAAGAAAGACCGAAGAAGGTGATAGAATGTCAAAATATCCATATTAATATGTAATAAGAATTTATTCAGGTATATTTTGTTAATGAAATAGATGATTGTCTGGCTTATTTTTTTTTTAATTTTATTTATAAATATAATGTTATGTTGCACTTAATTTTGTTTGCATAATAAAATCTGACTGCCCACAAATCAGTAGGGTAAAGCGTGGTACAACGTAAGGCAGGTAAAAAGTAATGCGGATTTAGGAGTGAAATTAGTACTTCACACAGCAGTGGACTCTTGCGTTATTTTCTCTTAAGTTTTACTGTCTTTTTCTTGAATATCAATGTAAAACAAAAGAGGAGAGTAGAGCATCCAAAATCAACACATGTCAGTAGAATTTCACTTATTTTGTATATTGCTTATTATAGTAAGACAGTTTTATCACTTTTTAGACTGTTTTCAAAATTATTTTATGTTAAAGTTAAATCAAGTGGGATTTGAAGCGTAGATCAGGTATTACAGTGATTTTATTGTCCTAATTTTTGTTATTACAATTTACCTCAACATGTTTCATTGTGCCCCAATGTCTGTTAATTTTTGCCCCAGCGGTAGGTAAAAAGTTACATTTTACAGATTATTGTCCACATCATTATTGTCATATTCATGACGTTTCGGCCGTTGTAAGCTTCGGTCTTCTTCGGGTGATATACGTCGGAATTTCGAACCGAACCGAACATTTCGTCCAACGGGGTAGTTACACGATAAAGATTCCAGATTCAATTATTTTAATAACTCAACTCAAGTTTTTTTTCACCTCGGCTATGGCCAGATATTGAACTCACAACTCTTAGGGTCAAATTACCGCATAACTTGAGTCAACGCTTTTATCCACTGGGCCATGTCTCGTTAAATTTGAGATGTTCATGTACAGCTTAAATAACCGTGTCTGTCTTTAATTATATGGTCGGTATGATAATTTAAAAAAAGGTGTTACTTTGTAGTCCGCTTTACTCTAATTTTTAAGATAAGGATATATATTATAAACTGAACTCATTTCTATTTATATATATTTATTTATTTATATATATATTTATATTTTATATATTTATATAAATATAAGAATTATCGGTATCAGTTCGTTAGTGCCAATTTTATTATGAAAACATTAACTAGCATAATAAAATGTGACAGAGGCAAAATATGTGTATTAGTGAGAATGTCTGTTTGCGGGGATGAAAGAAAACATTAATCTATCGCCGAAGAGAAGTTTTTTCAAGGGTACGTTTTTATTCTTGATGATAGCGAAGTAATTAAATGATCTGGACATCTGAAAATGCCCAAAAGGGTTTCAAATTCTGGCAATTGGCTACCAATATACTTTGATAGGGAAAATATGAACTGGAATCATATTTTATTTAAGTAAATATTCGTACAAGCAGTTATTTTTAGGGATATTTTCTCTAGTATGACGCAGTTGAATATAACGATAGCAGAGGAAAGCGATATTGAACAATGTCATTGGTTTGTTTTCGACTCACGCATGGGGATCAAGCTCTCGAACAAGTAGAATGAGTGGCAAGCATGAAGTCATGTATTGTTAAAAGTACGCATGAATTTGATCCGGTTAATTTTAGGGCATGGCACAAAACCACAATTTTAGGTTAGGCATTGAGGATCGAACTCTCTCCGGGCGCTATATGGGCATATGCATATACGTATAAATGGCAGATTGGGTTTTGCATATATATATATATATATATATATATATATATGTGTGTGTGTGTGTGTGTGTGTGTATGTAATGATACCCAAAAGTTCTTAGAAATTAAACGGGGCACACGAAAAGAATGTTAGACGGTCAAAGAATTCGAAGGAATCGGTTGGAGCTGCATGTTTGGTCAAATTTTTCTATGAACAGATCACACACTAAAACCTGTAGATAGCCTCTCGAGCATATATATATATATATATATATATATATATATATATATATATATATATATATATATATGATAAAAATATAGTTTTAAGATATCCTATATTGGAAAATCTCAATATCAGTGATAGAGCGTAAGTAATTATGAAATTGGTGATATTCTGTTTCATGCTTCAACGCACTCTTCAGGCCATTTGTGTTGTATTTTTTTGCTCGACTATTTATATATGTTGATCAATGTTGCATTATGGGTAGTAAGGTCTATTGTATTATCCTGACGGTTAAATAAATAATAATATTTTTAATAAATAAATAAAATAATAATAATATGGTTAATAAATAAATAAAAATAAAAAAACAAAATATCTAAGTAAATAAAAAAAATATGTAATTAATGAATATATTAACAAACTACAAATGAACACTTAAATACAAGTAAATGTAATAATAATAATAATAATAATGATAATCCACAACACATAATTAATTAATCGATAATAAATAAGGGGTAAAAAGTTAAGGAACAAAATTCCAAAACAAATATAAATAACCACATTTGGATCAACAATTATTTCTACTCAATAACATCTAGAATAATTTGAAACATAACCGTTACTACTCACACAATAATCGTCAAGATAACGCAATAGACCGCTGCCGAACATATTTAAAAATGCGAGCTAAAACGCAACACACATGGAAAAAAGATTGCGTTGAAGCATGAAGAAGAAAGTTGATTGACCTCTGTGCCATATATATATATATATATATATATATATATATATATGCTTGAAAGGATAAATTTTCGCAGTTTAATTGGTATAAGCGTGACCGGCTAAACGTTGGTTCTCTCTACCCTGACGGTGCAGGTTAATATATATATATATATATATATATATATATATATATATATATATATATATATATATATATATATATATATATATAATATGTATATATATATATCTATATATATAATATATATATATATAATATGTATATATATATCTATATATATAATATATATATATAATATGTATATATATATATATAATATATATATAATATATATATATATATATACATATATATATATATATATTTATATGTGTATATATATATATATATATATATATATATATATATATATGTATATATATATATATATATATGCTTGAAAGGATGAATTTTCGTAGTCAAATTGGTATAAGCGTGAGGGGCTAAACGTTGGTTCTCTCTACCCTGACGGTGCAGGTTAATATATATATATATATATATATATATATATAGATAGATAGATAGGTTAATATGTATATATATATATATATATGTGTGTGTGTGTGTGTGTGTGTGTGAGACACACCTGTCGTTTTCGACGTATGCGGGCTTAACAGTTCAATTTAGAAATTAATCTTTGTCTACCCATACATATAATTTGCTTGTGGTGCTGAAGTTTTGTGTAGAACCTACCATACCTTTCGGAAAAACTTATACTAGAGAAATGGTGCACGAAGATTCAAAAGCGTGTGCTTCAAGGAACCAGACCCCAGTATACCCTACTATTTAACACATATCTAAAAAAAAAAAATGACGAATAAGAAATGTCACACACAGACGCGATATTTGAAAATGATGAAACCGATATAGCATAAAACAAGCACTTGATAATGGCTTATGAAAGTTTAAAGTACTCCGGCATTGGAGAATTTATATTTAAATATGTACCAGTAACAAGGAAAATGGTCCGAAATATAGAAAACAAGACTTAACAAAGAAATATTGTGGTCGTTAACTGAATATGTATACATGAAAAATTACTGCCCAAAGACACAAACACACACACATATATATATATGTATGTATGTATGTATATATATATGTGTGTGTGTATGTGTCTATGTATGTATGTATGTATGTATACATTCTTTAGTGAAAATAAAACGATGTTCAATGCGATATAACAGAGCTATTAAGTACATATTAATAATTGTACATAACATCCCACGCCAACAGTATGACTCGGAGTTTCATGCACTAGGCAATCATCAGGTATAAATAAACTTGGCATTATTGGGTTTGAATTTCTGGGTCTCACGGTGTTGGCGTAGTTGAGTAATTTATTACTAATATTAAATATTTCATTATACTATAATCTAAATTAAAATTTAGGTTCAAACTTGCACTTATAATGACGTACTGTCGGTGTGGGGTATTATGTATATTTATTAATATATATATATATATATATATATATATATATATATATATATATATATATATATATATTACAATAATTGTCGGACTTTTCATGATATATAGACATATATATATATATATATATATATATATATATATATATATATATATGAAAGATACGCACATTGAGTACTTGTGTTCATAAGATAGTTGTCTATGCAATGTGGCAGAGCTGATAAGTATATGTTAATAAATACATATTTTTTCCTCACCGTTAGCACCATTCGGAGTTTCATGCACAACACAATCTTCAGGCGCTGAGTAGAGAATGACCATTACATAATTTAAATTTTAATTAAAATATATATTTATCTATTTAGCGCAATGTTGGCGCAGTCCATATACAATACGGGGATTACTGTTTGTTTGTTTATATATATATATATATATATATATATATATATATATATATATATATATATATATATATATGACAATAGGAAAACTGTAGTTATTGCTGACACGTTTCATCCAATGTGGACTTTATCAAATAAAGTCCACATGGTACGAAACGCGTCAGCAATAACTACAGTTTTCCTATTGTCATTTACATTTATAAATATTGTCTTTTCTATAGGTTAACTCAGAGAAATTTATATATATATATATATATATATATATATATATATATATATATATATATATATATATATATATATAGACCGTCTTGGTATGACTATAAACTACATCCGACAACTGATTGGAGGATTCTGTTCTAAACCGGAATGGTAACACCTGTTAGCGTCCCAGCTATGGACAAATACTAAACCCACAAACTAAACTTAAAAAAATAAACTAAAAAATTATTAAAATAGGTATTTATAGTAACAATACAAACAATGCGTTTTTATAAAAAAAAATGACCAGCAATACATATCTTTAGGAAAACGACAATCAGAATAATTTTAGTAAAATTGAAGACATGGCATACATTGTCAACAAAAAACAATGTGCTATGCTTAATCTCATGTTTTGTAAGGAGAAACATTTTTAACTCTACATTTGATTTTGTAAAATTATTTGGTTAAAAAAATGCAGCTAAGTAATTAATTATAAAGTTTTAATTTTCATATTTACATTTCGGCATTAAATATCCTATACGGGTTAATATGTTGATATATATATATATATATATATATATATATATATATTCGTAAGGCATAAGTATGGACATTGAAAAGAACACATGAGCCAAAACCATGATATATAAACTTCATAATTACCTTGTCGTCAACATATCAATAAATTGCATAAAAAAGAAATCAAATTCAACAAACCGAATTTAAAATATAAAGAAAGAAACAATGAATAATAAAGAAAAGAAAAAGCTAGTCTATCATCGTAGATGTTTTTGCTGAAGTGGATTACGCAGAAAGCAAGGAATGCGCTTCGTTTCGTATTTGATGGACAAAAGCAGGGAAACGAATAAATACAATACTAGAGATGATAAAAGTAGTTACATAGAGAAGAAAAAAATACAGGTCTAAGTGTAGAGCTTCTTTTGTGCAAGTGGTAAGGACGTTGTCCATAGTGAGTGGAGGCGGTAGAGGTAAAAGGAGAAGAGAAAAGGAGCTTAAAGGCGGGAATGGAAAATGCAAGAAGCAAAAGGGAACACGATGGAGAGTTTTAAAAGAGAGACAAAGGGTCGATCTCACAGATTTGGAGTGAAAGAGAGCGAAGATCGGCGAAAAGGAGTAGAGAGCGAGAGATGGATGTAATGATATTATCCGTGGTCGTAATTATTGGCGAGGAGATAGCATACAATCAACAGAAAGAATACTGCTTCTTGAGAACATCCTTTACCCTCCCAAGCCAACAATCCTACCCGAGGGATGACGTCAGCAAGCAATTATGTCTCCTCGCCACTACCTCTCGGTGTGTTTCTTTTGTCCTCCTTTTCTCTAACCCTGAGTCCAGTTCTATCAAGGATAGCACTTTTAATCCTGATCTTTCTCGCTTGAACACTTTTTTCCCCCCCTTTCTGTCATCCTTGTTCTTTGTTTCTTTCTATTTCCTTGTGGGCCGGTGCGGACAACACTCGCCTATCGCCGGGCCACTGCCACGGTGAAAAAGGAGTCGGGCTGGGCGTGAGATGGTGACGGGAGACTGAAGTGATTGGGCTGGGGTTGATCTGGAGGTAGTGGTGCGTTGTCTTCGAGAAAGGATTTTAGGATGGAATGGACAGAGTTGGCAAGACAAGACAGATATTAAAAATTGCCAAGAGAAGAACGTGAGAGAGCAAGAACAATAAATTGGTCACCAGCAGATTGACCGCTTTTCTAGGCCAGTCAGAACGAGGATGTGATTTGTGTACGTGTGTGTACGGCTGTAAACGAATGCAAATATTGTTTTTTTTTTTACTTGCTTTTGGGAAATCTGTTTTGTTTTTCAGATTCGCAACCAAACCAGGACAGTCATACGCAAACTCAAATAAGCACATAATGCAGTTGTTCACGTAGGGTTTCAAACAAAAAGAATGGACAGCAAAAAGAAAAAAAAAAAGAAAAAAAATGGACGCAAGAAAGAATAAATTAAATAAAAATAAACGACTTTTAAGAAAGCTACAAAAATAAACATATTGCAAGCCTCCAACTTACTGATCAGTTTGATAAATATATACATATGAGTACGTAATTTAGTTTGATGAATGGAGGCCGAGCGAAATACTTTTTTTCGGTTCTGCTCGTTGGTCATTATTTTTATTGTACACTCTGAAAGAGAAACGATCCCAGAATGCCTTGCGATCAAGAATACCAGCCGTGAGGATATGTACCGTTTCGGATGTTGTTTGTTACTTGGATTTCACCTAATCTGTAAAACGGCTGAGGCAATATTCTTAAGCAAATAGACGCATACATAAAAGTAAAAGCATAAAAAAAACCCATTTGAAGGACAGAGCGAAATGAATAGAATGAGAAGCATAATGAATTGATTATAAAAATCTGGTTATATGAACAAATTAACTCTTTAAAAATACTTTAATATTAATTTAATGCAGAAATAATTAATTCGTTTCTTTCGCAAAACTATCATTATTTCTCTCTTGGAAAATAACTCAAATGCATCAATAGCTTTTCAAAAGCTTTTCCTCCAAATGTTTACGCGTAGATTTGCAAGATGAAGTGTTAATATTCATGGATGTATTAAGTATATTAAAAACAAACTCGAATGAAGCGCATTTAGCATGAAATTTGAAAAGTTCCCTCAAAGCCGAGGGGCCTTTACGAACCTAGTGATTAATCAGTCAGTCAGTTATGTGCCATGCGTGATACACACTTAGGTGATCATGTATCTTTCGATACACGACTGACGAGGCAGATTTTTTCCTGCAGTAGGTTGCCATTTCTTTCTGCGGTAGACCAGTTGCCATTCAAGGCTATAGAATCCGATCTGTTCTGCTATTTACCCATAGCTGGGGGAGGAAGAAGACGATTCATACATTTCCCAAGGGTATTAGCACGTAAGTGAATATAATGGATTCGACTGGAATTCGAACTCGGCTCTAACTTTGAATTCAACAAGGCCATATAGGAAAATATGCGTATTTACAACGTTGGCACAAGTCAGGCACAAGGTTACAAGTGTAGTGCTTTTAATGAGGACTGAAATCAATGAATTGGAGAATAGTTTGTGAGGTAACCTTCACATCTATCACTTTACTGTTGGCACCTACGGAAGAAGAATAAGATGGCCAGAAATAGAAATATAGATCCTTATAGCTACAGATATTTTTCCTTTCTTCCATTATCCGTCATCCTGATGGCGATTACCATTCTTCTTCCAACCCCGTTCCACATCACTTTTGGCTATTCTACTTTCACTTTCTAAAACACTTCGACTGTAATCACCATTATAATAAATTTGTTCTTCTTCTTTCTCATCTTCTTTTTGTTCTTTTTGCTCTTCTTATTCAACCCATCGGTTCTACTCCTATTTCTACCCGGCGTGGTACAAGATGTTAAACTTGTAGTATTAAACACGCACCGAGTAATTGTATTAAATTCGACACCATCATTGGCTGAGAAAAAATTAAAATGAAAACAAAATTTAGAAAAAAAAATCTCGTTAAAATAAAGAGATAATAAGAGACAAAAAACTTAACCGCCCCAACTTTCTCCGCCCATTCCTCTCTTTCCACCTCCCCCCTAACTAAGGTCTTATTTTACCCTTCTCACCACCTCCTACAAACAGACCATTATCGATCTGATTCTGTTGAGCGGGACTGGGTGTGATGGCTGCCCTTGTGCTTTGTGGGCATCAGTGAGCCATTGAACGAACGCCCGTATTTGGGTTTGTGTCGTGTCTGTATGTGTGTGTGTTTTAGTATGCGTACGTATGATTTATCTTAGTGTTTTGGTTTTTTGTTTGTTTGTTTTGGGGTTTTTTTTTTGTTGTTGTTTTTTGCTTAGGTACCTGCAAATATGATTCTGTGTGAGTACATGCGTGGGACCAGGTGGAAGGCGTGACTCCCTGGTGGATCCTACATATTTCAGGGTTATCGTATTTGTGTGTGCACATGTGTCGTCTGGATTTTGCCTTTACGGAAGAGAACCATCAATGTCACTGTATGAAACTGGACGTGGCTTGTGTGCTTTTGTGTCCTTCATAATATTCGAACACGCAAACACACACACACACACACACACACACACACACATATATATATATATATATATATATATATATATATATATATATTATAATGAAGTTAGCTTTCGATCCCATATGTCCCTATGTGTGTTTCCATGAAGAGTAACGGAAAATAAAGGTAATAAGGGAAAGAAAAATTTGCATTTATTATCCCTATATAAGCTTCCTATTAATTTTTATTTGATTTGTTAAAAATAATAGCTATATTAAAAAAAAACAAAAAAACCCAAAGATCTTTCTACTACTTAATCAAATAGGTGATATATTGGCCTTATGTGAATATTTGCGCATAAATTCGTGTAGCTAATTCTGAATGTTTTTAGCAAGGCATGACCCAGTAACTGTTTGAATCTCTGAATACTTCTAGTCCGATTGCAAGCAAGCTAAATCGGAAAGACTCCAGAAGTAGAATCATCAAAATGGCTTCAATCCCAGTTGACATCCGCTCAGTAACACATGAATCTATTGCAATAATTATAAGCCCTCGTATGTTTTGGTACTAATATCGCTCATCTGAATGTTTGTGTCTTTTGTGTCTTTTAGCCCAAGTGTCATTTCTTGTGTGTAGACATTTATTTCAATAATGTCCTTTGATGTATATTTGCTCCCGAATACCTGACATCATTTGTATCAAGACGAATAACACTTAGTGTGCATCCCCCCCACAAAACACGGTTGTCACGCATCTATGTGCGATGAGGTAAATTTTCTCATTTTCCCAAAGTATTAGAATTTCATAAATGTAAGAAATTCGCAAAAGAAGCCGTAAAAGAAGCCAATATCAGTATTATTTTTTTTTACATATAGACAGCTATTATAAGCTGAAACTTAGACAATATATTTGTCATATAAATGTCCTAAATATTTTAGAAACATCTGTTGGTCATTGCTTATTTTATTATGAAAACAGTAACTTGAATATTAAATGCTAACAATGTATGTATGATTAATATTCGTCACTAAGAATATCTGGTGATAGAAGATGATGTACGTGTGTTGGCGTTGGAATCGGTGAGTGCAAAGAAAACCATGTTAAAAAATAAATATTTAACAACATTAGTTTTGTAAAATAAAAGCCTGGGATCATTAAACTGAAATAGCTATGAAACAGACTGAAACAGATTGTTACAATTACATACATTATTAATTATTACAACACATAACCACTTACCATTCACTCAGATAGATAGATAGATAGATAGATAGATAGATAGATGATCAGACACAAAAGAGCGCTTTGAAAATAAGGCCTCCTATTTTATTATATTGGTCACACTTTCAGAAACGGATATTTGAAGTGGGGGCATTAGAGGTTGAACTTTCCAGCGACAAAAATGGATTCTGGAAAGACAAAAAAGATGTCAATGAATTTAACTATGATCTTCAAATAGATGTGCCATAGCGATTATTTTTTCTTAAAGGAAACTCCATTCGAAACGTCCTCATATCAGCCACCCATTTTATTAAATATTTCAGGAAATTCTTCCCACCTCTTAACTTAGGCTGCTTGAAAATTTGGTTTGAATATTTAATTTTAAAAAAAAGGATGGCTGGACTAATGGCGTTCTAGTGGACTTCTTCTCTAAAAAAGAATAATCATCCCGAAACGTCGACTTGAAACACATATGGATGTAAAAATATTACTTCTATTGAAAGTTGTCGATATATACTGAATGTTTACGGAGGCAAAGCAATGGGTGTAAGCACAGTTAGACGGTAGGTAAAGCGTTTCGGAAATGGCGATCGTGATGCAAGTTAAAAGATCCTTCGGGCGATCCTAAACAGATGTCGACATATGAAATGCAGAGCTTTTTTTCATTGATGTACTTCCGTATAAATAGATAGGAAATTTTTCAAACATCTCTCTCCCTCCTTCACACAGACACACAGACACACAGACACACAACCCCACCCAATATATATATATATATATATATATATATATATATATATATATATATATATATATTGTGACATGTTTCATTAAATAATATAGACAAGTGTTGTCTGTTTATTTTATGTAAATTCTTTTCATATCGTCTGATAAGCATAATAACATTATTATTAAACGAAGAAAGAAAATCACAATATTGATACATATTTTTTAATTCTATCTAAGCTTTTGGCTTACATAAGCCATTATCAAAGATGATAATTACAGTACAATATATTAAGCAATACACGGACAAATCAGTGATGATAGTCTGTTTCTGTTTACATGGAAAATTTCCAAGCAACGACAAACTCGTGCATATAAGACGCTGGAAGCGAAAATCGCACTGCATCTCATGACGTCACACATGACCACGCGAGAGTGAAAACAAGATGTATTAAGTATGGAAAGCCGTTGGTATAAACCAATTATAGGCATTTAAGAATATTTGTGGAGATTTCATAGTTTATTTTGTTCAGGTTAGGTTTCAACTGTTTTATGTATATAGCTTCAAGAATTTTTAGTTTTTGTTTATTGTTTTCATATTTAAGTATAGTTGTGTTTTCAACAAGATTTTCCGGGATTGTGTATGCGTCCAGGCATGTTGTTTAAATGCCTAAAAATGTTAGAGTTATCATTCAAATGTAGTGTCAAGCGTCGTGAAAGCGAGTTTGTGGTGTGACCAACATAAATATTATTTAATTTGTTGGAGATACAATCTCCCAAAGGGCACTTGAATTTGTAAACTATATTGGTTTTTTGCAAATCGCTAACCGGGGAGAAGAATCATTGCGAATAATTGAGTTGGATATACTAGATTTAGTGTAGTATATGATTACCTTAATGATATCCTTATGTTAGTAAAAAATACAGATGAAATACTTCAACTTTTCCAAAATAATTCTGTCCTTAAATTCATGTATGAACTCAATACTACCAATAAAATTCCATTCCTTGACAAATTGATAAACACAAATAATAGCAAATTTACTATTTCACCATACAAAAAACCTACAAGCATAAATTCATGTACATTTAACTACAAGAACGAATGCCCATATTACTACAAAATAGCAATTATAAAAAAATCTAATACATCGTGCAGAAAATAATTCATCCACAAAACAGATTTTTTACAGTGAACTAAAGAATATAAAACAAACACTTATTAATAATAGCTTTCCAAACTATGAACAAATAAGATGCTTTCTTAGAAATCTCAATACTAAGCAAATAGTACATAATACTACTTCTACTAATCTCAAACATATTAATCTCCTATATCGTAATGAAGTGCATGCTAATTACAAAGATTCTACAAAATAAATAAATAAATAAATAAATAAGTTAATCATATACTACACTAAATCTAGTATATCCAACTCAATTATTCGCAATGATTCTTCTCCCCCGGTTAGCGATTCGCAAAACACCAACATAATTTACAAATTCAAGTGCCCTTTGGGAGATTATATACTATACTAAAACTAGTATATCTAATTTAGTCATTCGTAATGACTCGTCCCCACCTACTAACGTGTTGCAGAAAACCAACATTCTCTATAAATTTAAATGTCTTCTAGGAGATTGTATCTTCAACGGTAAAAATAATATTTATGTTGGACACACTACGACAACGTTGTCTCGGCGACTGAGTTTTCATTTGAAGGATATGTCTAACATTTCTAAACATTTACAACAGCACAACTGTACACATTCGTAATTCAGAAGAATTCTTGTTGAAAATACTTCTATACCTTTTCATGAAAATAATAAACATAATCTAAAAATTCTCGAAACTATATATATTAAAAATTGAAACCAGAACTTAATAAAATTAATTATGAATACTGCACAAATGTTTTAAAGTGTACAATAGATAGTTTAAAATATGAATGTTTACCCTAATAGTGTTCACTACTTATTTCTTAAAAAACTCCACAAACCATACTTAGTTATCTCCCCTGAAGTGGTGCCAAGTGATCACGCACCGAGTCAGCGTTGTTCACTTCATAAGTAAAAAAAAAAATTTTCAGATGAACACAGCAATTTTATTTACATGATGAACACTACAATATTTTTCTTGCAATAAACAACACGCAGATGATGACATTGTGCTATGTCGAAAGTATTCGGAGTAAAATAATATGTATCAACACGACAATTTTCCCGCTTCCTTCAATAATGACACCAAAAAGCTTGTCCGTGCAACATGAAAGAATCCAATTGAAAATAAGTAGACAAAACTTGTCTAAATTATTAAATGAAATATGTCTCAATGAAAACATACAGGCCATATATATATATATATATATATATATATATATATATATATATATATATATATATAGGTCAAAGAAAGAATAGATGGAGTAAAATTCCACTGTTCGTAGCATTTACTTTTTAAAAAGTGCTCAATATAAAGTAGAGAAATATATTATTATTAGCTTACTTTTCTATTTAACGTAGATCTGACATTTAATAGATTAAGACATACCCACAAGTCTATTTTTAATTCTGACCATATGTTCCTCCCACCTTTGACTTTCGAAAAAGAGGTGACACTTTGTTTTTAAATTTCCTTAAAAATCATTTAATCACCAGTTACTTACCATCGCCTGAAGAAGTACATCATAGTATTGAAATATGAAAGCTTTTGTGCAACGATTTCAACATGTTTTTATTATAATCTCTTATAATAAAAATAATACGTGTGTGTGATTGTGTGCACGATAGAAATTAATAGAAACAGATATTTATTGATAGATATATGTATCCGTGTTACTGCATATATTATATATTCACACTTATGTATTTCCTTCAATACGCTGTAATTATTTTCTCTATACGTGTCTGTTTATTTATATTCTATCAACTTGTGACTCGGTGTTCATGTGTATGCATGTACGAAATGCTGCTGAAGAGTTCTCAACTTGAACAGTTTTCCAAAATCAGTATTTCAGTGATTGATTAGAATTTTGTCGGGAAGGTTTAATCAGTGCTTCTCAAACGATGCAATGCGCCTCATAAGTGCAGTGGAAAAGTTTAGCAGGTGAGGCGGAATGATTGAAAGGTAATCAAAGATTTACAAACAGTTTTTTAAAATTCATATGCCAAAAATAAATTTGATTTCCAAATTTAAAATATTAATATGGATTACTTCTAAGTGCCTGCATAAGCCTCAGTATAAATAGTTATAAATAATTATTGACTGATTTTATCGCTGTGTTACTTTTGTAAAATATTAAGAACTAGGGTCTGCATACTGGAGGAGAGAGTCATCAATGATAATGTTCTGGCTTCGAATCCGCGGTTATCTCCCTTTCACCCAGTCTCTCATTTTTTTTAATTTTCAAATGTACTTTTTATCACATAAATTTTGGTGAGGTGCGAACAAATTTTCATTCAGAAAATTCGGCCCAGAGAAGAAAATTTGGGAAGCACTGAATTAAAGAAATTTCAGAAAGGGTAGATAATATGTATAAGTGAACTGTGTGGGAGAATAGATAGAATAATATGTAAGATTCATGGACTTATGCCATTTTACCTCTTGGTCGGACCGATAACTTTTCACTAAGCTCTTATATTTCTTCAGCGTAGCTCTGTATTTGTGTGTGTGTACGGATATATGAAAAAAAAAGCTACTGATTACTAGTGTCACCATCAGTGGTGTGTCGTCGGAGTATCATTTTGTATTATCCCCCAGAAGACTCTGCGTGCACAATTGTCATCACACGTGTGTCTGTATTTACACACGTGTCATTGTGGATATCCCAGTATCCTCTCAAGTGCCAAGGGACATGTGTGTCCCTATATATTCCAAAACGTTTATACATGTCCCTTTCAGTGCCAAGAAGAAGCCGTGCTGTATTCATTAATTCGTGTGTGAGTCTGTGTGTAGCCAAATTGTGCGCCCGAGTCTGGGTCGGTTTGTATATGTGTGCGCGCATCACTGCGTGGAGACATTTGTTGTCGTTTCCAGCGGTGACCGTTCGTTAGGTTTTAATGGCTGGCGATATGAGATGGTGCACAAGCTGTGGGGATGGGAAAGAACAGTATAAGAAAGGGATGTGCAAAGATGGAGTCGGCTTATCCCGGGATGGAGTGTGAATTACCATCATTATCAACATTGTTGACTGTCAACGGCGATGGGATGGGGGTACATATTGACTATTTTTTTATTTTTTTTAATTCAATTTCACAGCGCTATGAGAAGCACCAACCGGTCTTTTTCAAATTTTTTAATCTTGTCTGACATGTCTACCCTTTTTGCTCAATGCTGGGACCGTAAACAATTCAGTTATCCTTCTTCGGACAATAAAACCTCACACTTTAATTGAGAATTATAAAATTTATATTTAATCCTACTCCTACTCCTCATCTTACTCCTCCTCCTTTTCCTCCTCCTCATATTATTTATTATATTTTATTCATTTGCATATTCACACCAGATGTCTGATGGTTATCACTAGAAAATGAGTGGCAGCAATTCATCTTAAATTTCCAGCACCTTTCTCAGTATCATCACAGACCCCAGCAACACCATAATCTTGGTAGTCCCGATCAGTCTTCGAATCTCTAATTCATCCTATTTTTCCTGATTATTTTCGGTATCACGGGATCCGAGTATTCTAAAATCTATTCCAATGGTTCTAAACCTTTTTTTTTTCTCAGAACTCTTTTCAGATATTGGCATGGGATATCGCCTTCATTTGTTAAGATTACACTCGTAAATACAACAGAATTAATTATAATAGCATAGAATTACTACAGGGTGCAGCATAAATACAGTCATAAAAGAAAAAGTTCATAACTCCTGAAAAATTTATTGTATGAACATACAATTTTAACACAAATTATTAATCTAGAAAGTCATCGGGAATGTCATTAATGTTGGCACACACAATTTCCATGGGTATTTTGTCCCATACTATCTTCAATTTTGCTTTCATAGCATCAATATTGTGGTGTGAAGTAGAACAGACCTCACTCCCAGGAACAACCCCAAAATAATAGCCAGGAGCATTGATATCTGGTGATGAGCGAGGTCATTTATCTTTGGTGGTGTAGCCAGTACAATTGTCTCTGCACCACTGCACGAGCAGCATGGCTCATCGTTCCGTCTTCTTGCAGTGTCCGGTATTCATCACCATAAGTGGCATTAAACGATGGCTTGAGTACATCTTCCAAGATGTACTCTATGTACATTTCTTTGTTGAGGCACGAAAACAAGAAAAGACTTTCTTCTTTCTGAAATGGCTACCCAAACCATAACTGATGCCGATTTCTGAGTTCTGAGGCATTTTCCTGAACCGGAAGTTACTGACTAACGACACATTGAAAGAACACCATCATTTTGATGATTAACAGAGTCTGTTTAACTGTGAACAGTTTCTTATCAATGAAAATGTTTTGCCGTGTGTTCTATCGCGAATCCGTTTCAGAAACTGATTACTTCTCTGAATCCTCTTTTTCATTATGGCTGCTGAAAGATGTTTCTTGGTTATCATGTAGGGTCACCTCCCTCGATCATTTCGATATAGCTTCCGTATGGTTCTCTCGGTGTTCCGTCCTCCTTACCCAATTGACCTTCTAGGATGACGGCTGATTTTTTCACGCACCTGTTTAATAAGTTTTGGTATTCTAGGGTTTGTGAACGTTCTGCTCTTGGTATATCTTTGATGGAAGAAGTCTCGTTGTATCGATCAATAATCCTTTTCATAAACATTCTATTGATTCCAAGTTGTTTTTCACCTTTAAAAATCTCAGTTGGAGTCACTCCGTTTTCATGTTGCTCAATTATATATGTTTTTAAAAATTTCTATAGAAAGTGTTACCAGTAAATACTAAAACACTTTGGAAAAACAAATAGTATACAGCCATATATAAACAACGATGAAATGGTCCAAATTTTAGAAGTAGAATTCATTTGAAATATTGTAACAGCATTTATGCTACACTGTGTATAACAGAGTTAATGTGGCGTATTTACATTTTGCTGCATGATGGCAGCGCCTATCATCGGAAGTAAGCTATAGCAGGAACAACTAAACGGCGCTCACCGTGTCAGAAGAACTTTATCTTACATTTGTTCCTCCATACACATATGCCAATTGTATGTAATTATTTCAAATACATCTAAAAATGTTTTTTTTAAGTGACAAAAAGATAAACAAATGTGTATATAATCAAAGTAAAAATGTCTAAATAATCCTACGAATCTGTGAAAATTATAGTGCTCCCACCTCGTTTCTCTTGAACACTTACTGCTCTCTTGAAAGTTCATCGTTGCCGATCCTGTTTATAATACCTACCAGTAGGTAATTGAATGAGAAAATGGAAAAAGTCAAGCGTAACGCATTTCATTTTACAAATGGACTTCTTCAGAGTAAATAATGTTATTTTTAGTGATGGGGTCATATATATGTATAAACAAAGGCTGGTTATAATTAAACATCGAGAGAAGCGCTGAAGATGTAGAGGCGCTTAACTTAATATTTAAATTTCTAGTGTCCGATGCATCGGGATGTACTGTCTAGCCGAATTCATTCAGTTTCTTATCATTTTTGTTTTTGCTTTTATTGCTGCTGTTTTTAAGTAATTATTCTAAAGAAGTCGTTTTGAAGGACAAAACGCGTTACATAAGATTTTATTCCTTTTTGTCATTCAATTACCCACCTTTCGTCATATGTGAGAAAACGACATTATTTTTGCACCAACCTAATATCTATCTATCTATCTATCTATCTATCTATCTATCTATCTATATATATATATATATATATATATATATATATATAGAGAGAGAGAGAGAGAGAGAGAGAGAGAGAGAGAGAGATAGTACAGGTAATCAATATCGGGTGGATCCTAGTAATATTCATTATCAAAACTGATCCACAGAGAGCATATGTATTTTTTACAGCAAAAAAAAAACAAAAAAAAAAAACATAGAGATCGTCTATTTCAAGCCGTTCTGTAAGTGTCTGTCTCGGAGCATTGTTTTAAATTCATTTTCAAT
>OZ010576.1:75725659-75745659 GCA_963932145.1 Acanthosepion lycidas
TTCATTAAAGCTTCTGTTTATCACATACACAAAAATACTTATGTATATATATATATATATATTATACAGCAAAAAATCCAAAATTACTTCATGTGGGTATAGTCTATTTCAGGCTAGCACTACTACGTGCCAGCTATCATCAGCTCCAGACTGTCTAGAAATGTTTTTTTATTTAATTTAATTTAGATAGCGTTGGTGAAAACGTATTGGTCCACTTAAGGAGACGCCTTAGTCTAAATAACGGTTGAGCAATGGATAGCGGCTTGGATTGAGGAATTGGAAAGCCGAGTTCGAATTCCAGTCGAATCCATTACATTCGCTTACGTCATTTGGAAAGGTATTAATCCTCTTTTTCTCCCTCCCCCTATGGGTAAATAGCAGGACAGATCGGGTTCTATAGCCTTGGATAGCCTACCGCAGAAAGAAATGACAACTTACTGCGGGAAAAAAATCTGCCTCGTCAGTCATATATCGAGAGATACATGATGGCCTAAGCGTGTATCATGCATGACATATAATTGACTGAGTCTGGGATGATGACCAGGAGGATGGGCCGCGGTTGGGGGCTTATTTATGGCCAAGGCCTTTAGATTTAGGTTACTGCTAGTAGATTATATTATTAGGTGGATTTAACACACATATAGGCATATACACATATATATACATATATGTACATATACATACCATCCCTTTCTACCAATAAGTTTCGGTTATAATATTAGGAATTACAAGCTGTACGAGAAGATATTAAAGTATATATATATATATATAACGTCATCCACAGACAGACTGTTTCGCTGTTTCAGTGTGGTTAGACATCCGGTTGCCTCTAGCTCGGATCGAAACCTGACTGAATTGGTATCAGCCGGAGATTCTACCACTAAGCAGGTGGATTTTTATATATATATATGTGTCCGCGAAATTTTGAAGTCGGGCTCAAGAAAAGGCATTTGAACCATTATTAATTTATTGACTAAGGAATATATAGATGCAGAGATACAGACGATGTGGACATAGTGGTCAACACTGCTTGGTGACTGTCACTTTCACACTTTGATTCCATCATCAAACATAGAGCACTTGGTCTGAACATCGCATGTGTTAGCAGAAAGTGCTCAATATCAGTGATAGAAGTAACATATTCAATTGTATGGATATGAGTTTGTGACCCTGGCTGGAGTTTGTCTGCTGATCGCAAAACGTGAAACGCAGTGTCACAAAGTCATATCCATACAAGTATATATATATATATATATATATATATATATATATATATATATATATATATATATATATATATATATCTGTGTGTGTGTGTGTGTGTGTGTGTGTGTGTGTACACTGGGAATGCCAGACAATTATAATATAATGATAAACAAAGATATTCAATAGAAAAAAAATCTGAAATTTCTATACGTTCGACTTAACAAAAGAGAAAATAATTTATAATATCTGGTATATTATCAAAATACCGGGTATCCAAAAGAATTGATATCATTTAAAATCTAAATATCTGATTAACTGTATGTCCCAGGCAACCGGAACTAAATAAGTTTCGTGTTGAACAATAAAATATTTATTTATCAAAATTCGAACGAGATATTCAAAGGGATGTAGATTTTATAATCGCATTTATCTCAATGAAAATATACCAGCAAGATGGAACGGGCGTTTTCACACATTGATAATGACAATGTACTATTGAAATGGCCGCCATGTTCACCTGACTTGACATCATGTGATTAAAAGACTCTAAATGCTACTACTGGGAACTAAATGGTTTTAGTATTAATAACTTTACCCAGTGTCATATTTTTAAAACTAAATCAAGAATTTAGATCCGTGAAATCAATCTCGCTTTGTACTCGTTTATTGAGTTCCATGTACATTTCAAGACAAGTTTCAATTTGTTAAGATGAACTAAAAACACATGATTTATTATTAATTTTTTTTAAAAGACAGACTACATTAGAAACCTTGATTTGATTAAAAATATGTGGGCTTATCTCAGTTAGAGTCTACCAGAAAGATGGATCGGGCGTATCAGTGATAATGAATGAAAATAAATGTTCACCTGACTTGACATTTTGGGCTTTTTCTATGCGGCTATGTGCAATGACAGGTCTATATCTTTCCTCTTTCTACAATCCTAGAGTAACTTAAACAAAAAATCACCGAGGCGCTGGAGAATGTTACGCAAGACATGCAACAGCGTGTTTGGCAGGAGCAGGACTACCGACTTGACGTGTATCTTGCCACAGTGGGTGCGCATATTGAACATTTTGGAAGCTTTGTGAAATCGGTTATAAAATCTACATCCCTTTGAATTTGAATATCTTGTTCGAATTTTGATAAATACATACTTTATTGTTCAACATGAAGCTTAATTTTCGTTTGCTTGGGGCATATTCACAGTTTAAATTATGTCAATTTTTTTGGACAACCTGTATAATATTAAAAATTATAATTCTTCTCTTTATTCGTTGTTTACTTCCGTTTACTCCCAAGTTTTGATCTAAATACTAAGGTCGTTACTACTTTCAGAGCAGAAAATGGTTCTGTTTGAATAACTAAACAATTTGTTTATAAATGCAATCATCAAAACAATCGCTTATTTATAAAGGTCACCAAATATCCAATTTGAAATGAATAATAAAATACGGATATTTTTAAAAAAATAATTCAATAAAAATCGCTTTTAGCTTCTAGGATGGCTTAATTGTGACTTCGGAAGCGACTGAATAACCAGATCAGGTGGTTAATTTTCATGTTGGCCATTTCTTTCCCGATGGTGGCCTTAGGTGAGTTCCTCTTATTCTGCGACTGCCCCTGACGTCGACTTCCGGGAGATTCAAATCAAGAGCGTTAGGAGTTACATGTCGGATATGGATACATGTTCGTTAACAACTCTCAATCAGTTGCTTCTGGGTCACCTGGGTTATGTAGGAGAAAGCGGAATCTTGCTAAAAAAAAAAAAAAAAAAAAAAAAAAACTTAAGGCCGCTCCTCGATTCAGGGTTTTAAAACATTCACTGAATCGCTTTCAAGAATTCAGCTTTCTCTCAATCGTTGTGGTTGGTGACTAGTGCTACAAACACAATGTTTTTGTTGTTTTTTTTTTTGTTGTTGTTTTTTTCATTTCTTACATAAATTTGTAACGTTACGTTAGTTCGCCTTCCATCTATGGTACGTTAAAGATGCATTCTCAAATACCTGGCGCATTCTGATGATATCACCAGAATGTAGTTTTATTACTGTCATAGTTTTCTTTAATTTTGGCTTGTCAGTTTTCCTTCTCATTCATGCGCATGTGCAGTCGCGTCAACGTAAACAACACTTTAGTTATTACTACGAACTTTCTACGTATTCTGAAACAATAACTTTCAGAAAAAAGTCATTGTCATGCTACAAAAGGCTATGGAAGTAATTTATTTTCCGACAGTGCCAGAAGTCGGTGTTCGCTCCTAGGTAAAAAGCAAAGATTTCAAGGTCGGCAAGTTCTGCTCAATTGACGGTCTTTCTACATTGTTTCTTCCTTAGAGGAAACTGGAATAGGAAATGCCAAAATAATCTTATCATTAATAATTTAAGATAATAATATTACTATTAATTGTTTTCACAACGAACTTGGACAGTAATGATGTTTTTACCGTATTTGTGTCTCTCTCTATGTTTTTTTGTTTGTTTTTCCATACAATATCGCCAAAAGTTCTCAATTAATTTTAATATTTGGGGGGAAAGTAGGCCGTGAGCCAAGTAAAGATTGATTAAATTTTGGGGCGGATCCAGCAATATTTTTGTTTTTATTAACGTTGCAGGAGAGCACAATTTTTAAGTTATCCGAGTGCCTTTGACGTCATCAAGGTGACGTGAACATAATTGGAAAATAGTGTAGTAATTCAATGACAGCGAAGGTGCAGAATATACAGGTGTTATCTTGAGTGTTTTCCAGTAAGGAAAAATAGAAAATATATTAGAGAATCAGAGACATATTATCTAATTTTCTTACTGAACTAAGTTGAATATGAAGAACATTTCCCTACTTTTTTTTAAAAAAAAGTGTTTTCCTTTCGAATTTGATTTTTCATTAAAAAACAATGAAACCCTTATTTGACCTTTAAATGTGAAAAAAATCTGGTCATATTTCGAATATTTGTAACGCAATGAGAATTTTAAAATAAGAAAAATAACTGTCCTTCAAACAAGAAAGCGTGTGAGCAAATACAAATTAAAATCAGCTGCTAAAAAGAAATCATGTGAACAGTTGTACCATAGAAAACCAATATATATATATATATATATATATATATATATATATATATATATATATTAAACAGGGATTTGGGTTTATTCAAATAATATAGTTTCCACATTGAGTCCTCTACAAAGCCTACATATCCCTAATCCTAAGAAACTAGTGAGCCAAAATCAAAATTCTTGCAGAAATGCAACACACGAAGAAAAACAAAACAAAACAATCAACAATCCTCGGAAGAGTGAATCCTACTTCTTTCTTTTTTTCTAGTCTCGTTGAAAAAGGACACAGGCGTGTCCGAAAATGCCCACTTTAAAATCTTTCTCTTCGTCCTTTAATTTAGTAAAAATGTTTTCTAATATATAATAAATATCATCAATATTATTGCCAATATTGTATATATATATATATATATATATATATATATATATATATATATATATATATATAGTGGTGATATATATGTAAATTTTTATTATAAGTTTACTAATTTAAAAATATGGTTCCATTGCTATACAAGAATTAACATGTTTCAAAAACATAAACTAAAACGTCAAATTTAATTATAGAATTAAATTAAAATCCCTAGTACTGTTTCATTTTCAAGCGAATTTTCTATTAGGTTGGTGCAAAAATAATGACGTTTTTTGACGTTAAAAAATACGTCAAAAAACGTCATTCTTTTTGCACCAACCTAATAATAACTTATTTTGAAATTTACTGAGTTTTATAAGTACATTCAGTCTTAATATTAGTTTCTAAGGATACGGGAAAATTCAGTCATTTTGACAAGGTGTGGTAGGGTATTTCAAAATTGTATTGAGCAGTGTTTTTTTAAAAACCAACACATATTTAAAGAAAAATTAATTTAAAAGTTTAGTGTCAGCGTCCCTTCTCCTCCGTTCACATGTATAGTCACATCAAAGTAAACATCATTTTAGTCATGAAGGACGAAAGGTATGACACGAAAAAAATTTAAACTTTGTCATAGATTTTTCTTCCTATCTATCTATCTATCTATCTATCTATCTATCTATCTATGTATTTGCACACACACACACATATATATGCCTTGATAAAGTCTCTCAGAGGGCGAAACGCATCAACTAAGAAGAGTTTTTAGTCTTGTCTTTTTATTCCTGTTGTTCCTTTACAAATACACTCTATCTGAAACAATTTATATATATACACTACAGTTGAAAAGTTTGAAGCCACACCCAGAATTAGCATGGGATGAAGAATGAAAAACAAATGAAAAATACCTGTTAGAGTGATTGAAAAAAGAATGGATTCACTTATCAAACTTATACTTTCAAAATCTTTTGCAACAAATGCCAAAAATGTGTGCTGCAGTAATCAAGGCTAACGGAGGATGTTTTGACGAGAGCAAAATTTAATTATAAAATTTTTCTTTTTGTCATAAAATTTCTAATAAAAAATCATGTCTCACGTTATTTTAACCATGTATAATAATTTTCTCCCATTTAAAGTACAAAACAATTACTTTAGGGGCCAATTTTAAAAAATAATACGGATTTCATCAAACTTTTGAACTGAAGTATATATATATATATATATATATATATATATATATATATATATTTATATATATATATATATGAAATAGAACAGACAATAGGAAAAACATTACTTAGTCTTTGTCGACGCGTTTCGTCATCTGATGATATTTTGTTTTGTACATGGTATAAAATATAAACAAAAGCAAAATGCTGTTAGTTACTTGAAATTCAAAATTTTATAAAACGCTCATAAATATTCATCAGGTTAAATGACATCACTTAACATCCTCGAAAATTTGAAAATATGAAAATCAAGCGAAATGCCCGTTATGATAGACGCCAGTACTTCCAATAATATCCGAACTAGTAATACTTAATCGCCAAATAGTATAATGATCAGGAGAGAATCGTAAACCGTATTGTAGTAGAGAGAGTGAACGTATAGCACTAGTGGATAGACAAGAAGAGTGAACCATGTACAGTTAGTCAGCACGCTACTTCGTATTTATTCACTTCCTTTATGATCACGTGATCTACTTAATAATGGAATCGCCCGTTTTACTCACTGGCGATCTAGTTTCAAACCAGAGTGTCGGCAACGACACTTACTCTTATTCAACAAATAGAGAAATATATATGACGGTGGGCTGAAAAGTTCGTAGGCTGACTATGATGCAGTGATGCTAAAACTGTGAAATCTTGCATGCATTAATTTCAACTCTTCGTACTAATAACTGCAATATTTCCATCCAGGAAAATCTGACTGTTTAAAGTTTCGTGGTTTTATCAAATAAGAAAAATGTTTAGCCCCAATCATATTCATGCTGTCATGGTTACTCCATTAGGGGATGACACCCCAGTTTTATCAACAGTGAAAAATTAGACAGCTGAATTTTGCGTAATTTAGATGAGAATTATCCATCGCACCCCTTGTATATATATATATATATATATATATATATATATATATATATATATGATGATAATGATGATGATGATGATTAAAACAAAAAGTGGTTGACGTATGCTTCTTATAATATGGAAAACCTTTATTAAATATTAACCAAATGACAGAAATGAAGCACGGAGAGAAAAGTTTTATGTTCGGACTTTTCGGACAGGCCTGTATCCTTCATCACCGGACCGAGGAACAAACAGAGAAATGGGAATTACTTACCAACAGATGTTTTTGTACATTGTAGGGGTATTTTCCAGTAGAAATTGTATTATTAGGAAAATCCAGATCTCTATCTGATTCCTCGATGTGCGAAACTTTTTTTGAAAATAAACTTAAATTTAAAATTTTCATCGGTGTAAAAATGTTAGGCAGGTCTATTGTTGCCAGTGTGGTGGGGAGTGAGATTGTAAACATTGATGAAGAGAGTTATAGGTTGGGGAGGGGGTAACGACCTCATTCGTATAGCAAGTTGTAGCAAAAATTGGTAGACCACGTAGTTGAGTGTTGAAAAACGGGACTATGGTTAGGATATAATGCGAGGAAAAGAAAGGGAAAGAAAAAAAAATGAAAAAAGACAATGAAGAAGGGAAATATATAATAATAAAATATTAAATAAAATAAAATGAAAAGAAAAAGTAAAGAAACAAAAATATAAATAATATTAGGTTGTTGCAAAAATAATATCGTTTTCTCACATAGTAACATATGTGAGAAAACGATATTATTTTGCAACAACCTAATAATTTGGAAATCTATTGTTAACAAAAAAGGGTGAAATAAAATAATGGAAAACTTGAAAGTGTACATATATAGATGCACATATATAGATGCACATATATAGATGCATATATACAGATGCACATGCGTACATATGTGCATATATATAAGCCACCGCATAAACAAATGTATCTCCATACACGTATAGATGTAAATACATGTTCAAAATTAATATGTATCTTCACCAACTTTCCACTCTCCTAACATAAACTTGTGTGTAAAGGAGCCGTAGTGATAGATTCAATGATGGTATAAAGAGGGTGACTGGAAAGTAGCACTTCCATTGCTGACTAGTGCGTCATGAGGGAAATCACCTGTGGTAGAGCATAAAATATAGTAGGTAGGTGGGGGTGATGGCTGTTAAAATTTAAGGGAAAAAAGGAAGGGGGGGGACTTACACATCCGAGGAGTGTTGTTGCTGATTATGGGTTTTCTTGTGGAAATTGTACTCTTTGACTAAAACCCAAATCCATGTTTAGTTCCTCAATGTGGGGGATCTACACATGGCACAGTGGATAAAGGCGTTGGTTAGATCCAGTGACAGGACCCAAAGAGTTGTGAGTTCAATACCTGGTTAAGGCATTGGAGAACTTGGAGAGGAGAATTAACAGAAGATAACTGATAAGTGACATCCATTAGACATGGTACGTGGAACTAGAACAGTCTACCCCAGCGAGCGAAATAAAGGATTCAGTTTTACATTCTGAACACCTGAAAAAGGCCGGAGCGTACAACGGCCGAAACGTTGTGATAAATATGGCAACAAAGGTGAGGACAATATTCTGAATAATGTAAATAGTGTACATAATACCTCATCTCAGAAATATAGACGTTTACAGAATATATAGCAACAGATGGACACTACAAAATAATTTTGTCCTGCGTATGACGATAAACTACATCCGGCACTGATCGGGAGATTGGAGATTTTGATGAGCGTGGAACTATTTCTTAATTGTTGTTGTTCCCAGATCCACCCTGATAAAGGGTGGTAGCGTCTGTTAGTGACCCAGCTATGGGCAAATAGTGAACCCCCAAACAAAAAGAAAACACGATGAAAGTATAAAAATACATTTCTATAGTACTAGCAATACATTTTTAAATACTATCAAACAGCCAACATGAATATCAAGTATTGTATGCATGAATGTGCGGGTGGTGTAATGGATGATGGCTCGAAATTGGAAATCGGTGAGCTAAGTTTCAATTCCAGTCAGGTTCATTATATTCACATACGCGCAAAGACCCTTGGGAAACGCATAAATCCACCTCTTTTATCCAACCAGCTATGAGTTGGTTAATTAGTAGAGCTTATGTCCGTAAAAATCATTATCTCCAGAAAAGAGTGCAACCTAAAAAGAATTTCTGGCTTTAAATAACCTGAAAAGGATTGATAAGCCGTAGAAAACAAATCAGATCATTTTTTGTTGTTTTTTGCTTAAAAGAATTATAATTCCTATTTTCCTTAGAACTCGATGTCCAAATCTGTTTCATATAAAATTAAACGTTTCTTGAAAGAGGAAACTATGTATAAAGTCTACTACAGTTTAGTATTACCGATAGGCTAGGAATAATTTTATTAACTGACAAGATAAAATTGAACAATCTTTAGAGATAGCTCACTGGCACATAATGATCACGAAATTTTTACAATTGAAAGTTTTCTGCGTGTTTCCCACTCCAGATTTTATAAAGAGCAAGGATGTTGCAAAGGATAGAGACGCGGAATAAGAAATTAAAGATTCGAGTTCGAATTCCATTAGGGCTCGTTACATTAATTTTATGCACAAATACCCTTAGGAAAGGTATGAATCCATCTCTTTCCTCCCAACTATGGGTTAAATAGTAAGATTTGTATCTGGAAAAATCTCAGTTATTCTCAAATTATTCTTAATAAATATATATATTGAATATATGTTTTTGATTAATTAATTGTTTTTCTCCTCCCTCAATAGGAACAGACAGGCTCGCCTATCGTACACCTCTCTGATTTTTGAAGAGAATTGTTTAGGACTGGCTTTCATGTTCCTTCAATTCTGTACTTTTGACGTATCCATCTCAAATCTGAAATTTTATTCAGAAATTATTATTTTTTCCTCTACGAATAAGTGTAGATAGGTTTGCCTATCACCCGGTTCACGCTTCCCAGTCTTTTGAACAGGAGTAGAGGTTTATCCCTTGTTTCCTGCTTAAGAGTGGGTTTCCGGTCCCTTCTAAAATCTACTTCAACTCTATAATCCTAACGCCTCCGTTTAAACTCTGAAATTTTATTCGCTAATTAATTTAAGACCATTTCAAGTCTAGAATTCGCTATCTTTCCTGATATCTTGCTCTATCCTGCGTTAATATAACATCACTCATTAACTCTCTGCCTTGAGTGGCCCTTGGGCTTTGTATTGGGTGAACATTAGTATAAAAATAAAGTCACTCACAAAAAAAGGAATGATTCTTACAATCTAAAATATATTTAGGCTTATAAAGGGTGTTTCATTAAGACGGATTATATTTAAGTGTGTTTCATTAAGACGGATCAGAATTAGCAGTAAATAAATCACTGTTATTGGTGAAAATTTATTTATTTCTCTATTGGATCATGTTATTTAAGTCACGGCAATTATGTGTGAAAAATAATATCGTCCAAATGTCCGCCAAATTTGAAAGAAAAAGAAAAAAATCATTAGACGCTTAAATTTAATTCACAAATCGGTCCAAGTTAGAACACCCTTTATAATCCATAAAGTGTTGATAAACCGTAAAAAGAACAACAAATCAATCAGTTATAAATAGCAATGTCGCTTCATATGTTTCTCTTGCTATGATTGTCTTTTGTTTAAAAAATATTGTTATTTTACAGATTGTACATCCTTTTGCATACGCTCATAACATCGTACATGTTGGGGTGTATGCCTGTTGAAAGTGTGCACAAACCAAAACAGCTGGAAGCGTCTGTCTTAAGCGGACACCATTCGAAAATTAAGAAATATAAGAAAGCTGTGAGGCTGAAGAGATCATTAAGCTGCTTAACAAATATGATTGGTCATTGGTTGAGGAGAGTTAGAGGTCATCGGCGTCGGAGCACTTAACATCAACAAGAGGTCTTCTTTTCTTCGTTGCTTGACCAAGCGCAAAATTTATAGCCATCTTCAGTGTCGTTCGATTGATCAGCCATTGAGTGGATTGGAATGCAATAGAGAGATCGATCAAGGCCTGAAAGAGAATGAAATGCCTAATCCAAATAGATCAGAATATGGTCTGTGCCTTTGATGTCTATTAAGCAGGTAAATATCATCTCTGATAGAAAGACACTTCACGGTATATCTTTGAGTTTATCGCTTCACAGCGTAAGAACATCGTTGTAGCGTAAGGGTACTGCGGTTATTAGATCAGAACACCCACTTTCCACCCACCTCTCTTTCTATTCACCACTCTCTTTCTCTCTTAACTGCACACACACACGCGCGTACATTCTCTCTCTCTCTCTTTTTCTCACAGATATGATAAAATGTGATGACGCTTCATCAAACATACAAGGGAGACAACCGTTGTTGACATTAACATCGCAAGTGTATATAGATGTAGGTGGCCCTTTTTAGTGGGTTAAGATAGCTGCGTATTCCCCATCGGTACAAGTGGTCGGTGTTCAACCCCAGGTAAAACCAGAGTCTTGAATGCTAATTTTCAAGGCATGTGGGTTATTGGGATCAACGCTACACAATCTTCTTATCCTGTCCCACCCAAACAATTTAACCCTGTGTTTTATTATACGAAGTTAATTATGAATATCAATGTGTATATATTGCTATACCTAGATTTGTATAAATACGACCACTTTCAATAAAGAAACAATGATCATTCAAACAAAGGAAATTAAAAAAAATGCAACAGAGGACGTAAAGTGCGACACTGAAATCTGAAGGCGCATTAGAATAGGGAAAGATGTATTCGAAAAGCTAAGCAAAGTATTAAGAAACAGAAGAACAAAGAAAAAGGTACTGAATTGTTATGTAATATCATTCCTCCTATATGGAATGAATGCTGTTCAATCTCCTCACATATGCACAAGAGACTGGAACCAACATAAATATGGTTTTACAAGAGGATACTGAGAATACTATGGACTGAACATGTGAGGAATGACAAAGTTTTAGAGAAAATGGAAAGAAAAAGGACACTTATACTTAACATCAAGAACAGATAGTTTAAATTTCTAGGGCACATAATGAGGAAGGAAGGCTTGGAAAACTTGACACTCAAAGTACAGATTGAAGGCAAATGGGACAGAAAAAAACAATGTATCACCTACCTAGCGTGCTTGATGGTGGAACAAGGTTTAGGGGAGATAAGAAAAAAAATTAGTAAGAGCTACTATAGACAGGGAATTGTGGAGGGTCATGATCACTACTGTCCAAAACGGACAATATTGACATATCTATTTAATAAATCCAACCCATATCTTAAATTACATTGCTAGTTGTATAAATAAAATATGTTTTCGTCTTGATTAATGACTTAAATGACGTCATATCAACGAAATTTCGTTTTAATTACACAGGGACAATCATTGTTTTCAATGACTATTTCACCATGTCCAAATTGTCTTGAATTGCTATCCTATTTACTGCCAGAGTAAGAAGACCTAGGGAAAGGCAATCTTTCGTAAAATATCTCGTCAACCGCTCCCTAATCGCTAAATATTTGAAAAAAGGATTTATTTTAAAACACGTGCCCACACACTCGTTGTAAATCTTCAAATTTTTATTTTGCACCGAATTAATCTCCTTTTAGATGCTATATACCTTCATGTCGTGGTTGATCATGGGTCTCCACAACTTCTTGTCATTTGTTGTCCCAAGTAAGCTTTAATCCTTTACCACTCCTTTTCTCTTTTTTCTGCTAACCATTCGCGCAAATTCGTTTATTAATTTAGCAATATTATTGGTCCTGATCTGGCAGCTCAACTTCAGTCATTTTGTCATCGACGAAAGTTGGCCTCCTTGTGTCCTGGCTATAAATACTTTTATGGTAATTGTTCGTATGAGACCTGGACTTTATGAATTAAACGCGGTACTAGATTACTTATGAGATCTCATCAATTTAGAGTTGAGCTGGCTTAGACGCAAACCGTAAATTTTATGCTAACAGTTTCTTTTCTCGGACTTCTCGCTTGTAGAACTCCTTTCCAGCTCCATGCTTTCCAGCTCCATGCTTTCCAGCTCCATGCTTTCCAGCTCCATGCTTTCCAGCCGGCTTTAATCTACAAAAATGTAAACGGACTGTTAATAGATATCTACTGTCCTCCTGATTAATATTTCCTCTTCCCACTCATTATTAATGTTTCTGTTCCTAATTCTGCCACGCACTTGGTGTGATAGTCGCTTTAATGCCTTGCATGGGGTGATACCGATTTAAAAAAATAGGTTTACTTACTATTACCCCATGATTCTTTTACGGTCACTGAGTTTAACATGTCTATAAGTGTTAAATTCTCTAGGCCTGCTTCCTCATTATGTAGATAAATAGATTACGAGGAAATGGGAAAATCTGGACGGTTACATTCTGGGAGATAAACATCCATTTTTAGACTGTATGTTTTTCCTTTTATTACTCAAAGTTCACTCATATTGTATGTGATATCAAAAATTGTCTTTTACTTTTTCTTTTCTGAGGTCTCCAACGTCAATTGTTATTAAAATTTACTACGGTGGAGTAACGGATAGCGGCTCGGATTGAGGAATCGGAGAGCCGAGTTCGAATTCCAGTGGAATCCTTACGTGCTAATACCCTTGGGAAAGTTAGAAATCCTGTTCTTCTTCACCCAGCTATGGATAAATAGCAGGACAGACCAGTTTCTATAGCCTTTGATGGCAACTGGTCTACCACAGAAAGAAATGGCAACATAATGCACAAAAAATCTGCCTCGTTCATGTATCGAAAGATACATGATCGCCTAAGCGTGTATGACACATAACTAACATGACGTTACAAGGTTTACACAGCTGGAGCCAAATGATGCTGAAAACAAAAACGTTTTACAGCAGAAACACATCAAATTATGCTTCACCTACAACCAGTTATTAAGCTGGTGCAAAAATAATATCGTTTTTTGACGTTAAAAAATACGTCAAAAAACGATATTATTTTTGCACCAACCTAATATTAAAAAAAAAAAAAAAAAAAAAAAAAACGACAAGAGAAGTCAACTTGCTTTTTTTTTTTCGCATTATTACTAATGTAATCCAGGCTTAGCTTTGAACAAAGAAAGTTCATCTTGAAATGTTACTGGAAGTACGAAAATACAGTTGAAGTTCAAAGAGAGTTTCATTCAGATCCATCCCCGCGGCTTACAATCTCACGAATTAGAGATATGTTTGAAGTTGATAGTACTATACCCGATATTCACAAGAACCGTTCCGGAAGAACATGGATAACAACCACGCCCTCTGATGCAAGTAAGGGTGATGGAAGGTTTTCACAGAAGTCCAAGAAACCTTTCGAAATGTTAATTGCTGCTTGTGATTCCAATGCGTCGTGTTGTCAACAATGTCTGGATCATAATGGACATCAATTTGAAAACATGCGATGACAAAATCTTGAGAGCACGCATTTATAATAAGTAATGTCTTCATATACAATATTTAAATTAGATATAATTGGTTCTAGTTACTTGAGTTATTTCCCGTGAAATGTGTATACATTTTTAAGACACCCTGTTTATATGCATATATATATATGTGTATGCAATTGTGTTTGGAAAGAAAGAAAGAAAGAAAGAAAGAAAGAAAGAAAGAAAGAAAGAAAGAAAGAAAGAATTGATTAGTTTATCTGTTTAATAGCATATCAACTCCTAATGGGTCATTTAATGCTGAAATTTAATTCTCGCGCTAGCTTTGAAATAATAAAAAATAATATGTAATTTATTCTGCTTTCACAGTCGAATATATGGTAGATGATACTCAGGTTTTACGCATATACATGTTTGTGGGGACATAATTACTAGAGACGTTGATATGTGTGTTTTCTGTTGTAGTTTTATTGAAGTTATATTTTGGATATTTTGTAGGATATTATATGCATTAATGTCATGAAAGACTTCTTTCTTGTTGATTGTTTGGTAGTATTTTGAATGGATTTGGGTGAAGTTGCTATAACTTGTTAGCATGTGCGTATTTTTAGTCATTTTACTATAAGTATGTATTGTTGGTAAGTTTTATGCAAAACTCTATTACTTGTATTTTTATACTTTCATAGTGCATTGTTTTTGTTTGAGTAATTCACAATCTGCCTAACAGGGACCCTAACAGGTGCTACCACCCCGAGTCAGAGTAGACCTGGGAATAACGGTAATTAAGAGGTAGTTCCACGCACCTCAATACCTCCAATCTGCCGATCAAAGGTCTTGCTATCAGATGGAGTTTATTGTCATACCCAGGGCGAAAGAAAGAAAGAAGGAAAGAAAGAAAGAAATTGTAGTCCATTTATTCAAATCGATTGTAATAAGTATCATCGAATTATCTTTTGATTTATGATCGAATATTTCTAAAATCAAGTCATTTTTTCTGTTTCTGTTCTTACAAACATTCGCACCGATGTACTGTAAATTCTGGAAAATAATACGCACCCATAAATAATACGCACCCCAACAAATGATTCAAAAATTAAGAAATATATCTATCCCTATGTATAATACACATCTATAAATTTTGTCAAAAAAAAAAAAAGAAGTAATTACGAAGATATTTTTTCGATTTTGACATTATGAATAAAATCGAAACTAAGTGACTAAAATAATGTTTTACTGCTGGTTGCAACAGAAAAAAAAAAACAGAGTTGGAACTTATTGCAAAATAGATTCGGGAACATTAGGATTCCGTCAGTGAGGATATTATAAAGTGTTGTTTCACGATAGCCAAGAAGTGTTGTTTCACGATAGCCATGGATGGCTCTGAAGATGACATCCTTTGGCAAGAGAATGAAGAAGCCAGAGGGAATTTTTAACAGGACGAAAATAATATTGTGAATGTTTAATGACAATTTAGAAATTGATTCTATAATAGAAAGTGGTGATGATGATTATGATGAAAACTAAAATTTCAATAAATTGTTAACTTGATATCCTCTTTTCTTCGAAATTGGACATTTTATAGACTTCTTATGCAGTTACTGATAAACAAATTTATTGATAAAAAATGTTACAATTATTATTGTTGGGTTGGATGTAAACTGCGATATCTTTCTTATTTTAGAACAATAATTACGTATTATAAATCAATAGCGAAAAAATACTTTTGTTTAAACCTATTTATAATACGCACCCCTACTATCACCTGTAATTTACAGTAAAAAGAAAATACGTATTATTTTCGAGAAATTACGGTAATTAATTTAAAAACCAGATTATTATAATTCTTCAGTCTTGAGAATTTTTGACGGTGTTATTCACCTGATTGTTTCGTTTACAACGCTTTCAATGAAAGCCACATTTTTTTTCTGTTGTCTCAACGAGCTAAAAACGTCATGTCGGTGTATTTGCTCATTTCTAAAGCCAAAACAAGGAAATTCTTGTGATCTAACTAGATGAGAAATATTTCTTTTTAAATTCAAACGTAGAAAATTTTAACTACATAACTTTTGTCAAACAGTGCAAAAAAACTTCGCTTCTGAAATATCGCTTACAAATATTTGAACGACAACAGAAGGCAAACATTTTCTCTTCTTTAAAACAAAATTATTTAAACTATTAATACATACTAAACTTTAGTCTTGTCTAACGACGAATCGTGGTAATAGATTTGAAGACTGCGTCGAGTCAATATTTTTAACGAATAATTTGTGCCTTCTACCCTCATAAACTGTGCCTCTTAAGCTGTAACACTCTTACTCGAGTGGCTCTTTTACAGCGGGAAAATCATTGTATGAAATACGTTCAATAGGATTTATGCCTTAAATACCTGGCTTTTTTGCTCACTCGAACATTAGTCAGTATCTTTCATATATATATACATACATACAAATATATATATATATATATATATATATATATATATATATATATATATATATATATATATATATATATATATATATATATATATATATATATATATATATATGTATGTATGTATGTATGTATATATCAACAAAAGCGTTATATGATTAAAAATTATTGATCTAGCTTAGTGAGTAAAATAGTTGTATCTTTTGTAGCGTAATCAGTGTTCGCATCCAGCAAGAATTTCGAACGCTGATTTTCAAAGCAGACAATTCCTCCTCACTTGGAATATTGATACAACACAATCTTCTGATTCCATTTAATAGGATTTGGTATTGCAGGAATAAGGAAAATATTACAAGAAGATTTTAAGTAGGCTTTGTGCTTGTGGAAAATGTGTATTTAATACATTGTTTCAACAATGCATTAAATGCTTTAGTTGTTCTCAGTAACAAGTCCGATCACAGTTTTGACATAAAAATGCTACTCTGATCAAAAGAGAAAACAATTCACTAAAACGAAAATGTTTAGAGAGTGACTTGATCGTAAAGTGAACTAAACTAAATGTATGACCTGGGTCTTACAACATTTCACCATTCCTGGCAGATTGTCTATTAACACAGTGTGGGAGAATCTAATTACAAAAGTGATGGAAACAAAAAGAAAAAAGAAGAATCTAAATGAAATCGGCTTGATGATATATAAAAAAATAAATAAATAAATAAATAAATTTAAAATTCCCAGCATGCCTCATTCGTGTACATCGCACCAAAATAACAAATTTAATCCCATGAAGTCCTAAAGGACGAAATGCATCACATGAAAACCTTTTACCACTTTGTCATACAATCCACACACCCCGCAATATTTTTATTGATTTTATAAAAAATTATATATCGTTAAACTCATATATATATATACTTGACTCTCCCGTCGAATTCGACGTATGAGGGTCAAGCAGATCAGTTCTAGGAAACCGACTGCCCGACAACAGCACATGAGATTTGATTATAGTGTTGAAGGTTTTGTGCAGGACCATCCACACTTTTTGAAGGGCTGAATACAGAGACCTGGTGCACTACGTGTCACAGGGTCCCCAAACAACCCTCCGCAGGTTTTGAATTCAGAGTTGTCCTTCTCCTAGACCACTTGCCATCCAAGGCTATAGAACCCAGTCTGTCCTGCTATTTACCCATAGCTGGAGGGAGAAGAAGAGGAGGATTCACACCTTTCCCAAGGGTATTAGCACATAAGTGAATGTAATGGATTCGACTGGAATTCGAACTCGGATATATATATATATATATATATATATATATATATATATATATATATATATATATATATATATATATATATATATATATATATATATATATATATACATATGGGAGTGCGCACACGTGCAGATATATAATAAATAGACAATTATTGTACTTTGTTTTGAATCTCATAGTAATATGAATTTAACAGAACAATCAATTCAGCACGACTTGTACTCTAGGCGCAAGTAAATTGTACAATTTTAAAAGGAATTTTTGATGAATCGAATTTTCGGATTCTGTTTTTAAAATGTTATCCGCCTGATTATATAATTCACTAATGAATTATAACCACTGTGTCTTATTTAGGTCAATCTAGACCATCAAAAGTTGCAAATCAACAGAGAAAATGCACTGAAATCAAACCAAGCCGGTATACTAACTGCATTATATTGGTTTAATTCTGTGAAGAAGCCACATCTTCAACCAATCAGTACCCAGTAAAAAAAAAAAAAAAACCATCATCGGTGAAGTAGAATGATTAACTGCCTTTTAATGATTTGCTACACAGTCATTTTTCGACTAACTCCTCTCGATTCATATACGAATACATCTATGGATATTGCTGGAGCAACAATTTTGTTTGAACTTTTTTCAGTCTGATGTCAAAATATGGCGGGTTTTAGTTTATGTGTTAGGTGTAGTTTGAAGCAATTTTGAGTGCATATCACTTTAAAAACATGTATATCTTTCTGAAAAAGAATTAGCAATATTTCTTTACGGTTATTGAGATAAAACATTAGCCTTTTATGAGGAATGGAGTAGCATGTCATACAAGAAGAGGGACTTGAAAATTATAGATCCAAAATATATTACGGGAATCTTGATATTGAGTTAGACTCCAGGCATAAATACTGTTGAACGTATTTCATACAATGATTTTCCCGCTGTAAAAGTGCCACTCGAGCAAGAGTGTTACAGCTTAAGAGGCACAGTTTATAGGGATATGTAGGTTAAGATAACGGTTAACACTAGACTTGAACAGGTTTGTAATGATCGGAAAGCATCCACTTGGGAGTTGATTCCACAAAGTAGAGATTTATGGGAAGACTTTACTCGATTGGAACTTACATCTCGCCACTGGGAATATGAAGGGAATAAGGGTGGTTCGCTACAATGTGTGTGGCGTTAACCGTGAAGGATGAAACTGGTGGAAATAAGGAACGTAGTTCGCCTGGACATTTTCCATGGAGATATCGATAGAGCAGCGAGAGACTTGAGAAAATCAACAATTTCTGTGAGAAAAGGATTGAAGTGGGGAAATAATTCGTCATCTTCAAGGACATGGGGGTGCTTTTGAACGCTACCGTGACTAGAAAATTATGTCTATACAGCTCCCACCAATATATGGAATCTGTACTCCATTTTTGGCCTGATCTGGCTCTTGTAAAGGTAGAAGATAGTAGGAAGTCAGATACTTATTATGTAGATTTTCCAGCATCTTTAGTGATGGATCATATATATGAGTTCCAATTGTGTTCTGGGTTGAGTTTAAGCCTTAAGTGGCGCTCAAGACACGGGACTCCTCTGAGAGAACTCCCATTAATCTTGATCGGTGAAAGTTCTGGGTCCCCTTGATAATGCAACGTCACTAGTTTGGTTTTCGAGGGAATGAATGTGAACAATCCTTTTTTAACCACTAAGCTGAACTCGGTCAGAGAAGACATCAGCTGCACATCTCTGGTCGTCTCGAGTTTTGGAGGTGCACCCATATACCTCAACCATTTGTGATAATAAAATAAGAAACATATCCAAATAAAATTCTTGCAATTGCTTCGTTTTTTCTCAATCAGAGGTAGTTTGATATTCTATTAGAACAAAATAACAGAACGGATGCATAAAGTGAAAAAGAAAAAAACAAACAAAAAAAAAAAAACGTATTCTAAAAATGGATTTTTATCTACGGGAAGTTAATCGTCCAGAGTTTCCCATTTCCTCATAGTCACTTTACTTATTTATGTACATAATGAGGGAAGAGGGCCTAGAAAATTTAACACTTACAGATGTGTTAAACTTACTGGAAGCAAGAGAAATCAGGGTTAATGCCAAGAAACTCTAATTAACGTATCTGTGCGAATGGATAGCAGAAAATGGAAAAAAAAGTATTGGCAAAGGCTTAAAATTTACTTAGGACAACAAAAGACAGGAAGTTGTGAAGAGCCATGATCAACTGCGCCATG
>OZ010576.1:75750659-75758159 GCA_963932145.1 Acanthosepion lycidas
ACCGTAACTCCTTGCGTCTTAGAGGCTTTATTGCATTGCTTAGGGTGAAAAAATTTTAAAGTACTATTCACAATGAGTAATTTTTTATATGAAGTGTGCCTGGAATAAAAGGTTATTCCTAAGAAAGCATTGACAATTCCCAGATAACAAAAAAAATGAAACCTGTGGAGAGCTATGTTCACATACGTTCTGATAGGTAGTTTGGCAATTGCAAAACAATTTCTAAGATACTATATTTGTCTCTAAGTCTCTCGTTTGTTGATCTGCTCAGCTAAGCGAATCAAATCTTTCTTTTCTTTCTATCTATCTATCTATCTATCTATCTATCTCTCACTCTCTCTCTCTCTCTCTCTCTCTATATATATATATATATATATATATATATATATATATATATATATATATAGAGAGAGAGAGAGAGAGAAAGAGAGAGTGAGAGAGAGAGATTTGATTTTAGAGGTTATCAACACTTTATGCGTTAATTGAAGCCGAAATATTTTGGTTTGTGCGTAGATGCTTACAGTACACGGTGTTCCCAAATGGTTCATCATCTAAGAATTGACCTTAGAATATTGGATAGATAGATAGATAGATAGATAGATAGATAGATAGATAGATAGATAGATAGATAGATAGATCAATCAATCAATCAATCACATGTAAGTATGACGTTTAGGCACCTCGACGTGGTGTAATGTTTAGCAAGATTTTCTTTGCTAGAACAATTACGAGTGTGTTCGATCTTCACTGGGTGCTCCATACTTTCAGCCTTGTTCCACATCTAAGCTACGCTTAGCAATTCACCATATAAGTGTGTCGTAAAGGTATACAAAACTCATGCAGCTGTGTTTTGTTTGTCGTACTTTTCTGACTAGAACATTCGCCATTATAGAA
This sequence comes from Acanthosepion lycidas, assembly GCA_963932145.1. Lineage (NCBI taxonomy): Eukaryota > Metazoa > Mollusca > Cephalopoda > Sepiida > Sepiidae > Acanthosepion > Acanthosepion lycidas. Next base: position 75,751,554 of record OZ010576.1, read on the forward strand.
CCAGTCCTCTAGGTAGCATCAAATTCGATGTTTTTTTTTCCAAAATGAAAGCAAAAAGTCTAATATGTACCTAAAAACATAGAATTATACAATTCAAACGGAATTTCTAGTACTTATTTCATAATGAATGGATTGTACAGCTTATTTTATTAGAAAGATTTTTGAAAATATTATTTGAGAGGTTCTCTATCACCCCCGCTTACGATATTTCGTGTGTACTTTTTAATTTTGGTGGTGGTGGTTGGGTGGGGGGTCGTCAATTTTGTTTACAGTTATATAAAGAAAATCCCTGAAGATGTTATTTCAGTAAAAAAAAGAAAATTATGCAACATCAAGTGTGAATATAGACAAAATTTGTCCTGAATCTTTTCAAAAATAATTCAATAAAACTCAAAAATATATATTTTTTTAAATTGGTGCTTGCATAATTTAATAAAACATTATTTTCTTTCAGAACGGAGAGAAAAAAAATCTACACTTAATATTTATTTTATAAGAAATTTCCTTGTAATTTTTCAGTGCGATTTTAAAATTCATCCTGTTGCCGTTCGGTACAATAGTTTCTTTTATTAAATAAAGATATGTTTGAAGAATCGAAAAATGTAGTCTAAAATCGTTTCCCAGTATGAAACTTTTTAAAAGAATTTATTTTTCCTTTTAGTAACTGTTAAATTTTTTTTTTATGGGTGTAAGATTTGTGTATGTCTTAGTGATATAAAAGTCTCTCTGTGAACAAAGCATGTTTTTTATTCTTTTTTCCTTTCAACCATTCCGTTCCGTCAGGGAAGTACGGGGTTATTATATCAGATATAATAATGCCCGTAATGGGGGAAATGAAAATGGGAAAATAAATCTTTCTCCCCTAAATCTCTCCCGTTATACTATATTCCGCGTGTTTTTTTTTGTTTTTTGTTTTTTTTTTTGTCCATTGTAATTTTGATCTTAAAGGCGTTAATGAAGTTCCCACTCTTATTGACACGGCCACTACATGTTTTCCTCCGAATTCTGTTGCCCTTTGTCTTTCTGATATTGGAAACAATATGCAAAGGAAAACCAATTATGTTTGGTGATTGTTACTAGGATTGATGTGTGTACAAAGCAAACCTAACATGCTTTGCCGTTTCTTCTTCTGTAAAGCTATGTCCTACGATATTCCTGAAACATAGGTTTCATATCGTTCAGTGCCATAGTCGGTGGAGAATATGAGCTTTTACTGCAAGTTCTGCTTCCCCAGCTACTGTATATATATAATGGTGTACTGAAAAGTTCCTACTTCTCGAAAACACATACCAAATGACCCAAAATCAGAATTTTGACAAGAATCCTTTTTGGTCGGGTCAAGAACATTTCAGCATCCCTTGAACAACTAAATATCGAAAGCAGGGTGAAAATGAACCCCTCAAATGATATTTTCACAAATCTTTCTTATAATAAACCTATTCGCTGTTCAAGCCATTCATTAAGGAATAAGTACTAAAACTTCCGTCGTCCTGGGTATGATGTTAAACTGCATCCAATAGCAAGGCCTCTGATCAGGAGGTTTTGAGGAGCATGGAACAACTTCTTAATTGCTGGTGTTCCCAGGTCCACCTTGACCCGGGGTGGTAGCACCTGTTAGGGTCCCAGCTATGGGCAAATAGTGAACACCTAGTTTTTCCAGATCTTACCCAACGTCCTGGGTATGACGATAAACTACATCCGCGTCCTGGGTATTGCGATAAACTACATCCGCGTCCTGGGTATGGCGATAAACTACATCCGCGTCCTGGGTATGGCGATAAACTACATCCAACAGCAAGGCCTCAGATAATGTTTTCGGAAAAATAATGTTGCCAGCTATACGTTTTTGAAACAATAATGTTGCCAGCTATACTTTTTTGAAACAATAATGTTGCCAGCTATGCGTTTTTAAAACAATAATGTTGCCAGCTATACGTTTTTGAAACCATAATGTTGCCAGCTATACGTTTTTGACTTTTAAAGTCACTCAAAATCATTTTCGGCATAAAGTGACCACTAAGTTTGAGATGCCGTTAAACAAAACAATTAATCAATCAATCAAGAATATGAAGAAATTATTTGCAAAAACTGAACCAAAAATTATATTGGATTTTCTAAAAAGAATTGGTCTCTTATCAAAGATGTAGACTGATGTGTAAACAACATATCCTACCTTTTACCATTTTGCAAATAAAATGTCCTTATCAAATGGAAATTCTTGACTTAAACAAAAATACCTAGGATTATTTTGCAGTGTAAAAGCAAATAAGTTCTAGCTTGCTAAAAATGTTCCATACAAAATAGGCATTTAAAATTGATATGTTTGGCGTATATATATAAACTGGATTTGGCATCAAATAACCCACAGTGGTTGATATGCCATAAAACCCGAACAAACAAACAAACGAAAATTCCGTTTGAATCGTATAATTCCATGATTTTAGGTACATATTGGATTTTTTGCTTTCATTTCGGAAAAAAAATCATCCAATTTGATTTTACCTACAAGACTGGTTTTATAACCATTTAATAATATCCACAAATAAAATTTGTTTTGATAATTTATTAGTATAAGTTCATTATATCTAATTATCTGATTTTCATTAATCTTATTTTTCTGTTTTTTTTTTTTTTGTTTTTTTTTACTAGTTCGGTAATTGTTGCTTCGCTAAAGACAAGATGATCAATTTTCAAATACTTTGTCCATCTACTAGGGCGACTTCCCTATTGCAGAAGCCTGTTCAGGCACATTTGTGTTTGTTCAACACCCACAGAGATCACCTGTGGTTTATACTGCAACTATGCTGAGCGGAACTTACAGTTTCTGGGAGAGGGAGCGTTATCTTGCGTGATCAACAGACTGGACAAGGCGAGCGCGCTCAATGATGTCTTGTGACTTCGTTTGAGCACAACCATTGATCAAAGGGTTCCCTCTACCCAATTTAATTCACATGGTCAACTTTCAACTTGTGGTATGGTCACAAGGTCAACTTGTGGTATGGTTTTCAGATACTTTCCAGAAGTGCCACACGCTGAGATCGCCTCCTCCAGACTGAGAACATTAAGAATTCACCTTCCTTACAAATCGACCATAGCGAGATTCGAACCCAGGTCTCATGGTCAGAAAACGCATGTTCTGATCGGCCGCGTGCCCATATTAGTAAATATATTTAGTTTAAATCCAGAAAGGGACATAAAAATAACTTTAAAAGGACCTCACATTTCGGGCTATACTCTTTTCCTTTTACCCAGGGGTTGTTGCCAGACAGAGTAATTAGACCTCGCGGCACAGATGTTCATCTCAATTTCCTTCAAATTTTGTGTGAATGTACGTTTCTGTGTACGCGTGTATATATGTTAATTCAATGTAAACCTTAAAATATATTAAAATTTAAAAAAATTATTTAAAATTTAAAAAAACATATTCTAAAAATATTAAAATTTAAATTAAAAATAAAAACTTTAAAAGTAATTTTATTTATTACCGAATAATTTCCGGAAATTGAATAAAATTTTATAATTATCTGATTTCTTTATGGTTTAAATCTTTTTTTTTTTTTTTCTTCTCTTCATCTTTATGCTTTTATATCTCAATCCACGGTAGAGGTTGTCTAGATGAAGTAGGAGGTGAATCCAGTGTTTTATTTCAAACTCAGTGTGTGTGTGTGTGTGTGTTTATGTGTATTCAACAGCAGAAGTACAAGTAAGTCACTCACAGACAACGTTTACATATATACATTACGTACGTGCACATCGCATGCAGATATTTGGTTGGTGCAAAAATAATGTCGTTTTCTCACATATGTTACTATGTGAGAAAATGACATTATTTTTGCACCAACCTAATAGTATGCGATGGACAAAGAATCAGCTTTTCTTTTAAAATATGAATTTATTTTAACTTTTTGAAAAATGAAGAGTCCGCTGTTGTATTTACTTTCATTTTTTAACAGACACAAAGCCTTTTATTATGTAAATTAATCTATTTTGTCGAATCTATCAGCTACTCAATGAGAATCTTAAATGATAAACTATGTTTATTTTGGAATACCTTACACTTGTCACTATGACGTCAAAATATTATCTTTTCACAGTTGCGAGCCTTCTCTATGTTTGGCGTGATAAACTGCGAGATGCACTGAACAATTACCCGTTTTTTTCTTTTCGGTCCGTGACGTCATAATTCGAATAAAATCGCGTAGCGGATTGGGCGTCGCGCAATGAAGCAATGTCTAGCAAACAAAGAATTTGAACCACTGTGAGTTCATACCTTATCTTTGTGTCTTGTTAAGTTTTATCAGTAACGGGAAATGTCTTATCCTCATCTAATTTGACTATTTTTTTACATTGATGTTCACTCTGTACAGGGCCAAGGAGCCACACGAGGTAAAGGCTTACACAGTAAGAGGCAGAGTTTATACCGATATGTGGGGTAGATAATAGTTAAACATAAGCTAAGATTGTTGTGATCAGGGAAGCATCAACTTCCACCAAGGCAGCGGTTCATAGGAGGAAGCTGCTCGAGTGGGACTTACATCTCACCAATGAAATACGAAGTGAATGAGTGCGGTTCTTTACAACGGGCGTAGCATGGCGGGTCTTAGCCGTGAAAGTTGCAACTGGTAGAACTAAAAATGTAGTTCGTCTGAATACTTTCCATAGAAATAGCAATAGAGCAATAGAGTCTTGTGACGTTTCATCTGTAAGAAAGGAATTGTAGGGCGGAAAATAAGCCATCACCCACAAGGGTGGGGAGACGCTTTTAGGCTCTATCGAGACCGCAAAATGAAGACTGAGCAGCCCCTGTTCATATATGGCAGCAGTATTCCATCTTCGACCTGGTCTGCTCTTGTAAAAGTAGAGGATAGGAGGAGAAGGACGAGGACGACAACGAGGAGGAGGAGTCAAGGCAGAAAGAGGCGGCTGAAATTTTGGGGAGACGTAATGAGGAAGGAGGTTTTGGAGAATCTGATACTCACAGGGCAGATTAAGGGGAAAGATGGAGAAAGGAAAGCAAGGCGTGACATATCTCGCAGGCTTAAGCAAGTGGATAGCAGAATAAGGTCTGGGAGAAGTAGCAAAAGTACAAAACATATTGAGAACTACAAGGGACAGGAGGAGGTGGAGAGCCATGATCGCCTACGTCCTGAAGGGCCACGACAGAAGAAGACGGGGAACCTGTCATTTTTCCCAGCATCTTTAGCGATGGATCGTATGTACGAGTTCCACTTGCGATTTCGGTTGAATTTAAGTCACAATAGGCACTCAAGTCACAGTGCCTACCTCAGGGGACCATCCCTTAATCTTGATTGGTGATAGTTCCTGTACCGATCGGCGATACCTAAAATATAAATTTTAAAACGAATTAAATGTTGTTCTTTTTTAATGCCTTCAGGCAAAATTATGACGATTATTTGAAAACAAACTGATCACATAGGACTTCCGATTAACTGCTATGTATATTCATGAGTAGCAGCATTTTTAAACAGTTTTCTTCGATTTAATTTTATTTAATCTAAAACAAAATGCAAAAATACATGCTTCTGAGATAAAGCATTCATCTATTTAATTATTTGCCCAATGGTTTTACCATCGAGTCAACAAATTAATAATGGCGTATTAAATTTTGTAACTTTACCGGTTTTTTTTTTAAATTTTAACTGTTCCCCAAAATTAATTAAATATTAAAAACGTAAAAATTTCCCAGCATCTAATATGATTAAATGATGAATTAAATTAAATATAAATATTCGCTAATTGCCCGATAAGTAATATTCTGTTGGTGTATTTGACCATTTTAACTAAAACAGTTACTAAACATCAATTTTAACTCCTTCAGATAGATTTTTCTTTCTGTGATATTAACAGTATTTGGAGAATTTTTTTAATCGATTTCATCCCATACAAAGTAGTAAAGCCACAACGACGCAAGTATTGGGTATGAAAGAGATGGAAAACAGAAACTACTATGAGCGAGAACAAAAGAAGTAATCAGGGGGACATTAGATAGCGATTGATATTACATTTAGATTTGTTAAGAATAAAGTTGGCTGGATAACATGGAGCCGGAAGGGAGTTCCACAAGCGACAAGTCTGAGAAAAGAAACTATTAACATAGAATTTACGGTTATATCTCGCCAACTCAACTGCAAATTGATGAAATCTCGTCGCCAGTCTAGTAATGCACTTCATTTCGAAAAGTATAGATATCATAGTGAAGAGCTCATTTGAGAAATTACCATGAAAGTATTTATAGAAAAGACACAGGGAGGCAACCTTACGGCGGTGGGAAAGTGACTGAAGCCGAGTCGCCAGATTAGGGCTGATAATATTGCTGATTCTTTTTTGGGTTTATCAAGGAACTCAAGGAAAATAACAGAAGCACCTGACCATATGCAGCAGAAATATTCTAAGCATGGACGAATGATAGTCTTGTAAATAACAATGATAGATTCTGGAGAGATTTATGAGATAAAATATAAACTCCAAACTGTTTTTCTATATTGTTATATCTATACCATATATTTGTCCAAAGTGAGTTCAACAGAAAATGCTGGAAATGATACAAAATTGCTTATTTCTTGTTGGATGAAGAACATTTTTTCA
>OZ010576.1:75763159-75788159 GCA_963932145.1 Acanthosepion lycidas
TCTGAATGGAATCAATATAACCAGACAGACAGATAAACAAAGATAAAAAAGAAAAGAAAGAAAAAAATTACAAGATGAAACAACAATGAATTGTCCAAGAAAAGTTTTCTTGGGTGCTTACATTGAGAAGAGAGAACAAGTTAATATAACGATTAAGGGAAGGTAAAATTTAACAGTCACAGCAATGTGTCAAAGTTCACAAAAAGAGGCAGTGTCTGGAGAGACGGCATCATCTTCGTCGTATAATACAATCATCATCACATAATAATAATAATAATAATAATAATAATAATAATAATAATAATAATAATAATAAAATATAAGAAAAATATATAATATGACATAAATATATATATATATATATATATATATATATATATATATATGTAAAAAAAGAATATAAAGTAAATAATAAAAACTCCAGAAAACCATAATAAAATCTAATAATAAATAAAAATCAAAAATAGATAACAATAATAAATAAGTAAAAAAATAATTACAAATAATAATAATAATATTAGATTATATATAAAGAAATGATAATAAATAATATATATTACGTAAGTATCAGCGTGATAAACACATAAATAATCAAATACAACACCAGACCCATATATATATATATATATATATATATATATATATATATATATATATATATATATATAGTCACATATATATATATATATACAGTCACAACAATATATATATATATGTGTGTGTGTGTGTGTGTGACAAACACACACGAATACACATACATATACATACATACATACATACATACGAATACATGTACACATATATATTTGTACGCATATACAATAGGATAATTTGAATTTGTTTTTATGTCGGCACTTGAAAATAACTTCATTCCTTTGGTTCAACTGTTGGCCAGCATTTTTTTTTTAATTATTATGGTTTTTCCTGCATGCATAGATTGCATCTATCCCGGAAGTTGTTGGGTGTTTGAGATGATACTCCATTTAATCTGTGGGGTGAAGACTTTAACTTAAGTCTCCAAAAATGTAGTTTGGTGCATGAAAGAAACACTTGAGAAGGAATGACAGTGATTATAGAATCTCTGCTTCCAACTTCCAGCAGAGATAACGATATAAACTTTTTTATCATGAATATTTTCTTTTGGGAATATGGTAGCTTGGTATACAACATTGTCATAGAATGCTTTTAATATTTTATTGCTATGAGAGTCAATAATATTATACATGTTGTTTGTAGAGGAAAAAGTAATTTTTAAAGTTTTTCTAATTATTTTTTTTTTTTTTTGTGGATAGATGATTGTTGTGATTAAAATGTTTATCTATTAAATTCAGAAAATGTCTGCCAATATTTACATTAGACAGTTTACAGAAAGGTGCGTTAAAACATATTTTTATTTTTCAATTTTTGGCTCCATTAGTTTTATTGTCTTTCAAAGATTCCTCGTAAATTAATTTTTGTTTGAAATCACTGTTATTGGGGGGATCGTTATGGGTTATTTAATTCTCATTAAAGTTTTTTTTTTCTTAGAAAATAATATATTAATTTTAGTGTTTACAGTGTTAGGAATTTGTTTAATTATTGAATTTCACTGATTGGAGTTGACATTAATATAAACAGTAGTTTGATTGTCCATGTGAAGTGATTTAACTGTGTTGTTAGAAAGATTGCAAGTGATATCTAAGAAATTAACTATTTTAAAGTTAGATGAGATTTCAGTTTTAAAACAAAGGAATATGAAATCCTTTATAATCTTCTTTTCGACCAGAGACCCAATGTAAGAAATGTTATCATAACATTTTCCACTGAGCAGTTTTGAAAAATATTCGCAGATGTTTTACATAGATAAAGCCTTTCATAAGGTGTGGGCTGTACATTTTTTTTTGTATTTTCTTAAGGCATGGGCTACCAGTGATTCCTTCAATGTGTATATTGGAATCATTTCCAATCAATCCGAGTGCTCCAGCTACAACTGGGATTGTTAATATTGTTATTATTATTATCATTGTTGTTGTTGTTGCTGTTATTATCTAAGCCAGTGTGTACGTGTGTGTGTGCGTGCTTTTGGTCAAGTGGGTGTCATTCCCACTGGTCTGGTCTAATGCCTATGGCTTCACAGGTTATTGTTAATGAATGGCGGTAAAATTGATATTTATTTGTTAAGCATCAGACAAGCGAGAACTAGTAGTAAAATCAGATGATCAAGCAAAGGAATGAATGGGCAGAAGAAAGTAATTATTTCATGTAAAATTCTCCAACATTCACAAGCAAAAAAAAAAAGAAAAAAAAATCAGGGAAAAACGTATCCACACCTTCACATTAACAAGAAGTTCATTTTACAATGGCAAACGAATCACGACTTACGTAGCTATTCAGAAAGTTCGCACATAAGTAGGAAGAAATCAAATGAAAGTTGTTAGTCATCCTTCTATACACACCCACATAATGACGAGAGACAGACGGACGGACCCTGGCAAAAACAGCAAAAACAATATGCAACAAAACTTGCCTTTGTTATAATCACACTTTAAACAATGGAATGTGGTATTTGAAAAATGCTTTTGTGCCAAATTACGTTGTATTAAGACTTTCTTGAAAAAAAAAATGGTTAAAGAGATGAGAATATGTTTTTTTTTTTTGTTTTTTTTTCAATTTGGATTATTTGTTCAAAGGATAATATGCATACGCAATCCGCCTCAGGTCGGAAGAAAAAAATTCCGGTGATTACAAGAAATCATTCCGAATATTCATGGTGAGAGTTGAACAGGTTGAATAATTAATCGGCTTACATGAAATGAACATCTAAACAAAGTTCAATTATAAATATTTATATTACAGACTATTGCATAATAGACAATAGATTGATTTCAATAGTGAAAAGGTGCGAAAATTTCTTAAGGCAGAGGTACATGTTTACAGATTCGAATGCGTAAGCGAAAATGAAGAGTTTCAAAAAAGTTCAGCCTGGCCTTCAAATGAACAACATGGATGCTTTGTTAATTTTTTTAAACTATTTTTCTTTCATCTTATTTGCTTTTTATCCCAACGCTCAATGTTGCATATCTAACAGTAATAGACTTTAAAAAGTCTTGAGTTTTACAATAAAATCCAATAAAAGTAACATGAAAGAATTAATTATAATGCTTCATCTAAAAACTTAACTTTAATATTTGTTACTATAGCTAAATAAATGTAAGCCCCCAGGTGTACCAGTGGATGTGCGGGTGGTGTATTGGATAGGAACTCGGAATGAGAACTCAAAGAGCTGAGTTCGAATTCTAGTCTAGTTTGTTATATTCACTTACGCGCAAATATTCTTGGGAAAGCTACGAATCCACACCCCCACTAGTTATGACTAAAATAGTAGTACTTGTTTGTAGAAAATTCATTGTTATTCTTAAAGAAATACTAATGCAATATTCACTCTCAAAGAAATAATTATTCTTACAATCCAAAATAAATGTCGGCTTTAAATAACCCACAAAGTATTGATAATCCATAGAATAACAATCAATCAACAATTTCTTGTAATATAATAATTACTATCCCTGCGTTAAAATATTGTTTTATTGAGTTTATTCTTCGGCTTCAACATCAGGCATTTTACAATAAATAAATTTTTTAATTTGCTTATTTTCAAGATCCGAGTAATTTTAAAACTTACAGTTGCTGTTTAAATAGGTTTCTACCAGACTAAAGTTACGGATAAAGTTGGAAATTTGTTTTTTTACTACATCTCCTTCACTCACTACTTCCGGTTTCGAACAAAAGAACTTAAGTTGTTGAGTTCCATTTGTTTGATTTGCTGAACAAACCACCTCAGGAGACAGTAGTGGTCGAAACCGCGGTAGAGTTCTGGTCAGCATTCATATTTCCCTTTATTAAACAGCTCTGCAAGTCTGGTCTTCCAACATGATATTGAGCTCTTTTAATGCGTATGATCTTAACAAATATTTTAATCTTTGTTTACTCTGGCATGCATATATATATATATATATATATATATATATATATATATATATATATATATATATATATATATATATGTAGGTAGGTAGGTAGGTAGGTAGGTATGTATGTATGTATTTATACACTACAGTTCAAAAGTTTGAAACCACTGGGATGAACTTGACAAAAGAGTGGCACCTTTCCATCCAAAAAATGAAAAAGTGCCCTTAGAGTCATTGAAAAAAAATGGAATCAATTATCAAACTTATACTTTGAGAAACTTTTGCAACGAATGCCAAAACTTTGGGCTGCAGGAATCAAGGATAAAGGAGGGTATTTTAACGAAAGCAAATTTTAAGCATTTTTAAATATTTTCTCATAATAAAATTTCTAATAAAAAATCTCACATTTTTAATCATGTATAATAATTTTGACTTATTTAAAGTTCAAAACAAGGACTTTTGGAAGCAATTTAAAAAATTACCAGGGTTATCCTCAAACTTTTGAAGTGCAATATATATATATGTGTGTGTGTGCGCGCGCGCGTGTATTTGATATATATGTGTGTGTGTGTGTGTGCGCGCGTGTGTATTTGATATATATATTTGTGTGTGTATGTGCGTGTGTTTATGTGGGTGTATATGTGTGTGTGTATGTGAGTCAATCTACAAGCGTACTTTTAAAAATCTATGATACCCATGTATTAAATATCTATCTTCACATTTGATTATGGCTATCTGTTTGCTGTAGTTCTCCAGATTGTGATGACTGGCTACTTTTATCCAAGTATACCTATCTGCTAGGTCGGATAGCCAATTCCTGTTGTAGACGCCTGCTCAGACACATTTATGTCTGTTCAACATCCACAGAGCCCACCTGTGGTTTATACAGCAGCTATGCTGAGCGGATCTTAGTTGCAATTTCTGTGAGAGAACACATTATATGGCGTGATCAACAGTCAGTTCAAACTCTCTGTGACGATGTTAGCACAACCATAGTCGGCTCCCAAATAGTTCCGCTTATTCAATTTCACTCACAAGGCTTGGATGAACTCGTGGTATGGTTCTCAGGCACTTTCCAAAGGTGTTGTACGCTGAGATCGCCTCTCGATAATATCAAGAAGTTACCTGATAAGTCGACCAAGACATTCGAACTCTGGTCTCAGAAAGCGAAAGTTCTAATCACACGCCCAACCACCAGTTTATAACATTATTTATTCATTAAAATGAATCAAATTTGTGCTTATTCTTATGCATATCGATTATAAGCGAATTTTTAATGCAACATGCAGGATCAGATTTACGCATAAGCTAAACAATCTACGGCTTAAGGTCTCTCACTCAAAAGAGGCCTTTTTAATAATATTGCCGTGAGGAGAGGCAAATAGGACTTTTGCAGCTTTACATTAGCTCAAAAGCTTTCCAGGTTTAATTCATGGAATGTACGTGCCAAGAGTAGACAACCAAATTTAATTTATAATGTAAATGTAATTTGACATATAATTCGCCATATTCAAAATATTGTTATTTTACATTAAAAAAAAAAATGTCGGAAACCATATTAAAGACTTGATTATAAATTCATGATTCCAAGACAAATTGTTATGGCGCAATAAGCGGGAATATCCAGGGTGGTCAAGGCAAATTGACGATGTGAAAGAAAGGAACAGGTGCCTCCTAATCGTGACAACCTCCCAGATATGAACACGTGTCTTTACTTAACGCGCCACCAAAATTCGCACCCCCACCAGGTGAATCCCGACATTTCCCCAAATCCCTGACTATTCCAACCTAGGCTTTTCAGTCAAGCACATCGTTCATTGTGTACGATTATTATACGCATTATTATTATTATTATTGTTGTTGTTGTTGTTGTTGTCTACTTTTGACTTTTCACTCCCTCCTCCCAACTTTCGGCTGATAAAATGTGTACTCACTTTCGATATAGGCTCCTGTGCAAGTCGACCAGAAAGAAAAACTAACAGGCGAGTTGCCACAATAATAATAATAATAATAATAATAATAAGAAGAAGAAGAAGAAGAAGAAGAAGAACAAGAAGAACAAGAACAAGAACAAGAAGAACAAGAAGAAGAAGAGAAGGTGGGGAGTGGTGTTTACCACCTAACAAAACAGAAGTGCAATATGCGGCCAACAAGTGAGATACTAAAAGGCAAGGCATACAGCGAATCCCAGTGAGACGAATGGGCTTTCTTCTCGTCCCTCACAACACATGGCCAAATAACTCGAGCGCGGCCAAGCAGACAGCACCAGATAATCGGCCAATCATTAATGAAACCTATACACTGAATAAAAAGAGAGAGAAAAAGCTCAAAGGAAAATAAAGAGAAATGAATCCGTCGGCCCGTGAGTCAGCCGAATATCTATGATTAATTAAGCATTATCAAGCAAAACTCAAAAATAGAGTAAAGGACATTAGGTTACCTGGTCAGAGGTTTCATCTTGCTTCCACAAACAACACAAAGTTTTTAAAAATGATTTCGCTTTCAAATCAATTAAAATCCCCGGATTAAACATTTACGAATCTATTTTAATGATTAATCATAATAGGTACAGATCATATGGTTATTTACCCGGGTGTTCCCAGAGACGAGATGTAACACAAGGTGGGGGCTTAATGTGGGATCAGGCAGTTCACAGTTTTTATTTTCCTCAACTGCGTCTTTGTCCGAAGACAGCCATACTGAGTCGTACTCTGCCCGAAGACAGAGACGCAACTGAGAGGTGATAATCCTCCCACGTCATCATATGTTCAAATGTTTCATGTTGTCCTTGGATAAAATTTGAAATTCGTTACTGAAAAAACTCTCCTACTAACAAAAGGGGCAAAGAGTTTGTCTTTTTGTAGTTAAATTTGAATTTGACTGATTCTTCCTATATACTTAGGCAGATAAATAGCAATCACTTTCATATGAGAAAATCTATGGCTTTCATGGGAACTGACACACGCAGCGTCGTTCTCACTTTGCTTAATCTTTGCTAGTCAATATAAGTTGAAATTTTAGATATTGAATTGATTGATTGATTAACTGAATCGTTTTTTACCGTTTATCAACCCTTTGCAGGTTATTTAAAGCCAGAAAATATTTTTTTTAATAATAATGGTTTAGTGATAGAAGTCTTAGTAATTAACCCATTGATGGGGGAGAAATTGAGGACTCATACCTTTTCCAAGGGTATTTGCGCATAAGTAAATATGACGAAGCGAAAAATTAATAATTCCGAGCCATTATTCATTACACCACTCACACATCTAAGCTTACGGCACCTGGTATTCTCAAGCAGTCACCCATCTAGGGACTGACGAGGCTCAATGTTGTTTAATTTCTGGGTTTGTGCGGGAATCAGTGATAATGGATGGAGAAATAAAATAAGTTATCTAAAGGAACGAAGCCATATTTTCTGGGTTGATTATCATTGCGCAGTTATCATACCCCTATGTGGCATATTAGAACACTAACTCTAGATAACTTTTTTTATTTAATGTCATGTATGTCCCTTCAGGACTATGGTTCCCCATAGATTCCTTTTTTTAGTATCTGTGAATTGCCATAACTTGCTGAGAAAGAGGGACCACTTACTGCCTCTTTTACCACGGTCATAATTTCAGAGTAGGCTCTTTTAAATTTGTTGCCACCTAAAACTAGAGAACCTACCCCCTCCTGAGTATAAAATATATCCAGCATCAAGGCCACTAATTGAGATGTTTTGAAGGGCGTGGAGCCACTTCTTAATTGCTGTTGTTCTTAGGCCCACCCTGAATCGGGGTAGTAGCACCTGCAGGGGTTCCAGCTATGGGCAAATAGTTAACCTCCAAACTGGGGTCAAAACACTGTGAAAGTACAAAAAATGTTATAGTAAAACTGTTAGCCACTCATTTACATAGTAAAAAAATTACCAGCAATATATTTTTGTTAAAAACCAATAGCAGAAATACATTTTTGTAAAAGAAATTACAAATGCCCCAAGAAAATTAAATAGCAGCATTAATTGACCCATATAGAGTTGATATGCCGGGATGAATAATTTAACTATGAAACTTTGAAAGTGAACTGGTAAAAGAAGCTACGCCCGCCAGAATCAGTGGTCATTTTTTTTCATGACTCATTAGTTGAATAAGGAACTGACATAAGTGGTTCTTTCAAAACAGACCAAAGTTTAAAAACATTAAAGGATCTGCAGTATTAAAATTGGGGGGTGAGATCTCTATTGATGAAGATGAAGAGAAAGAAAGCAGCAAGACCAGATAAAAGTGTAATAGAGGTGCCTTAGATGGCTTTGGAATCGATAAGTTTATCGAAATATTAATTGAATATATATGACATGGACGAAATAGCGGAAGGCCTCAGTAGATCTAAAGAAATGAACAAGAAACCAGGTGAAAATTAATATAAAACGCCATAAAAAACCAACTGAATGAACCACATAACTAAAATTATTAATATTCTAATGAATAGAACTTGTAAAGGAATTAAACTTGGAATAGGACCAGAAAAATGTCGCTTTGTTCAAGATACTGGAACAAGAAATAATATATTTAGGATTAGGATGCAATCATAAACATTTGTTAAAGACACTATTTGCAGTGTCGGTGTAAGTGTCTCATGGCCCTCGAGTTTATTATACACCTCCGACCCGAATATATAATACAGGGCCCTCTACTCTATTACATTTCAATTTTCATAAGGTAATATTCATATAAAATACGCATTTTATTGTAACCTAATTATGTACAATAATGGATCATATGTAATATAAGTGGACAATTCAACTAGAAAAATTGAAAATAAATACACTGTATCTAAATACAAAATAAGAATCATGTCATAATAGATCATTTCATCTTATGTTTTACGGCAATGTTTAACATCAACTTGAATTTTTTATCATTGAAAACTTGAATAATTTTAACACATTCAACATCATGGATAAAAAATAGTAAATTTTATATCGTGTTTTTTCGAGATTTTGCCTGAGCAAAACAAATTCACGGATTTGGACGACAAAATCTGCAAAGAATTGTCATCCTTTAATAGTAAGTTGTGCTTAGTTTAATTTGTAACGTATATAAATGTAAGTAGGAAAAAAAAAAAAAAACAAATGTTGAGAAGATAGTGAGGATCACAAATTACTATCCGGGGACCACAATCAGGATTCCTTGGTTTATCTCAATTTTGACCCCTCCACCTCACCCCCACAAAAATCAGTTTACAGCCAACAGGAAAGAACGTGAATCGACAATAAAGAATTATCTCTGAGGGTGACTTGTAGTATCCTGTCGGCACTACCACATTATTAAAAAAAAAAAAAAAAAAAAAAAAAACAACCGGAAGAATTTGTAAAACTAATTCAGGATATAAAACGGTCTGAATGCTCGGAAAGTAGCATTGCGTAGTCAAAAGTCATCTTGGCTACGGAATCAAAGTGTAGTATCTGTGTAGTATCTGTTCCAGCAGCCATCCAGCCGACACACAGCACCAGCCATCATCATCAGCCGCAGCTCCAGTTCGTCATCGGCCACCGCTACAACCAGCCAGTCATCTCCAGGTCCAGCGAGCCATTATCGTCAGCAGCAACGATATGCTATCAACTGTTCTTTTTCAGGACAACACTCTACAATGATTACAAAACTGTCATTTTCATGAAAACAATTCTCAACGGCTACAAAACCGTCTTTTTCAGGACAACACCAACAACTACATAACTACCCTTAGATCAACGCTCATCTCAACCACTACATGAATATACGGAGATCTTTTTTTTTTTTTTTTTTTGCCTAATACGCTGTAATCTTAATTTTGTCGATGTATTTTCTCTGACAAAAATAAACTTGGCAATGTAATTTTTCACTCAAGTCTTCGTGCTGTTTGTTGTTGCCTTCTGTCATTCAACATCTGTTTGCCGGCCAATATACCACCCACAAAAGACTCGAATTTGCATTAGTTTTGCACCGAAAATATTTGTATTTCCGTAACGGCCGTACTACTGTCTGAGTTACGCGCGCGGACGAAGTTAATATGAATAGATTTGATCTTCTGCCAAGAATAAAGCTTAGAGCATTGTGCGAGAAGAAGTTAATTTTTTTAAATATCGATAAAGAATTACGGGATTAAATCTATTATAAGTAGGCTAACATTAATGGCAGAATTAACTGACGCAATATGTATTAGCAAAAACTTTAAATCGCACGCGTTTTACATTTTAACATTCTTCGTATTTCAATTATTTTTCTGAGAAAAAAAATGTCTACAATTATGATGATACGTTAAATAATATGAATGAATCGGAGCCTTGAAGCATTGTAGCAAAGTCAACACGAATTTCATAATGTGACGATCAAATTATACTATCTGTAAAATGAAATTTGCTGCGCTTGTGTCGTTGAGTGAACGAAAGAACTGCGCTTAACCTGAGTGTCCTGGTGATATGTCTGCAAGATCCACACGACCTTCCGGTGGGTTGTTTTCTACATTTTTTTCTATGAGGGTTATTGGGAGTGGGATGCTATGATTGATTGCTTATGAGATCATGGTACACCAGCGCCACACATTATTTTTTTTTAATTTTTGAATAGAGAGAATGAGAGTTAGTGTCATTTTAATACTTGTATATTGAGAATTTTCCAACGGGTGTGTCATGTGAGGCGCTGGGTTGAAAAATGGATTCAGGCACCGAACGACACATTGGTGGTCTGTTGTTAACAAATACTATCTATGATATCCTTGCCTCATGTATGAAACAATATTAAAACCTAAATTCATTTGTACCAAAATTAAGCTATAGCGTTCGGACAACAAAGGAAATGAGGCTTGGGAAGCAACGTGATAATGAATTCACTTTATTTGTTCACTCACAAAATAAGGACCTACTTGTGTATAAATCATTGCTCGAATAATAACCTAGATTTGTGAGTGCTGATTAAATGTAATGGTAATTAAAATTATGCACACCAATAAGGATTCCTGGTAGGACTTCTAGCTCACTTAGAATGGCATCTCTTTAGAAGTTTGAAAAAAATCCGGTGAGAAAGAAGACATCCTTATTGTGGAGGTGGGAGGGGGGCATAGTGTCGGGCAAGACAATTTCTATCTCCAGAATCTCTATCTATAAAAGGCAGGATGTGTATGTGTGTGTGTAACGAATGCACGGCCGCAATTTTCGACGGATTTGCACCAAAATTTACATGCACATGCTCCAAGTTAGCGGGAAGGCCAAGACCGACGCTGCATTTCCCAACTCTCATCGATAACGGAAATAATCGTTTTTTTTCATGCTTCTACGACAGTTTTCATGTAGTTTGCAGCTATTTTGTACTGGCCAGAGTGAGAGCCAATAGCTGGCTGCCACGAATAGGCAGGAAGATTCTATTGGCCAGCGTGAGAGCCAACAGCTGACTGACATGAATGTTAGCTAGAATTCTAGCATGCAAAAAAATCGATAGCTGTATTCGCCACAAGTGGGAAAAATTTAAATCTGCATGGCACTTTACTCCAATTGGCTCATTCGCTTGCTTAAACTCAACGTTGATTCTGATTCCGCAGAACTGGGTTGGGTGTGAAAAAGTATTTGTTGTTAACATTCTTTTTTCATTCGGTTTTTCCAGTTACGAGTCCTTTTTTAAAGCTGATCGTTTTGTGTTTATTTTGTTTAGTTCTTTTTTCGTAACAGATTTAATGTTTAGTATAGAGCTTAGAAAAAATTCGCAGTGTGAGCAAGAAGTAAGGCATGTAGCAACATCAGCACGGCAAAGGGCACTCTTTTAAAGGTAAGGAAGTGCAAAAATATTTTAAGTCAAGTGATAGCGATTGCTGTATGAGTCGTAAGATTTTTTAATCAAGCACGGGCAACGCAGGGCCATGCTGCTAGTCTACCATATATTTATAAGTCTACCATTCATCCATGCTTTGAATATTTGCTGCCACATATTGTTCGGTGTTCCAGTTATATATTTGGAAGTTTTTGTTAAAATCCAAAGAATCAGAATATTATGCGTCCTGACATCCCGGCTTGCCCACTGCCGAAATGTAACTTTTTTTTATAAACACTTTCACGGTAATTGTTCGGATATACTCTGCGCTATGGTACCTAGACTTTACGCGCAGTACTAGATTGGCAGCAAGGTCTTATCCATTCACAGTTGAATTGGCTAGATGTAACCGTAAGTTCTATGCTAACAATTTCTTTTCTTGCACTTATCGCTTGTAGAACTCTGTTCCAGCTTCATGCTTTCCAGCTAACTTTGATCTTCAAAAATTTAAATGCCAATCATTATCTACTATATTCTTTATTACCCGTCTATTGTTCACGCTCCTTAATAATATTTATCTTTTTTTCTTTTTTCCTTGTGTCTTAGTGGCTTTACTGCTTTGCATGGGGTGAAATTATTCAAAATAAGATACGCAAATGTCACCGTGCTGATGACAGATGTTGAAAAGAAAATGTAGGAACCCATAGACAAAATAGTAATGGAAAGTGGGAAGAATGAATTAACAATCAATTGTAAGACAACATAATATATGGTTGTTAACAAGAGAAACAGCTCAAGATACGAGCTACAACTTGGAAACGTTAAAATCAAGCATGTACAGAAATTTAACTATCTGGGAAGTATTTTAAAATGGGGAAAATGTGACACCGAAAACTGAAGACGCATTAGAATAGCGAAAGATACCGTCGAAAACCTAAACTATGTATTATGAAACAGGGAAACTTCATTAGCAACATGGAAAAGAGTGCTGAACTGCTATATGATATCAATCCTCCAAGATAGCAATGAATGCTAGACAATCTCCTCAGAGATGAAGAGAAGACTTGAGATAGCAGAATGACCGAATAATATTGAAAATTCCATGGACTGAACATGTGAGTAACGAGGACGTTTTAAGGGAAAATAGACGTTTTTAAGGAAAATAGAAACAAAAAGGACACTTATACTAATATCAGAAAGAAACAACTGAAATTTGGGGGATATATAATGAAGAAATCGGGCATAGAGAACTTAACACACCCAGAACATAGTGAAGGCAAGAATGGCAGAGGGAAACAGTGAGTAACCTACCTAACGAGCTTATATAAATGATTGGCAGAACAGGGATTGTGAAGAATAGTAAGTTGTGGTGAGCCATGATCGCCCACATCCTGAAAGGATACGGCAGAATGAAAATTTCCCCAAATAGATTAATTTAATAAAATATGTGTGCAAGTATTATACCTTAAACCATAATACTTAATTTTTTCCTACCAATATAAATTAACGTACCTTTCACGAATTAAACACGCTTACACCGAAGATGCTTAGAAAAAAAATCAAGTCTCATTATTTAAAAATATATACCTTTGTAGTTTGCAACGTTATTAAAAGCATCACAGAATGTCATCGAAATACTTTATTGTTTAATGAAAGTCACGTAGTATCGAAGCTCCTGACATGTGGGTATTTTTTATTTCGGTAGTTATAAAGGACAGGAATTTGTGGAGAGTCTTGATCACTAACGTCCTGAAGGGACGACGACGACGACGACGACGACGAAGAAGAAGAAGAAGAAGAAGAAGAAGAAGAAGAAGAAGAAGAAGAAGAAGAAGAAATGAACTGTACGTCCACCATAAACACTGAATTAGCACGAGAATCGTTAGGAAAGACATCGGTGTTATAACATGTTTATTAAAAATTCGGTTGATCTTGTGGCTTATTAAAATGAAAATTCTTTCCAGTCCTATTTGATGACGTCAAAGGATGTTCTACTGATTAAATAGAACACGACTATTTATTTGTGACTCATTTTAGGTTAACCTAATTTCAGAAAAATGTCACAATCTCCAAGTAATCTTGTTTTCTTACAACTTGTCCGCTAGAATTGTATTTCTGACAGTTTAACGGATTAGGCTTTTGGAGCATAAATCAGATAAAAATCCATTATTAATTTACTTGAATTTTTGTTATTAAGTAATAAATAGCAAGACAAGCGAATTTTTCAGTACAAACATATTCCTGTTTCCGTGTCTCATTATACATTCTGAGAATCATCCAAAAGGTGATTATCAGTGAAGAATTCATTTTCTGTACGGCTAACGAATAATAGTCATAGATAGATCAATGGGTCACTAACCTTGACTGGATAGCATCTTGTTCTAGTAGACCATTCACTAATATAGTTTCTCTATTATTAAAGCCTTGTGCTAGGTTAAACTGAGTATGATGCCTGAATGTGAGTCTGGGGGGAATTACGTATTTCCCTCCCCCTGGCGTCGGTGTTCGAACCCATCTAAAAACCATTTCAAATGCTGATTTTCAAGCCCCTCCAATCTTTCTAGTTCTATTTTCGCCCTCTTTTATATTTAGTGCTTAAACCAATCAATATCCTTTGATTCCAGTATAGGCAACGGATTATCCGAAAATCCTTCTCTCCGTGTTAATCCCCGTCATAATGGCGGACACAGAAAGAAAACTGAAATAATTAGACAATATAGGAAAGGAAAGCAAGAAGAAAGGACTATCAACTATAACAATGGTTATCAACAGGTTGTCAGGCCAAAGTATGTGCTACACCATTATGCAAATTAATTGAAACAAAACGAATTCCGTTATTATTTATTTTTTTTGTATTTTCCAATGAAACATGACCCAGTGCACATGTTAGTACTTTGTGTGTCCATTCCACGAGCTCCTTCCTTACAGATTGAACACAGATTCTCGATTGGATTTAAATCAGGAGAGTTTCCGGGCCAGTCTATAGCACTTTGATTTGCTCACTGGGTAAGGCTTGCCAGTGTGTTCGTGCAGTGTTACAATTTTTGTACGCTTCCTTAGAGTAACGTCCATCGCAGACAATGGCCGTAGGACAACTAATCGACAGTCGAGACAATAGTGCCTGGCCGTGATAAAAATCAGATGCAATCACGGATGGCGCAATATTTTTCAACGCCAAACAAATTTCATCATACACCCCGAAAAGTGATTCATATTACTGCACACCACTGCAAATGACCTAATCTGAGGAAAAAATAGAAATCGATTACACTCTGTCACTCCAGTGGGTCTAAAACTCACCGTATGATGAAAGAAAGGAAACTAAAGTGGTTGTTTTAATAAATTTACACAAGGGTGTATGTCGGCGAAATCGTATTTCTGTGACACCTTTTTGCACTTCTGCGTCAAATTCCGCAAAGAAACTGAATATTAAAATGTCTAGAACTGTTCTTAGAAGCAAAAGAATTGCAATGTAATGTGGTAGTTATATAGTAGTGAATGTAGCACAATATCCTTGCAGATTATTAATTTTACTTGAATTTATGTTATTAAGATTTCTTAATTTTTTTACATTTTAAATTACCAGATTACTGTTGTTTTATGTCTCTTCTTCTTCAGAACGGTTGAAGCAACAGATATTTGGTTCTACCGACGAAAGCTGAGAATACCATGGACAGAACATGTGAGTAACGAGGAAGTTTTAAAGAAAATAAAAAACAAAAAATACTGATACTTCCAATCAGAAAAAGAGCGCTGAAATTTCTAGCACACGTAATGAGAAAAGACGGCTTACAGGGCATAGTAAAAGCAAGAAAAAAAGAGAAAATAGTGAATAGCTTACTTAATAATTTTAGGCGAATGGATAACAGAATAATAACAAAGAAAGGGTTAAACGTTACTTAGAATAATAAAAGACAGGAAGTTGTGGAGAACCACGTCACCTTGGAAGGAGATAGCAGGTAAAAGAAAGTAGCAACTATCGATCAACGTAATATTTGAGTACACGTGTTCAACTTTTCAGTTGTCATGGCGCTATTAAACATAGTATCATTTTAAATTGTATGGCTTCATCTTCCTTGAGGAATGTAAATATTAGAACTTGACGCTCGGAATGTGATTAATCAGCAACTGCTTCCCGCTGACCGCGCCCGACGAAATTGCACGACGATGGCGCGTTCGACTAGAATAAAACAAAATCCAGATGCTACTTTCTAGTCGTTGTCTTCTCACCTTTGGCTGACGTGACTAGCCAACTAGAAAAAAAATATTCTCGGCACACTTTGTGTTATTTCAAATAAGGGAATCTGACTAATTCTGATTTTACAAGGACATAACTGAATTGTGAAACCAAGATAACTAACTTTTTGTTATCCTGGTTTCAAAATTGTACATATCTTGAGCCAAACGATGACCGTGTAGTTATAATGATATAGAATTTCATTATTTTCCATATATATATATATATATATATATATATTTTTACTGTATCGAAAACAAATTTAATTGATTGCTGTAGATATTCTCTAAAATCTGTCACTGGAATTATATGTATATCAATTTTTTTTTTTGTTGTTGTTTATTCATTTATTTACTTTTACAAATATAAAATAAGAATTTTACTTATTTTCTTTATTTTTCAGTTTTACCAATATTCGGAAGTCATTGAATCCTTAAAACAGAAATTAATTTTCTTTCCTTCTTTAATATCTCATTTGTTTTCTTACGTGGTGAACACCCCACTTGTTTTATTTGATGGTAAACGGCCAATTTGTTTTGTTAGGTGGTAAACATCTCACGTGTTTTGTTAGGTGGCAAATGACCGACTTGTCTTGTTAAGTGGCAAAGATAAAGAAGAGGCTTGAAGCAACAGAAATATGGTTCTACTGAAAGATGCTGAGGATACCATGGGCCAAACATGTGAGCAACAACGAGGTTTTGGAGAAAATGGAGACAAAAAGAAAACTTATATTTAACATCAGGAAGGGGCAGTTGAAATTTCTGGGGCACATAATGAGGAAAGAGGGCTTGGAAATCTGATACTCACGGGACAGATTGAAGAAACCAGGGAAAGAGGAAATCAGCGCGTAACATACTTGATAAGCTTGAGTAAATAGATGGTAGAACAGGGTTTGGGAGAATAACAAAAAGACAAAACTTATTAAGAGCTACAGAGAATGGGAAGATGTGGAGGGTCATGATAGCCTACGTCTTGAAGGGACAGAGCACATAAAAGAATATATTTGCCTTGTATTGTATGATAACTTTCTGCTTTCTCTCCCCACCTCTCTCTCTCTCTCTCTCATTCACACACACATAAACGCACATGCACACACACACACACACACACACACACACACACACACACACACACACAATTGATTACTCTCTGCATCTGTTTTTGGAATTTCTTTTTTAATATTTGGCCTGTATTCATAAATACACAGAAAAAAAATCACCTGTGGGACTGAAAAATTACACTTCAGCACGAAGAGAAGTAACAAAAACAACTCGTCTAGTTCATTTCGTACTAATGCTGGTGTCCCCAGAGCACCAACATTGGTCATGCTTTGTTTTTAATTTTCATAAATGACCTTCCCGGTGGCATCAGCTCGCAACTTGGTATCTACCCTGATGACACAACCATTTACTCCTGTCTTGATAGTAAGTTCGATAAGGTCAAAATGTCAGCCGATGTCCAAAACGACCTCAAGTCTGTTGTTAACTGGGGCAAAAGATGGCTTGTTAATTTTAACACCTCTAAAACTAATCTCATCTCCATTAATCATCTGAAAAACACTTCTCTGCCTTCCATCAGAATGGCTGATGCTAACCCCTAGGAAAGTAACTCATTGTCTCAGCTGAAAGAATATATAGAATTTATTGCTATGTCAGCTGAAAGTTGGTTCACTATGTCGTGCGAGACAATTTCCTCTCTCCAAAATCTATCATACATATCTGTAAGTCTACCAATCATCCATGCTTAGAATACAGCTGCAGCATATGGTCTGATGTCCCTGCTATTTGCCTTGAGTTTCTTGATAATATCCAAAGAAGAATCATCAATATTATTAGCCCTGATCTGGCGGCTCAGCTTCAGTCACTTTCCCACCACCTTAAGGTTGCCTCTCTGTCTTTTCTATAAATACTTTCATGGTGTTTTTTCAGGCAAGTTCTTCTTTATAGAACCTAGAGTTTTTGAATTTAAGCGCAGTACTAGACTGACATCGAAATCTAATCAATTTACAGTTGAACCGTAAATTCTATTCTAACAGTTTCTTTTCTCGCACTGCTCACTTATAGAACTCTCTTCCGGCTTCATGCTTTCCAGCCAACTTTAATCTCTAAAAATTTAAATGAAATGTCCATCACTCCCTACTGTCCTCCTTATTAATCTTCTTTTGTTCTCGCTCCTTAGCAATGTTTATGTTTCCCACTCTTCCATACCCAATAATCTTGTGTATCTTAGTAGTTTTACTGCCTTGCTTGGGGTGAAATTGATTAATATATATACATATATATATATATATATATATATATATATATATATATATATATATATATATATATGTGTGTGTGTGTGTGTGTGTGTGTGTGTGTGTGTGTGTGAAAAATATAATAGGAAAGAACTGGTTAGATAAATAATCCGAAGTTCTTTAGTATTTTTGTTATTATTTTTAAAAAATAGTGCTCGATACAAAAGTAGAGCATAAATATAATTATTTATTTAAAAATATGATTCCAACACGCTACATAAGAGTTCTCATGTTTCAAAACAAGAGCCGAAAACTTCAATATAATTATTTGAATTAAATTGAATTAAAGTACTAAGCTCTGTTCCATCTTCAAGCGAATTTTTTTGGGGAATAACTTATTTTTGAAATTTACGTGTTTTATAATCAATAAGAAATAAGTTATTCCCAAAAAAATTTCGCTTGAAGATGGAACAGAGCTTAGTACTTTTATTCAATTTAATTCAAATAATTATAATTCGGCTCTTGTTTTGAAACATGTATGTAGCGTGTTGGAATCATATTTTTAAATAAATAATATATATATATATATATATATATATATATATATATATATATATATATATATATATATATACAGAGTGCGATCGATAAATTGTCATCTAAATAACGAAAACATGAAAATAACACTGACGTCTTATTTTAATATATATTTACCAAAATTACGCAAAAGTATCTTGAAATTCTAAAGAGTAAATTTATTCAATAAAATCGCCATTGGCTTCAACCAAGGCCTCCAGACGACTTCGGAGTCTTTTGCAAATCTTCTGGGCGGTTCCCTTGTTAAAGTTGGTGAATTCTGCCATGATCCTTGCTTCTAGTTTACTTATAGTGTTTCAAGAAGATTTGTTGGTATCTCGCTCAACTACATCACCCAGCTAATAATTAAGGGTGTCTGGGGCCAGATGTAAGGGGGTGATGTGGTCGCAGAAATTGTTTGACAGTCATGAGTGAATTCTCCTGCTTGTGTGGCACGGTGAAGAGTCCTGTTGACAGACATAGGGTCTTCCAACAGCCACCCTCTTGACGCATAGTAGCAATACCGCCTCAAGGCACTTGTAGACCTCTATGTTGAGTATGAGGCCTTGTGAGAAGATGATTAAAGGCATAATGTCGCCATTACTAGTGATCACTTCAAACACCTTCGTAATCACCATTACTCACCCAACTCTTTCCTAATCCTTTGCACTGTCCTCAGATCGACAGCCAATCACTCTGTTCGCATTGGAGTTTCCGGCACGAATGCCAAGCCGTACAGCTGTTACACTATTTAGCTATGGTAAATGATTGACTAATTAACCATAAAAATTAAAGAAGAAATACTAGGAACGGAAAGAAGATATCCCGAAAGATATCCCGTTCGATATTAAAAAGATTTTATTTTATTTACAAAAAAGTTACTTTTCTCAAAAAAATCCCCGAGTATTGGCGTAAACAGTGGACTCACAAAAAGGCCATATGCGAGATTTTGACAATTGATTAATGATGTTTGTAAAAGTACTGATTAAAGAAAAACTGAGAACAAAATATCATCCGAAATCGCAAGATTTTAGAAATCGACCAGGCGATATGGCCATATGTTGATTATAAAAATTTTGGCATGAGAAAATATTCCGAAATATTTGCCGATACGGGGTGGAGAGAATTACCATTATTTACTTTTCCAAAATATCATTT
Source organism: Acanthosepion lycidas (assembly GCA_963932145.1). Classification (NCBI taxonomy): domain Eukaryota; kingdom Metazoa; phylum Mollusca; class Cephalopoda; order Sepiida; family Sepiidae; genus Acanthosepion; species Acanthosepion lycidas. Next base: position 75,783,077 of record OZ010576.1, read on the forward strand.
TAAGTACCGGCAAGGCCACGTGTTGATTATAAAAATTTTGTCATGAGAAAATATTCCGAAATAATTGCCCATACGGGGTGGAGAGAATTACCATTATGTATTTTTTTCTCACAGAAGCCAAAGGTTGGCGTTGACGCTAAACCCCACGAATGGGACAAAATGGCGGGCTTTGACAATTGATTGATGACGATGTAAAAGTACTGGTCGAGAAAAACGCAGAATAACAAAACGTCGAGGATATGTTTTTAAGTGGCCATGTATGGATTATAGAATTTTGGCATGAGAAAATATCTCGAAGGAATTGCCGATTTGAAGATAAAGAGATTTTTTTCCGAGAAGCCAAGGGTTCCCGCAGACCTTGACAATTGATTGATGTTGTTTATAAAAACACGGATTAAGAAGACGCAAAGTGGCCAGGAGTGTCGAAGATATCAGAGATTTTAAGAGACAGAGTCATGTGTTATTCGTAAGAATTTTGGCCGGTGAGAACGAGAATTTTGTAAACAAAAATTCTAGTTTATAATTTTAATGATGCCAGCTTAGCCATATCCACACGGCTGGGACGCCATTGGTCGAGTGGTAGCAATGGTGATAGGCGGAAGTAATTTAATGAAAAAGATGGGGAAATTATTAACGGCCACTGAAAGGAATTAGTATGAGGTACCAATGTGAGAAGGAGGGAGTTCGGGAGGATAGTTATCCTGCAACGTCTCCTCACGACCGAAGGGACGCACGCCACCAAAAAAAAAAAAAAATGGAAAGCAATTAATTTTCCCAAAATGGGAAGTAATCAATTTTCCTAGCCAGACAACAAAGAGGTCTCGTGTCAGAAATTGGGATTTACCAAAAACTCCAGGCTGCGTCTAACCCCGCACCGGTTTTTGGTCGCTGTCCATATGCGAGCGCCCTCGGGCAGTTCGTCAGTAGAGTTGTTGAGAAGTTTCAGTCCAGCAGTTCGAGTAGCAGGAACCAGAATGTTGCCTCGCAGAAGCTGAACGAGAGATTCCACGACCTCCGACTTCGCCTTTCCTACCAATAGCAAGTTATACTGACAAACGAAGCTAAGCCAGCACTTAAAAACTAAACCAGATGACTTAGAAGACCAGAACTTGCCTAAGAAGCGTAAAAGTGTCACTCTCTGAAGAAACGGGTTGGGTGAAAAACACACACTCCTGTATATAACAGACGGTTAAATGTTGATTTGTTTCTATGAACATACTTGAACCTCTTGGGGTTTTATTTGCTTCTTTACGCTTGTGCGATATTACCTCCAGTTTAGAATCATCTTACACTACGGCTTGATGCCTGACTGATTTCGTCTACCTAAGATCAAAATCAGGTTAGACTTGAGATCGAAGTAGTTACTTCGGTAACCAGATATTGGAAGTGAGCTGAGAACGGAGGAGCTGGTGTCGAACGGGTTGCATCTGGTGTGAAGCCGTTTGAAATCGACTGACCATCCCACTTAGTACCCTGACCAAAGAATCCCGCCGGGCAGCGACGACCACCGATCGACCGAGACACAAGTTGGCGGCAACGGCTAAGAGTCAACCCCAAAACGCTGGTAGGAGAAATATCACAGTTTCGCGCCGCGACTTGGAGTTGACCACGGGCCGACGACTCAGTGTCACACAGCCATGCCGTTTCCAAATTTCTGGCGTATGCGCAAAATTAAAAATATAAAATGGCAACAATTTACCCACCGTACTCTCTCTGTCTGTCTGTCTGTCTGTCTGTCTGTCTCTCTCTCTCTCTCTCTCTCTCTCTATCTATCTATCTATCTATCTATATATATATATATATATATATATATATATATGTAGTCAACGACGAAATTATTCGTACACCCACAAATTTTGAATATTTTTTCCATTTTTCAGAATCTAATCTCCATATGATGCGAGACTTTGTATATATTAACAAACACAAAAAAGAAATTAAAATCAATTTTCAGAAAAATAGATTAAATATAACAAATTCGATAGGTGAATTAGGCAAAATAGTAATAGACAAAATTATTCGTACAGTAGAAAATATTGTTTTAAATTGATTGATTCGTGTAAGTATAAGTAATGTGCATAATTATTTTAACAGTGAGGCCTTCTAGACTATTTATTCAGTAGAATATATGTGATAATTTCAGAAAAGCACATCACGCGGTGCATAGAGTCACCTTTGTTATTCTTACGTTGACAACAGGATGGGGAAGACAAAGGAGCATAGCATTGACTTGAGACATAGAATTATTAACTACCACAAGTCGGGAAATAGTTACAGTACTATTTTAAACTGGTTATCTATCCCTAGATCTACGGTACAGTCCATTATAAAGATGTTTAAACAGTTTGGCACGACAGAGAATTTATCTGGGCGTAGAAGAAAACCCAAAGTGTCACCGAGAATTACACGACATTTGTGTCGCGAGGTTAATATAAACCTAAGATTTGTTTTGAAAGACATCGTTAATGGGTATCAGCGTAAATACTCGCACAATACAACGCCGTTTAAATAGAATCCCTTCTTCACAAACCATGTGACATTGTTGCTCAGTTTAGTTTTGCCAAAACTCTCTTGGACAAAGAATATTGCTTTTGGGAACAAATACTATAGAGTGATGAAACACAAATTGAACTTTTTGGACATAATGATGTACGCAAAACAATTTGGCGTAAGAAAAGTGTGTCTTTCCTCCCAAAGAACACAGTGGCAGTATTAAAACATGGAGGCGGATCAAAAATGTTTTGGGGTTGTTTTCGTTCAAGGGGGACTGGGAAATTAATTGCAATAAGAGGAATAATGAAATCTGCAGACTATATCAAAGTTCTGGATGAAAATGTACAATTATCAGCGCAAAATCTTCATCTAGATTGGCAATTTACTTTCCAGCAAAATAATGATCCCAAACATACGCGTCTAAATCAATGACTGTGTGGCTTCAGAAAAAGAAGATTACAATTCTGCGATGGCCTTCAGTGAGTCCTGACTTGAATCCTATTGAAAATCTATGTAAAGAATTGACAGTTCAAATAAATCGCCAGTCGCCAAAATACCTCCAGGAATTAGGACGTGTAACCACTGAAGAATGGAAGAAAATCCCAGAGAAGACTTGTTCAAATCTCATCAAAACTTTAGAAAACGATTGCAGCAGAGAGGGCATGCTATTGACTAATAATATTGTGAGTAAAAAATTTTCTATTTTTGATATTGTATGAATAATTTTGTCTTTTCCTGTTTTGCATAATTCGTCTGTCAAATTTGTTGTATTTAACCTATTGTTCTGAAAATTTAGTTTATATATATATATATATATATATATATATATATATATATATATATATATATATATATATATATATTGTAATTATTAACATATAAAAAAACTGGCATAATACGGGCATTAGATTCTGAAAAATGGATAAAAATATTCAAAATTCATGGGTGTACGAATAATTTCGTCGCTGACTGCATATATATATATATATATATATATATATATATATATATATATATATATATATATATATATAGGCAGTTGTTATTTTTCTGGAGCCGTTTGCCAGCTTTTGATGCAATATTTTATCTATATTTTTAATTAAATATTCACCTATTCATGGACGAGTTCCTTATCTGTTATCGGCGCGTGCAACGAATGAATTTCAAGGAATGAATAATCTCGAACATTACAGATTTAATTGATATACAAACGAGCTCTGAAACAATTTTTTTTTTCATGCCAGCCACCTAAAAGAGAGTGATATATAATTCGACATTCAAAACATGAATTTCACTCTACCTAGTGAACTACTGAAAGAAAGCCTGGCAATGTTTAACATTCGTGCCCGTAAAAAATGTGTCAAAAGGGTGGTTTTCCCCTTCCCACCAATATTATTTTAATTACCTTCTCAGCAACGTTTATCTTTTTAAGAGACGATTTTTAGAATTTTAATAAAACCTAAACATATGATAGTACATTTTCTTGGTTCTTGAATATTAAAGTATATACTGTTTATTTACAGTTTATTTACAGTATTTATTGATCAGATTGTTTATTGGAATGGTTGGCAAAACATTGGCTAATTACCAATTGATTTGAACTTTATAAAATGTTAAATAAAAATTTTTTTTCTAATAATTGCTTTACATATACTTATAATTTAGTAAATACTAGCAGTAGAACCCGGCGTTGCCCGGGGATGTAACAGTAAGAGATAGATCAAGTATCGACCATCATAAAGGCTGAAAAATAAACTTGACAAAGATTATTGTTTAAGGTTGACGGACATGCATGTCTTGATTTTTTTTTTTTTTTTTTAACGAATTGGTCAAACCCAAACTCAAAAAAATAACATTGTTTTCAATCGTTATGAGTCTATCGATTGAACAGAATTTTATTATAAACAATTGTCTTGTAAATGGAATTTTTAAAGCATTCTGAATGTAAAAATAAAGAAAAAAGTGTGCAAGACAATAAGAAACACTACCTGCCAAAAAAAAGTGAAGTTTTGTTGAAATCGGTTGAAAAATGTAGGAAATCTGATCCCATATATAAAGGAACAAACAAACACACACACACAAACAAACAAACAACCTGAGTTTTATAATAAGTATAACTCGATATGAGTTGTCCCCCTTTCATTCTGGCGACTTAATCGTGTTTTCAAATTAGTTTTGTGCAAAAACAATTGTTCTTTTGGCGCTGTCAGAACCACCGCAAGGTAATTTTACGCAGTCCTGTGATGTTTTGTTGAAATCAGTTGAAAAATGTAGGAAATCCGATCCAATATATAAACGTACAGACACAAACACACACAATCTGCGTTTTATAATAAGTAAGATTCAAAAATTTATGAATAAAAAATTGTTTTTATATTTACTATTTTACAAATTATTAAATGTGAATTGTTCGCATATTTTTTGTGTTGTAAATGTAAAAATATTCTTGTAAATAAACAATCTAATAAATAAATAGTGTTTAATAGTTTTGCTGTAAATTTCCAAAAACAAAGAAAATGTACCAATTCACTTGCATGTGTTCGGTTTTTATTCAAATTCCAATCATCGTTTTTTAAAACAATAAACATTG